>NMRA01000047.1:818567-898802 GCA_002633005.1 Phoronis australis
TTTTTTTTTTTTTTTTTTAGTCCTCCCGATTTTTGTCGGGAAAGGTTCACATTGACCATTTCAAGGCTGGTTATCGGGCATGATTTGGGCCGTAAAAGTTTCAAAAGTTTCCGCGTTTTTTGTCATTGGTCATTCCAAGCCCTGCTACATGAATAAGGTCCATGAAATTCACATTCTTTTGCACACTGCCCAAATACTTCCTTCTCTATGCTGTCAAAGTAATCTTGCTTTTGAACCTTGTAATAGCATTCCCAACTGAATGAAGGAAGTAGATAAATAGACATTCCTGTCAACAGGCAGTTGGGCAAGTGTTGCTTGGTCAGATAAAACTCACTGTGATTTTCTCACACTTTGTTCCTGTTTACGCTTATAGTGTTACCAGTGTGTTGACGACTCAATCACTTTTGCTTCTTAAAGGGATGTTTTCCTCAAGAAAAGTGATTTTTTGAGATCGGCCCTAGTGCGGAGTCGACCCTAGAACCTCCTGCAGTTCCACTTTAAAGCTGTGCTAGCAGACTTATAGCTCACTTGATAAGTGGCAGTGTATTTTAAGTGTATTCATGTGGTAAAGTCACTGGCCTTGATTATTATCAAACGTCTGGGAGACAACATTGAGAATTGGGGATTTGGGATAAAATCACAAAAACAACAGTTCTGGCCAACATTAGTATGTTTAAGGCTTCTAAAAGTCTGTTCTAATTATTAGTATTCCCGTAAAACAGGTAATATCTTTTTAGCGTTTTGTTGCAGCTCTGCATGGTGTCGCTGTCATTGTTTCACACACTCGTTGACATGAACTGTGAAGATGTGATGTACCAGATTGTGTTCAAGTAGGTGCACTCAGAGTGAGGTTGTTGATTTTGCGCCATGTTGATAGAAATGTGCTTAGTAAGTTTATACACGGTATAAAAATGATGACTTTAGCAAAGCGACTAAAAACCTGTGTCCCGTTAAAGAAACTAGCATTTTTTTAGCCCACTTATGGAGCTAAAATTGCTAGTTCTCTCAACTCAGAAGAGGTTTATGGGATTGGAGAGAACTGACCGTTTGTTATTGCTTGAAACCATTAAAGATCCACAACATGACACACTGTGACAAACCAACATGAAGGAGCCTGTTCTGGGTTGCATGACACAGTCCCAAATAGGTGCTCAACTAAGTTTCCTAAATCTACTGCGTGAAAACAATAATTGTTCTTTCCTTTGCTGTTTTAGTTTCATTACTAAGTCAATTTTTTGGGTTTGATACAAATTGATAGTGAATTCAACTTCAAATTCTCAATATTATCGAAAATGTATAGGGATCTTTTCATGCAACACTCCTAACTTAAGGACTAAGTCCCTATTTATTTTCATGGAATTAAGGGCTCACTTTTTAGTTATATTATTAAAAAATGTCTTTAGTCAAAGAGGAGATCATAATAAGGATGAAATGATAGAAAAAGATTACATCTGAGAGTAAACAAAGACGTAAATAGGCAAAAGATTTAGGGAACTTAGTTGAGTCCCTAATTGGGACTGTTTCATGCAACCGGGCACACAGGTCTCAACCGGGCACAAGTCTCAACCGGGCACAGGTCTCAACCGGGCACGCAGGTCTCAACCGGGCACGCAGGTCTCAACCGGGCACGCAGGTCTCAACCGGGCACGCAGGTCTCAACCGGACACACAGGTCTCAGCCGAGCACACAGGTCTCAACCAGGCACAGTTCTCAACCGGGCACAGGTCTCAACCAGCAACAGAGTGTCAGTTCCTTCCTAGCCCAGAAATCTAATTTGAGTGAGGAACAGCACCTGAAATACATGGTGGCCCAAGGCCAGTGGATTTACGACAAGGCCAGTAACTTCCAAAAGTTACTGGCCTTGCGGGCCAATGACTTTTAGATATAGGCTCATGTGAATGTGTCCTCATATTGTATTAATTCAAAAAAAGGTTTATTGACTAATAACTTGGTTTGTCTCTCACCTGTTGAACGCCAACGAGTTTGCTTTTGAACCGGTAATGGTCTGATGTGGCGAGCCCGAATTTAGAGAACCAGTTTTCTCCACTAAATAACGGGCATCAAACTGGTTCTCAAAATACGGGCATGTTATATCAGACTTTTGCCTTTGAACCTTGTGGGAAATAAATTCTCACCTAGAGATAATAGCAAAACAAATCTCAAGCACAGTGCGCATCTAGTGTAAATTGAAAAGATTGAGAAAAACATAGCTAATTAGGATGGTAAATGCTGGGCCAGTAACTCTTCAAACTAGCTGGTCTGGCAGGCCAGCACATTTATTTATTGAAGTTAGAACACTGCTGAGGAACAGTTGAAATCAGTTGCATTTAGCCAAGTACCTACAAAACTATAGAAACTAACTCTATGAAAGTACATATTTTCTGAAAGTACATATTTTCTGAAAAGTACATATTTTCTGAAAGTACATATTTTCTGAATGTACATATTTTCTGAAAGTAAATATTTTCTGAAAGTACGTATTTTCTGAAAGTATGTATTTTCTGAAAGTACATATTTTCTGAAGGTACATACTTTCTGAATGTACAAAACCCGTAGAATTTAATTTTTGACTTTATATTAATTAATCTGCCAGTACTTTGGGTCACATAGCCATGTCTTTGTGGACAGAATTTGTAAAAAAAGGAACAATCATAGCTAAACAACGGTACCAATAAGACTAATTTTCATATTTCATGTAAGTGGTCGTGATAATATTCCAAAAACGTTGTTACAGTCTATTATTTTTGTTTTTGTTGTAATGCAACTTTGGATTTTTTCCATGAAGACCATAAAAATTAGTCCCTCGCACAAAAATGGAGCATTTTAAAAGCAACTCCAACAGAATTTTGGAGAACAGTACATAAATCCGGGTACCAGGCCTTTATCCAGGATTTCGAAAATAGGGTGTCCAAAATGGGATTCCCAATATTCCAGGGCGTCCATGGTTCCAATGCGTAACCCCCACCCCCAGCAATCCCCCCAAACACACAGATTTTTTACCAAGGTATTTACAATGCTATCAACCAAGTGTGAGCATAGCAACATTGTATATACTTTGTATATACATTGTATATTTCTTCCTGCTTTGAAAAAAGAGCCACCACTGTGAGTCTCTATAGGCTTCCTAGTAATCATTACAATGTGTGTGTGTCCAAACTTGAAAGGTTCCTATTGATAGTGGGCCTCCAAATGATACATTGGGCGTCCTTGCCAGGGCATCCATATTAGTGCTAGGGCGTCCATTTGGACATACACTGCATAAAGGCCTGCTGGGTACGTGAACGTCTTACATGAATCCGATCATCCATTTCTCATATACAACATTCCGAAATTACCGTTACTTTGAACATAGGGTCCTACATAACCTTAAAGCAACGTATTTCATTCTGTAGGTACCTAATTCCTTGTACTCATGTAATGGTAAGCCAGAGGCGGTCCGTGAAGGACATTGACCTCTATGGTAAAACGGCCGAAAAGTTTCTCTCGCTGTGCCCTGCTTGCTGTTACACGGAGGGAGTGGAACCCCCTCATCATGAGACGGGCAGTGTCCAAGATGTCAATAAATTACGACCGAGGTGAGTGTCATGCGCAATGGTTGGCCTACTGTTGGCGTGCTTTGCTTCGCATTGTCCACTGCTGTCATTGCTCACAGACATAAAACTTCTAGGATTAGACAGCACAAAATGTTTGAACTGGATAATGTGGTAGACAGTTTTCCTGCCCCAGGAACCATGTGGCTTGTGTCGGAGGGAGAAAGACTGTCTACCCTGGATAATGTTGTCTTGTTGATGGAATTTGATTAAGCCACAGGTTTGATCAATCCAGTTAGGATTCTATTCGTCTGCATGTTTTTCCTGTCGCATGACATCAGCAAAGTTTCAAAGTTTCCATCCCACATTCTTAAACTTTCTGATGTTGAGAGATTGGTTATTGGTGATAAATAGAGTAAGACGTTAATTACTGCTTCATTTTAACAAACAGGTTCAGGGTATTGTTAACATTCGATGGAAACCTATATGGATATAATTATAAAAGTAATTCCCATCTTTTCAATACGGCACCAAGTATTTGGGCAGCAACTTTTCTTTAATTAAACTGTGCTCTGTTGATCACGACATACCATTCAAATTAAACACCATCAGTAGTCTCTTCAATTGCATAGTCAGCATCTGGTGTCGAGATCTGGCTGCGGCCAATTGGACAGACCATCAATAGCTGACTTTCAAAGTGGCCGCGCCTAATTGAAATTCACAAACCTGCCAGACAGCAATCACATGTTTGGTTTACAGGTGTTCAGCGCCACCTACAGATCCCATGTAATAAAGATAGAAGGTTTCAACCTCCTGGTATAAACATCGTTTTTCACCTTTCCTGCTATCATAATGCGGGCAAATTTTCACTGATTTACATTGGGATATACTAATCGCTTATGGGAAAAGGCAAACCTCTTGAAATATCTATAGATGAAGGACATCATGTCCCATACATTTCCCAATGGGATCGAGAATCCGCAGCTGCATGATCTGTAGCTGCGACCGATAGAGCAATTGAATTTCGATCCCTGCCAATGTCAAAAAGCTAAAATAAGTTAGTGAACTTAATCTAATCAAACAATGGGAGGAGTTGACAATGGAATTTATTCATCTGTTTTTAAATTAATCAACCAGACTATACATAACTGTGAATTTCTGTTTACCAAAGCTGAGTTGGGATCAAGCATTAGTTGCTTTCTCTCTCTCATTATTCTAGACAGCGCCAGTATGAAAAGTCTCCTGATAAAGGTGTTGGGTGGCAATAGAATGTCGCATTCAACAGATCATGTCTTAATTAATTTAGTACATTAAGAGAACATGTTTTGTAAACCTTGCTTGTGTGCCTAATATGTATGTAACCTTGTTCTGAACTAGAAGGGTGCAACCTACTAGCTATGCAGTGTTTAATTGTTGGTTGTTCAAATAACTCCAATCAGAGCACAGTTTTCTGTTTTCATTAATTTATTTTCGTTTTTTGTTTTAGTCCACCAATAGTTTTGGCTGTTTCACCTTCCACTGCTTTTTATGTTGCTGTTTTCTGCGTGGCCTGCATCTTAATAGATTTGGCCTTGTGCTGGCCTTTTGTTGGTTCTGTAACAAATTGCTTTGATACATTGTAACCAAAATTTTATTTTATGCGTGGTGGTTACTTTGGATTTGATGCAACACAATGAAATTTTCTTATCCTGATAGCAGTTGTTTTTGTTGACGTTTTACTGAATTGTTGCATTTTGTAATTTCATTGCGTTCTTAATTATATGGCTTTTGTTTTTGGTTAGTGATTCGTTTTAAGTAACCAAAAATGCCAACAATTTATGTAATTGTTGGGTTCATTCAATATGCACCATTATAATAATTATTTTTTCATTTTATTTAATGCCAATTCCATCACTTGAGATCTTCATGGCGTACACTGAAATTTTATTTGACTTTTTGAAAATAGAGATCTATAAATTTTCATTTGTGTGCCTCTTGAAATTGTCAAATTTCTAGAGCAACTTCTTTAGGCTGGAAAATGTTTTGCCTGGACTTTTAAAAGTGTTTATAATCACCCACGGAATATTTCTGAGTGTACTTGTATTGCCCTCTGGTGTCATATTTCTTTCTCTTCTGCCCGTTGTTGTACTCTGTGAATATTTCACATTGGGCTTGGTTGCTTGGCTTACTTGCAGTAGAGATAAACACAACTGTCATCTTACAGCACATCAAAAATCGGGAAATTGCATTTTTTCTTTTGTGAGACGAGTCATGACCATATTACAAGAAACTCTCCCGGGACTCGTCTAAAATGTTAGTTGCAAGCGAAGTCAGCTGTAGACAAATCATTGACGTTTACAGTACAGTTGGCTTGGGACTTGATTGGAATATTGGAAGCGAGCAACTATTATAAACCAAGGTCTTTTAAAGCACTGTGTTTGAATGCCGTTTGCAACAGACGTTTTGCAGTCGAGCAGCCTTAGAACAGTCCCAACTCACATTTTCTTAGCGCCTTACAGGTCGAACATTACAAAATCGTCATTATTAGATTTTGGCTTTGCTTATCCAATCTGAAACGCTTTTTTATATTTCTTCGGAAATTGCAAATAAAACTTTGACCCCCTATTCTTCCTGGTCAAGGATTAGACTCCCCCTCTCAGAATTTCCATGCAGCCATGCTCAGTCTAGTTGGTGTACAGTGTGTGTGTGTGTGTGTTTCAGTAGCCCTGTGTCACCCACCAGCAGTCCTGGAAAACGAACCGTTCTCGGTCGATTATTCACTAAACACGATGAATCTCACACACCTAGACGCAGCAGGTAAAAACAATTGGTAGTTCGGTGGTTGCAGCGTAGTTATGCAGTGTTTATTTTCCTTTGACCTTTTGGCGGGGCGGTTGATCTGAGTTTTATACTTTCAGCTTTTGTGATGGTTTTTATAAACATTTTTGTTGTTTTTAATATATTCATAAATTCAACCACACTCATTTTCAGTGGCTCTTTGTTCGTGCTTTGCCAGTAACTCAAGACTGCATGTTTTCTAGTGCATGATTTTTCATTTCAGTTCCTTGAATTTTGCATGTTTTTAACATTTACTTTTATCTGGTTTTCAAGCACTGCAAGTAATCATGTCTTTTTCTGCCATTATTGAGTTAATGAATTGTACCAATCATTATCTATATGTTATTTTCTGTACCTTTTTCATTTTCACCAGATTGCAATCTGGTTTTGGTTTGATTACTCGTTTGTCAGCAAGAATTTCCCTCTGAATGTGTAATTTCATAGTGCATTTTACCTGGAACTTCTGTCAAAAACTAATTTAGCATGATATACTTGAGATGATCCTTGATAACTTAAACACCTGTTTTAGTTCGCGGTCACCACAGATGCCCGTTGACGCTAGCCTCTCTCCCCCTCCACCAGGAGGCTACGTGTCGAGCTACAAAGAGTATTTGGATGATGCCCGGGTCAAAATACGAGGCTGCGCTAGTCAGTGCGAGTGTTGGTCAGCTCTGTACAATGGAGAGGACAGTGCCAATGAGATGACACAGCCTCTCAGTCCCAGAGACATTAACAACACTAAAAATGGACCGGTGACAAAGTCATCTGTGACAACAATGGCGGATGTTCACACTAACAACGGAACAATAGATATCAGTCGAATCAACTCTACAATGCATGATTCGAGTAAATCATTAAACATATCGCATGAAGACCAGAAAGGGAAATCTATTTTTGTAAGTGACCAAAAAGGAGATGTCTGTGAAAGTGATTCTAAAGGCTCTGTGAACTCAGTTTCTTCAGAGAGAATTGCAGCAAGATTTGACACACAGGATTTTAATGAGTTTTTGAACACTCTGAAGCGCGTCAAAACTCCGGTGGACCTGTGCAAAGACGCGGAGGAAAGTTTTAGCGAAATGGATAAAATTTTAGATGACTTTGAGAGTGTAAGCTTTGTCACAGCTGTGAATGAGGACCTAGCTAAATTTACGCAAACAAATGGTGCTAAAGGCGAACTGATCAATCCTTCGCCACAATTGATTACCGACGTCAACACAAATAATTCGAACAACAACAACAACAGCATGGACATAAATGTGCAAAGTAGCAGCACAAATCGGTTCGTAAAAGAATCCAGTCCACTGCCTGAAGACCTCGTAAAGTTCGATTCAAGCAAGAGTGCCCACGAGGCATTGAAAACTTTACCTGAACGGGAAGCTTCAGCGGTGCTGATGAATGACAAAGGGGCGGAGCCTCAGAAGGTGTTGTCCCTGACTATGACCCCTACTGCTGCTGCTGCTGCTGCTGCTACGTCGACTGTGAGTTCGGCATTCAGTGTGGTTCGTCCATTGTCTGGTACAGTCAGTTCTTTTGTGCCGACCAAGCACCAGTCTGGTACTCCAAATATAGGTATGTGGACACTTTAGCTTATTGAAGAGGACAGGGAAGTTAAGCTAGTATTACATTTTATCCCTTTGTTCATAGGGATTGCCTCACCCGTGATGAATTGGTGTATATTTAAAGAGTTCCCGCCATGCATTTTCTTAGTTTTTGAAGTTTCAGTTAGCTAATATGAAATGAATAGCATAAAATCTAACTAAATATGCACCTTTTATGCCAAATAGTTAAGTATTTTTTAATTTTGAAGAAAAATTAGCTATTTCTAAGTTTCGTGCCAAATGATGCAATGGGTGGAAGACAGTTGGCCGCTTGAACGTCAACTGCAATGTCTGAACACAGCAGGTCAGAAGACGAGGATGATTTTGAGCGAGAACTGGACAATTATTATGCAGACAGAGAGGAGAATGGATACGGGCATCACACTCGAGTACTTGAAGAATCAGACTATGCACTTTAAAGGTGGCGAGTCCTTCATTGTAACGCAGGTTTTGTGTGTGGTTGAAACACGATTCTTTGAAATGTGCCGAACAAAGTGTGGCTCACGATTGAATCTCATGTTCCATATTGACATCCCACACTGCGTGCCCCGCACAAACCGATGTCATTTCTGTGCAACTTTCACCTATTTAGGAAATTTGAACACAGAGACGTTCTCAGTCAAGTTGCTGTTATTACAACCTCCACAAACGCACCTTTTCATGTCTGAAAAAAGACGGCTCTATGCAGACTTCCCTCACAAATCCTCAGTATCGCGTTGGTAAAAATAACCGCGCAGACGGTCTTTCACCCATTGCGCACAAACGCGATAACAGAAAAATAAATTTTTTAATTTTTGGCTTGCTTCTTAGCAACAGGTGTACTAAAGGCTATTGAATCTCTTAAGATGTATTAATAAAATTCCTTTTGAGACACAGGGTCATGGTGGGAACTCTTTAAAATATGCTTTGTAAATATGATTACTTGTCTTGTTGATTGTCTCAAGGTTGTGTCACCCGCTTCCAAACAAATTTGGTCACACAATGTCAAAATATTTTACGAATCGCATTCGACTTTTTACACATGTGAGTGTCATCACACACACACGCATGCACGCACACAATCTGGAAATCAATTTGCCATGTTCATTGACCTAACCTTTGACCTCTGACCCGCAGGTCCGTTCCTGTCGGTTCTGCTCAACAAGTTGGAGAGCATGGTGCAGAACTCCCTGTATATCAACTTGCTGTTGACCGGCCTGTTGACTCGCCTCGCCTATTACCCCCAACCATTGCTACGCTCTTTCCTTCTCAACCACACTCTCGTGTTTCAACCCACGGTCAAGTCGCTGATACAGGTATGTATAATAATCAATGGCTGACAGGTTAGGTATCGTCTTCTAAGCTACGGTCACCAGAAAGCATTATCACAAATTGCCTGTAATTCAAAAATCATCAGATAGAAATCCTTGTAATAAGCATGATCAATCTGGCTGTTAGTGTATATTATGCAAATATTAAGTTATCTAATGTCATGTGGTCCTACATACTACATGTTATTTGAAGTCTCGGGTCACGTTATCTGACCTTGCACTTCAAGGACTTATACTCTTGATTTTTCATACTAAGTACTTGTTCTTTCATAGTCAATGTACAGTCTTTGCTTTGTGAGAAAATAGCTTCATAGATTCTTAGTTCATTTAAATTTTCCAGGAATTGCTTCATACTTATTTCTTTCGCTTTATGATTCAATTCTGATCGATTGCACAGATTCTTGGCTCAGTCAAACAGAAGGTAGATGCCCATGCTTTGACCGTGCCTAACTTTGACCAGTTACTGCTGAAGGCACGGCAGTATCTGGTGTGGCGTGAAAATGCTTACCTGGCTGAACTTGACGGCAGCACATGTAGTCGACCAGAAAGGTCCCCATCTCAGACAAGACCCAAGGCAGCAGTGTTGGAACCAGTGAAGGGTAAAGTTTAATTGGATGGCGGATCACTGATATTTAGCCTCATTTTCATGATGCGGCCATATGCAATTAATCATGGGATGGACTATAGCCCTACTGATCAAATTAAATTGCTTACAAAGTATTTTTGTTCTTTAAGAAATGGTTTTTGATTGATAGTTCCTAAGTGTAATGCTGGAGATTTGAAACACGTTAATTTTTTGGGTGTTGTAATATTTTTAAGTTGCCTAGTAGATTACAAGAGAAAATAAAGCCTGCCTCACATGTTGCCTTCAAGACCATGACAGAAACGATTGCTTTTCCGAGTGACAACTTACGTGCAAATTAAATCAGTTTTTGGCCACAATAAGATCAAATACCGGACGATTGCCGCACAAATAAAAAAATTCATGTTCAAGTATGGGTGTGTAATCAGGACCCAACAAAAGGTTAAAATTTGTGCAGACTGTTACTTACACAGACTAATGACTTATGCAGACTGGTGACTTATGCAGACTGGTGACTTATGCAGACTGGTGACTTATGCAGACTGGTGACTTATGCAGACTGGTGACTTATGCAGACTGGTGACTTAAGGAGACTGGTGAGTTGTGCAGACTGATGAGCTACGCGAGGTAATCTGTGCAGTATTCCTCAACCAGCGCTTGATTCGCGAGCTCAGATTGTGTTTGGCGACCTGGGAAAAGTGTCAAGTGGCCACTGCGAGTATCAAAGTCGGACAATAAATCCCCTAAATTTGTTTCAAAGTTTGTGTTGACATCTAAGCTTCAAATTACTGACAGTTTTCCTAGATTCATTGCGTTACATTCACAATTGTTCTGTTTATTTCGTGAAATCTGTGCTTTTGCCACCACAGCAGTCAGCACATTTCAAACACGCACTTAAATTACAACAAGTAAAGAGACGGAAGTCGAAATTGTTCTTCTAAAATCTGACAAGATTGGTGAAATACGTGCCACCAGAGTGTGTGATTGTCTGTGTTTTATGTCCGTTGGTTGGCGGGAGGTATGAGTAAGATAATGAATGTACACATGCACAACATTTATAAAGAGATTTTGGAGAGGCACTGCGAATGGGGCACGTTTTGATCATATGGCCTTTTGGATTGTTTTATTTTTTGGTCAGACGAAATTTACGGCAGTTTGGCAACCTCAGATTTCATTTCGTGACCTTAGATTTCATTTGGTGACCTAGGATTTTTTCCAGGTAGTTTAAATGCGTTATTCACAGGTGTTTCTGTACTGTTTACTCTTTTCATGCATCTCATTTTGAAAACTTTCGGACTGTTTTAAAACTACGGACAATTCTCATAGCTTTCCATCAAATAACGATGACAAAGCATACAAAAATTTTCGTTTTCTCAGCGTTTTTGCAAACACAATGCAACATGTTTTAAAGCCACAGAAGACTGGAGGTGTACATTATACTGACATGCAGCATTAAATGATCAGTTCAACCCGATGAGCATTGATAAGTTGTTTTTGGCTGCTCTTACATTACATGAGAGGGGTGTCTCATCATCTGTTCATTAGTGCCTCGAATCCAACCGCTTTTGCAGATCTTCCATTTAAAAACATTCCAACATTTGAAATAGACGCATACTGGTATAAAAGTGCTGTCAGTCTTACCTTCCTGAGACAAGTCATTATTTCTGACTACTGAACTTGATATCTTGGAATCCATAGCTTGCCATTTTTTGCTCCGGAAACAGTGGCTGATGGGTCATTTGGAAAAAGACTGATTTCTCACTTAAACATAGTTGCAGTGTGGAATTTTGTCATTATGAGTTGGAACTTCATGGCTTTTTTGATTTTTCGTAAATATTACGGAATTTTGTTAAATTGTTTTAATTAAGATTGCGATTGTAACCATCATTATTTTCTATTTCAGAGAAAAAGAAGCCAGGCTTCAGCAATTCCTTGTTTCGCCGTCTGCTTGACAAGAAAGACAAAAAGACCAAAGCTGAGTTGCAGCTAACGGCAACGGGCTACCGATTCATCAATGCTAAACAGCCTCCAACACAACTGACCAAAGTTGACTCGCTGCGGACAAAGAATGCCGTGTACTGCGCCTTGGTTTTAGAAGAATTTGTGAAAGAACTGGCTGCCATATCTCAAGAACATGCCGTGCTATGTCCCGACGAAGGATACCATAGTAACTAATGGGGTTGACAAGGTGTCAGGCAGGAGACGTTATATGGTGAATGCTTGTAAATAAAGAGGAGTGTACAAATACTAGCTTGTTTGAGGAAATTAGTTGCTAGTCTTCAGCTTGGATCCATGGAACTGGTCGCTGAATTTTTTTTCTTTATTACATATCCAGATTTTAGCTTTTTTCAGATCTTTGTAGAGGAGTAAATTTGTGATCTTTTGTTTTATCATTTTTCGGATGCTCAAAGCTTGTTGAATTAAAGGCCTGATTTTACTGAACGGCTTTCTTCGGCAGAATGCAAAATTTTAGGCTATACCCTGAAGTCAATTAAAAACTGGAGTCCAAGACAATCTGCGTTTCGTATAGATAAGCTTTGAATGTTTACCTCGATATATGCTAAGAAAAATGGCACCAATTGTTTCCTGCTACTACTGCCAATGTGAATGTTGAATCCGGTCCTATGCAAACTCCAAAGGTCACCACGAAAAACTAAACACATTGAATTGTTGTTGGATGCTCATGGTTTTTCGGACTTCTGATGGCTTCTTATCGGATTGTCAATGATTACGCATCCCTCAGCGGAATGTGGTAGGTTACTGAACCGCCATCTGAACTGGCAATATGTGGAAGGTGCCTTTAGTAGATGAAATATTGACATGAGGTCTTGTAAACATGGACTAGCGCTCAGAGCTCCTTCGAAATTCCAAGCTGAAGTGGTTTCCAAATACCTTGGTGTAACTTTCAGAATGTACAGATCTTTTCTGATGTTGAAATTGTTATCTTTATAGTGTAAAAATGACTTGAGACTAATGAATGTAAGCTGTTCACAGACTAAACTTTTATAATGAACTCAGAATGTGGGTTTGTGTGCGTGTGCGCAATTACAGAACTGGTTTTTATTGCCAGTGTATTTTATAATCTTTATAATGATCAAATGACTTCTGTGGTGTTTTTAGCTCGTCATACATTTATGATTATTATTTTACGAAGTGGTCATGTGTGACTGTCACCTGTTTGATTGACACACTGCTTTGTGATTCTAGGAAAGGGGTTGTATTTCAGCTTGTGTCTATGTCAGACAGTAATAGGAAAGGGGTTGTATTTCAGCTTGTGTCTATGTCAGACAGTAATAGGAAAGGGGTTGTATTTCAGCTTGTGTCTATGTCAGACAGTAATAGGAAAGGGGTTGTATTTCAGCTTGTGTTTATGTCAGACAGTAATAGGAAATGGGTTGTATTTCAGCTTGTGTCTGTCAGACAGTAAGTGAGCCAGTAATTCAGTGTCAGTGGGTGTATGATTGGATTTTGAATGTGTAAGCGGAACTTGCATGCTAATTCCTTATCTCTGTGATTGCTTGCCCAAATCACTTAGAAGCACAACATGAAGCCACAATGTGAATATGAAGTAGGTTGAAAATTCCCAAATGTTTTTAAGAACATTAAGAACGAGTTTTGCTGCAAAAATGATCCACTGCAAGTATCGTGACATCGTGCTGGGTAATAACACTGTATGATGCGGGCTATGGGAGCCTGCGAGGTACGTTATTTGTGCAGAGGTCACCTATTTCCAGCATTTTTGTTTTCACGTTTACAAGTTGTCATTAAATACAACGGCACTTTGTTTATCGTAGATGATGTTCAAATAGCGTTGTTTTTTAGTTCCTGATATGCATTAGCATAGGTAGGAGCATGCAAGTACATCTTTAAGGGAATAGCTAAAAGGTCAGTTGATTTATTTTGTGGATGATCCCAAGTAACACAGTCATTAAAATGAAAAATACTGGAAAAGTGCCACTTACATTAAGTTAGTGTGTGACACATATACTGGCAATAGTTGGAAATAACGCTGTCTTCACTATATTCGAGTTGAAGACAGCAGTATGTGAATACATATAGTCTGTAACCCGAGAGGTGATGGTAGGAGCATGCACTGGCTGCTTCTTAGTTTTGTCTTGCATTTTGTATAAATTGGTTTTTGTTCGTGGATAACTAGCATTTTTTATTAGAAGCAATAAGTGTAAGTTTATGTTGTTTTAAGCAAAAGTTGGCGAGCGAGAGATTTCTATTAGATCTGTCATTTGTTTTAGCTCTTATTTTGAGCATGTTGTGCACTACAGTATTATTGTTCGCTTTATTTTGGTTACAGCCTTTTATGTTAAGGAGTCCATATATAAATATAGGCATATCTATGTTTTTGCATATTAATGACACTTGGCAATGCTTCGAAAGCAATAACTGGAAGCGTATGTATCAAGTGTTGGAATGATTGAGAAATTTAACATGTTTTAACACCAAACTGCTCATTTTTTTAAACGAGAGAATGTCGTTGTGGTTTGAGTGATTGCAAAATCAATTTCTAATCTTGGCATTGGCTTAACTAACACTTTCTGGTCATCATCAATCATCTGGTGTCTGCTGCAGTGCAGAACTGGTGTTGTTTTTAAAAGACTCGATGACGGAATTGACGTGACAATCTGTATTCGTTCGATATTTGAGCTGCAGTTCAACTTTGTAGAGGCCTGTACGCACTTAGCGATTGGTTGGCAAAGTGTCCAGCAGTTGTTGTAACGCTTCTGTAGACACTTTGCGACTCGTGGCCTGGAGGTCAAAACAAAAATGGTGTAAAGAAAGCGAGCAAAGACTTCCGGGGTTTTTACCACAAATTTTAATCATAGGCGGATCCAGAGAGTGTCAAGGGGGTCCGGACTCCCTTTTTCCCTTGAGTTTAGTATCAAATCTAGAATTTTCAAAATGTTGATTTGGAGCCCCCTGTTACAAAAAATCCTTGATCTGACCCCCTCCCATTTAAAAAATCCTGGATCCGCCCCTGTTAATATCTTAATATCTCCTTCGAATTTTAATTCGCACAGCTTGACACAACACTTATGTAAAAATAATTGCAGGCGGTCTGATACACGTTGTACCAGACGTGCGCAGGCCTCGCATGTGGGCCCATTGCACTGATCACCTGGAAATATTTTTATGCTTTATTAATATGTGGTTAAAAGGAGCTTAGTAGCTAGAAACCTGGCTCAAGGGTTTAGCAGTGTGACATGGTGGGACTCGAACCCACGACCTTGAGTAAAGAAAGCGGGCACTTATCAACCTCACTGCCTCCTCTTGACACAACAACACTTGGCATTGTTGATCTTTCGTGATTTGAATGCTGAATCATCAATACGCATGTGCATTTAATTTCCTTCGGTCACCAAGTTCTTTTTTCCGAGATGTCCTCACTATGCAAAGGGGTTTTCTCAATGGCTGCATAACAGACCTTGATGCGTGTTTGATGTTGATTGACTGGTCTAGTGTATTCATAAGCACTGCAAGGAATTGTTGCTTGTGTTGATGACAAGAGCATTGTAATGCTGTGTAATGCTCAGTGCAGCTTCACATGTTGCAGGTATACTTCTGAATTTTCTCCCTACTTTGTAAGTTTCCTTGTTCATAGAGCTACGCATAGCATTAAAGCTGCATTCCATCCAATCACTAACTTGTTCTTGATCTTGTTATTCTCTGCCTTCATTGCCAGTAAGAATTTGGTCAATTTTAGATTTGACTACACTAATCATTCCCACATGTTCATGTGTACTCACCCTCATCTAAGAGCCAAGGGAAGAGACGTGATGTCTTTCACACACTGTAGTTCACTGTCTACTCGAGCTGATTTTCTGGGTATGATGTCACTAAGTCGAAGTCAAGAGTGTCTACAAAATGCCTCACCAGTCAAGTGTTAGTGTAATGTTTTGAGTATCCATTCTTGGACTGTACTTTCAATTTAAAAGAAAACTGCTTCAAGTAAAACTTCAAAGTAAGATAAGTAAACGAAGCGATTTATTAAGGCGAAACTCACAGGTGAGCTCTATTAAAATAACATAACCATAGACATCAGAAGTGGGAACTTGATTATTTAATGACTGTTGTTGAAACATGTCAAAACATTAACACACCGTTGCATGAAACGCAATGTCTCAAGGTAATAATTTATTTTATTATGTAAATTGCACTCCATGTACCTTTGAAAGCAAGTGTAGTAATTGCAGACTTGTAGCTTTGTACTGCGCTAAATGTCAACTCTACCTTGTGTAAAGGATTGTTTTAAAAACCAGAACACCTGCATTGTGGTTTCATTTTAAGGTTATGTATGGTCTTATCGACAAGTTAGGGCATTCACCCAAATATCTACAACATTTCGTAAGTTATTTTTTGACAACAGAAAACCCGTAGAATTTAATTTGTGACTTTAATCCAATCTGTCTTTGATTGAGTCGTGTCTTTTGGTAAAATTTGGCATAAAAGAAAGGTACAGTCGTGGCAAAACAAGGGTAGCATGACCATATTTTGTTTTATTATTCAAGATGAACTCTCAAAAATGCAGTTACAATTTTCTAAGTTATCACTTTGTTTTCGTTTTAGGCATTTTTTTCATAAAAGTCCCATTTTATGATGGTCCCTCAAGCAGAAGATCAAATTGCAAAAAAATCCTAACAGCCTTCTGGATAAGTGTCTGAAAATTTCACGATATGAATCCGAGCAGTCATTTCTGAGTTATTGTGTTCCGTAGTCAAATTTGGGAATTTTTCTAGGGTCTTGCATAACTTTAATATATCTTTTTTGAAAGTGTAATTTTGCGTCATGCGAGCATGGTTGCAATAGCGTCATGATTTTCAAAATGCCGTTTACGTAATCTCAGTTTCAAATGGTTTGATTTTAACTTTGCAAGTTATATGCAAACCTACATTGTGATAATTAAAATTCAGGGATGAATGAGTTTTTGGTGAGGGTTTGGTGTTATGTATGTACAGAGGTGTTTTGAATACCTATGTGGCAGTGCTTTCACGCATTCTTTGTGCAGTTTTGTCTGCTGGAGTATTTCAAGTAATAAATAAAACAAAGGATAAGTCTGTATTTTTCTGTCAATTGCTTTGCTTCATATTTAAACTTCGAGTTAATCGGTCAAGTAATACACAAAGTAAAATTGTCTGGATTAATGTTAAAACTTAGATTTGCAATCTGTTATAAGAATGAGGTTCACAGAACATTATACGGTTTGTTTATTTTGACGACCGTCACATGAGCATGTGTTAACAAAACACCTTGGGTCTATAATACACATGAGCATGTGTTAACAAAACACCATGGGTCTATAATACACATGAGCATGAGTTAACAAAACACCTTGGGTTTATAATACACATGAGCATGTGTTAACAAAACACCTTGGGTCTATAATACACATGAGCATGAGTTAACAAAACACCTCGGGTCTATAATACACATGAGCATGAGTTAACAAAACACCTCGGGTCTATAATACACGAGCATGTGTTAACAAAACACCTCGGGTCTATAATACACATGAGCATGTGTTAACAAAACACCTCGGGTCTATAATACACATGAGCATGTGTTAACAAAACACCATGGGTCTATAATACACATGAGCATGAGTTAACAAAACACCTTGGGTCTATAATACACATGAGCATGTGTTAACAAAACACCTTGGGTCTATAATACACAAGTCTTCAGCTTCCACTTCACAATTGCTGAATAAAGATTTGCCAAGTAAATATGAGTGCATCAAAGTCCAGAAATAATTGATTCTGAAGGTATCTCAGTAACTATCAGTTTTTTCAGATAGTTGTGAGTGGCATAAGACCAGATTTCTGAACTAAACCTGCCAACTCTGTATGTTCTCAGTGGACAGAGTCTATGATCATACACACAAGCCGTAACCAACATTGGCATCACTATTTACCAGTGGTACCTTAGTCTTCTGGGAATTCCATGTGCAAATATCGTAATTGTAAATCTGTTGTCTATGATCTATGATGAAATAGACCCCAGTAAATACAGTAAACCTCACAGATCCAACTGAATTGAGATTTATCTGAGTTTAGAAGTGATAATCGATTTATTTGGAGGTTCATGCATACACAGAACTTTTTTTAAGCAGAGTTTTACTGAATACAGCTTTGCCCAATGATGTTTAATTAATATAAAAAAGACAACTGAATAACTTCAGACTGAATCCACATCAGTAAAGACAAAGACATCTTGAATAAATCCTTTATTTAAGAAATCTTGGCCAGTATAAACATTGCACACAAACACTGAACAGCTTTGCTTTACTGTCTTATCTCACTTCAGACCATGCGACATTGCAAAACATAACATATGTTTTAAAGACAATTAATCATTAACTCTGGTACTGGGTATGTATACAGAAGATACCTCTACATGGTCATACCTGGTCACATCACGCAACATAGTATTTACAAGTCAGGAGTACCAGCACAGGTCTGTATAGAAATCTTTTGACTAGTAATTCCAAGATCACATGATATGACCATGTTTGACTGTAGAGGCATCAATTCTGTGCAAACGTATTTGAACACCAGCATGACTTTGCACCAACTGAACGTATACTGCACCCAACGAGACGCTAAGAACTTGGTGCCAAAATGCCTGGTCATTTCCAAGCCATAAAGATTTTGCAAACATTTGCATCCAACTAAGCCATCATTACACATAGGCTCTCACCAGATATTCACCGGTAAAATGGTAAACTGAGTCCATCAGATTTCATTACCATTTACAACGCAGTGGATGAATTATTACAATCACTATCTTCAATCAACTACCCCAATCTAAGACTGTCACAAACCCTGAGCACCTCCAACTACTCTTTGATTTTTCTTCCTGATTACGACCAAACGCAGTCTCGACGAGAAAACGATGATACCACAGACAACCAAAAAGTCTGGCCCAAACCAGGATTCGAACTCATGACCTTAACTATTGGCACTAGAAAACACGTGAGAAATTATCCAGCCTTAATTCAGTCACGCCAGTATTTCCTCCAGATTTTCACCATCAGTTTTCTAAGTCTTGGCCAATGTTCCCAACACTATTCCGAGAAACAACAACGCACCCAGTCTACTGTTGCTCTTGAACTTGCTGAAGCAGTCATCCGGATCATCAAGGTCGACTGTGTAGATCTGATGGAAACAGTACGCCATTAAAGGAATACAAACTAACTGAAAATTTACAACACTGTCACTTTTGATTGGTTCCGAATAAACTACAGATACACTAGAATGTTAATAGTAGCATAATGCTTTAACCATGCACAAAGTACTGATGACGATGACATCTTATAAACTGACTTCCATTAAAGGCAATATGCTCCGTAGCAAATGTTCTCTGTGATGTGAAATAATCAAGCACAGACACAGTGACCAATCAATGGCGCAGGATTACAAAATCAAAATGAGAGCTACTAAAAACAGTGCTTTCCCGTGGTCTTTTACAAATGGGTACACACTTTCACTGAAATCAAGTGCAGGTTGGGACAAGAGTGGGAATCGAATTGCAGTCACAAATGAGAGATAGAACCATTGCAGAAGCGCATTGCTAATGGTTTTGTTCAGTTATTGCATGCACACTTACTAATATTTCCAAGGATCACCTGATAAGCGAGATAAGCCCCAACCAGGCCAACAGAGATGTAATAGGGCAGGCTCTGATTATAGTCAGAGGCTGGTTATACACCATCAGACTACTGACACACCTGAGAAAGATGATGCCCAAGCTGGCCCACAGAGGGCAGGCACTCATCACAGTAAGAGGCTGGTTATACACAATAAACTATTGACTCACCTGGTGAGCGAGATGAGTTCCCACCAGGCCTACACAGACATAGTATGGCAGGCTCTGTTCACACATATAGCCAGACAGAGCCAGGTTGCACACCATCAGACCACTGAAGCCCGTCAGCCAGTACTTCGTCTGGGCACCAAACCGCAGTGCAGTTGACTTAACACCAACTAGGATGTCATCTTCTTTGTCCTGGAATTCGAAGCATCAGCGTGCCGTCAGTTTCTCATAAAAACAACATTTTTTCAGTAAACGTTACGACATGTACACTAGGTTGGTTTTCAGCTTACTTATACAGTTACCCTAATTCTTCATCTATTCCACACACAATATGGCCGAAATGCACCATTATATTTTGTACAATTTGTCACACAATAACAAAAATTAAGAAATTTTAGTCTACTAGCTTTTTTGTACTGTGGAGATGTAATAAAATAACATCATGTCAAGCTGACATTATTGGCAGTAATTTAGTCAGACTTTGATGAAAAATGGAAAATGACAATTTTGCCAATTATTTTCGTGCAAAATAAGTGATGATTTACCATAAGACCAGTTATTAACTTGAAGTAATTATAAGTTATTAATTACAAGTAGGTGCCACATATTTAATTTTGTTTACAAACAGTTGTAACAACAAGAGGAATTTCCTTGCACATAGTTAGCTATCTTCACAAGGCTGAAGTCAGAGACTATAAATATTTAAATAGCGCTTTTTGCATTCTTCAATACTAAACACTGATATTACTTTCCCAAGGCTGCCTTTTAAATATCTAAAAAGTCTAACTATCAAGACCGATTGAGTTGCAATTGTCTAATGAAGTAAAAAATACCTTTTGCACATTGTAAATATACTCTGGATTTCATCTTATTTTGCTTTCTAAAAATGAAAATTGAATTTGACCTTTTACTAACACAAATTGGTCTCGTAATATTCCTTAACACGATAGTATTCTGTTTCCATTACCAACCCAAATCAAAGGTGGCGCATGCATTTTGGTGACGGAAATAGAATCCCATCAGGGTAAAGAATATCATGAGGCCATTTAATAGGGTACAATGCTCAACAATTCAATTTTTGTTTTTCAGTCAACTAATGAAAGTGAAATTCAGCGCCGTGCATTCAACTGTAATTCCAAGCATGTGGTAAGTTTAAACTATGTTGCAAGTATCGTATGAAGCAGAAAGAGCAATAAATGTTACAGGGACAAACAAATCCTTTGTAAAGCACTGAGCCAAATAAGCACAAAGCGAGAGATGAAGCCTGCATGAAACTCAGATTCAAAAGGCTTACAACAGGCTGGGAATATTAAACATGAAACAAAGTCTAGCAGCCAAGACACTGTTGTCACAGGAACAGGTATGTAACCAGTCATCAAGTGAATAAATATTCACACCAAGCTAAAATTTTCGTTCGCAAACGTTCGGAAAACAAACCGAGCCAACTGAGCACGTGTCAAATATTTACTCACTTGATGAGCGTATATGGTATCGTAGATCAGGGTCCACGCTATGCCGGACATGTAGAGGGGGATGACTGCGCCCCACGCGCAGGAGCCCTGAACAGCTGACCAGCCTAACAGAGCTCCCCAGTTGAAAGTTAGCCCTAAACAAAACAGGCGGAAGCAATGAGATAACGTATAATAGCTGTGGTAGAACAAGCGTCGGAAACAGAGTGTACATTGGCAATGACTACAACAACGACGATGTGAGGCAGGCATGACAGGGAAACACCGACCAAGATGAAAGAATGCAAGCCATGTGAGAAGAAGATACAGTCTTGTACTGAAGAGTTAAGATTATAATGATTTGAAGCAGTTTTTAAAATCTCCTAAAATATGCAGGGCAAAAGTCTGATATAAGAAATTCAAACGTAGGACATGGGGTGTAAAAGGTTCTCTATAATATTCCAATGTTCGAATTTAGCGCCAGCTGATTTTGCTGGTGTCTCTCGTAGGCTTCAAAACAAGCAACACAAAACTACTTGCAATTACTTATGTGGGGTTTGAACTTCAAAAAATTTTAAATTCGTAGATTTTGCTTCAAATTTCAAAAGCTAAAAACAAAAACATGCTATTAAGATTGAAAGCTAAGTTCTGGCAAATTCAATGATTCAATTACTAAAATTGTCAGTTATTCAAACATGACAAACATTTTTCATGCAACAGCCATCAAACCAAGATTTAAGTTCTGATAGCATCATCAGCGGCTCGTAAAAGATGAACTCTTGTTATAGCCTCAAACCAACTTAGCACAAAAGGAACACCAAGTGCAGCTAGGTAGCTCAAATGTGACACAGGTTATATAACAGTAGAATGTTATTAAAGTAGGCTCGTAAATCTGGAATAGGCAAGCATGTACAAGTCAGTAGATACAATCCACTACCATGCCATTCGTTGTTATAGTCACTACCGGCAACACCGCAGGACATAACAGAGGACCGATGGCCTCTGTCTAACCTGGTGGGCGTAAATGCTGTCATACACGACTGTGTAGAGGACACAGGCCATGTAGAGTGGCAGTACAGGCCACTGGAGTGCGCCGTGACACGCTGACCACCCCAGCAGGACACCCCAGTTGAGAGTGACACCTGTTGGTGGGAGATGGAATTAAAGTTGGGTGGAGAGATGAAACAAAAGCTTCAAAAAATATCATATCTTTAAACTTTTTATAATCTTAATTTACGCATGCCTTCTTCCTGCTAGATAAAAACTATTTTATAACTGTACAGCATGTTATAAACGGATTTCAATGCTCAAGTTTGTATAATTTGGGATAGGACTCCAGATGAATTCAACTGAGCTTAAATATTGCGTATTTACACAATACAACAGAAACGTCACCTTGTCTTGAATAAGTTAGACGACCCCCTGACGCATAATCTAATGCTTATGCTTTCTGTAAGGTTCAGAGAACTGCCTTGTGCAACATGTATACTCACCTAATACTACTTGAGGCCAGTAGGTATACCTCTTGGCCAACGGATAAACAAGTACTAAACCCATGGAACTGGCACCTAGGAAAACACTGTGAAACAAAGAATAGAAATTATATTGTCATCAATTTACTCCAGTGTTATTCAATAAGGCCTGAACATTTGTTGTGAGTTCTTGAGGTAAAAAAACGCATAACACTTACTGCAAGAAAATACGTCTCGACGTGTCCATTCTCAGATTGAAAATGAAGTCTGAGCATGGCAACAACTAACAGTCATGGCCAAAGATTGAAGTCGCTAAATTGTCAATGACAGGCTCATCATAGTAACTGACAGACTTGCGTATTGAAAGCAATATTCCTGGAGCACTAAACAGTTACTAGCATAAACATTGAGACTTTAAATCTAGCGTACATACCGCCTTTAAAAAACAGGAATGACAGTGTTATCATGGTTAACGAACATTGTTTGTCACTTAATACGCTGGAGTACAAAATACGTGACACAAAACTTCCATTCTTATAAAATGAAATATATACCGTACAAATTTCATTCAAAGCAAGATCAAGAAACAAGCTTATTCAACTTTTAATTCTAAAGTTAAGTTTTGCCCTATTGAATCGACACTTCAAACATATTTGCAATACTTAACCGAAGACACAAACCAATAGCTGATCTTCATTGCACTCATGGGAAACGCGATTGGCTTATTTTGAATGGAATTTCCAGAGTGCCATTTTTGAATTTCAGGGTTGGGCATGCCCAGTAAAATCCATGACTTTCCGACAAATTCTTTTTTTTGCCTGCTGAGGGTTTGTATGTTCTTCTTAGTAACAGAAAACAACTCCTATCATGGCAAGGAAAACTTTTGAGGGACTGTTCCTGCAACCGCCAGAAAAGCACTAACTTGTTAACCATCGTAATCATCCACGTGCATCTTATTTTGACTAATCAATGTTGTTGAGTTCTAACAATGTAAGGTTGTGCAAATCTACTGGTTGTCTACTTATAGAACACAATGCTGAGCTGTCGCTTTGATCTCATGTGATTTGTCTATCATGTATTCAACATCTCCAATTATAATTTAGGGATTGAGAACAATTGCTGATAACACATTTCACATACATACAATGTCCAAGATTTCGATGATAAATCAGTCTATGCTTTTTTAGCATACATACAATGTCTTACATTTCAATAATAAACGAGTCTATCATCATCAAGGAAACAGAAAACCCTTCAGTAATCATTCTCAGTTCTCAGCTAACTAGGCCAAAAATAACATCTGAAAGAATTTGAAGATGCTTAACCTTGGGATTATCAGTTTGAAGATCACGCACATGTCTTCCTTAACAGCTAACTGCTAAGTGGCAAAAAATGCAGCAAAATACGAAGAAATAAGAAAAACACAACTTTTGAAAAGAATATATTTATTGCACTGACAATTTTGGCCAGATTCAAAAATACGAGGACTTGCTACATGTGAATGGGTGATGCAGTAGCTGTGAAACCCTACCTGTACCATACATGTGAGGGGGTTATGCAGTAGCTGTGAAACCCTACCTGTACCATACATGTGAGGGGGTTATGCAGTAGCTGTGAAACCCTACCTGTACCATACATGTGAATGGGTGATGCAGTAGCTGTGAAACCCTACCTGTACCATACATGTGAGTGGGTTATGCGGTAGCTGTGAAACCCTACCTATACCATACATGTGAGAGGGTGATGCAGTAGCTGTGAAACCCTACCTATACCATACATGTGAGTGGGTTATGCGGTAGCTGTGAAACCCTACCTATACCATACATGTGAGAGGGTGATGCAGTAGCTGTGAAACCCTACCTATACCATACATGTGAGTGGGTGATGCAGTAGCTGTGAAACCCTACCTATACCAGTTGAGCTGGAGCAACAAGCTCAGTGAAACGGACAGTTGGAGGCCTAACAAAGTCATAGCTTGGAACATGCCAAGCTCACCGCATGCTAGAGGCCGGTCTTTGGTGCGATAGACCTATAACAAGACAGAATAATTACTGATGTTTTTATACTTCCTCCTATACTTGCAGAATTGACCTATCACAAGCTCCAACCCCTTGCGAAATGTCGACAAACAAACAATAAGTTTTACCAAGCAACGTGTAGTTTGTCGGGTAAAATGGCGGTTTGGAAACGAAGGTGTCAAGAATGCTGCGTTCTGATTAGTCACTTAAGCCGTCACTCAAAGTCCTGGGGACAGATCAATTATGGAATCGTGTATGTCCATTAATACAATACAATACAATGACTTTCTCCATTCTGAACAAACCCCATTTTTTACACACAGAGATAAATTTGTGAAGCAGGAACTTCCTATCGTTCCAACATGAGGTCCGCTCTACTGAAATTGTTTTGGATATTAGGGAAATTTACCGCTACAATACAGCAACGTTAAAACTGAGCAATATATCACAGTGCTCACGATACATATTTTTACCGCTAGAGATTCCAATTCACTAAGCAGAACTCATTGAAAAGGCAGTTTGCATATGTGCATGAATTTAGTGCAAAAAAAGACAGATTCTTTATAAAAACTGAAATGCAGGAATAATCATTGAAGATCCAGAAGACCTTTGGCTTGTTCATAACTGGTGTAAAATGAAACAAAACGGTGTTCTGTAGCAACAAAAAGGAATCTAAATACTAGCAGTCGCATTTAATGGCGTTTTTGCATAAAAAGACCAAAGACCAGTGCTGCATCACTTGGAAGTTGTGTGAAATGATTATTCACGTTTGCAACACGTCCAGGTAAATGATAAAAAATCAAAATTCATGTCATTGGTCTCCAAAATTAGTGCATTTCTTTGGCATCAAGCAGACATACAAACTCACCATTTTGTCAAACTCCCTGTCGTACATGTCGTTGATAATGCAACCAGCGCCTCTCATGAAGAATGCCCCCGCCCCGAATAAAGCCAGTAGCTTGAAGTCGGGTAGATGACCAGGCGCTGCAGCCAGCCCTATACTCCAGGTACACGGCCAGAACAGTAACAAGGTACCTGTAAAAAGTCAGCAGCATCCATGTGAACAGTCACTGTTCCTCATATTTGCACTAGATTACAATATGAAGTTGGGTCATACAATAATTGTACAATAAAGAGTTTATCACATCAAAAAATATCGATTGGTATTCAGAGTATTAAGAATTCAATTTGCTGCACTTTAATGATAAAATGTGAAAAGAATATCAAAAGTTAAAATCAGCATCTGTGAAAAACTATATGATCTTGCGTTTCCAGGCCCACAACCCCAATAGAGGATGCTGCTTTCCACAGGCAAACAAAAATACCCAGCACATGCCTTAGGTAACTAAGTTTTGGTATATTCATAAACATGGCAATTACCTGAACAACGATCACAATCTATCACTGAAAAGCAGAATTACTCTCCATCGTCATCACTCACCACAAAGATAACCATTTTGAACCCTAACAACTGAACATTCAGTTCCAGATTCCAATGCTTACCTATTGGTTTGTCAAATCTAATCAACCTCAGGTAAGGTTGAACAGAAAGAGGCGAGGCATCTAACACTGCTCTAGGTGACAGACTGAACTGTCTCTGATACAACAAAGCCCTTGATAAACTATTCCGAGAAAGCAGATGGCCACGATTTGTAACTAAAGTGGAGAAGTCACTGACTGCTCTTCCACTTGCCGCAACTCCATTGGATAAACAAATTCCATCCAAGTATGTTCTATTGCTAAGGAATGTGGAGTGTTGATAAGGAGGGTGCTGCACACAGCTGAGTTTATGAGACAGTAGTCGACACTGCACACAATGGTCCTTGTACAACGCCTTTTGCTGAAGTGATGGTAAGGCAGGTGTCGACGTCAGCACAGATGATGGGACTAGTATTGTTCGTGACACTAGTGTCTTAGCCATTGCAGTACTTAGTAATGCCATCTGTGATCTAAAAAACACAGTTTGCTTTAGTAATTCTACATTCACCATTCATGATTGAATACTGCATGGGTCTGTCTCATGAAGTCATTTAAGATTTAAGTCAGAAATTTGGTCTTCAGCTTCCACTACACAAAATGCAATAAAGCTTTTATCGTGTAATTGATAACGCTCAAGGAATAATTTACAGAAATTACCTCAGTAACTAGCAGATGTGGATATCTTGCCAGACACTTTGTAAGTTTGCCTCACTCAGTTTTAATTATTGTTCAGAAATAGTTAGTGGAGCGTAAGGACAAATTTCAGTCTAAATCACCCTCATCTCCCCAATGAGATTATATAGAATGGAATAGCAGTGGTAGTAGTAGCAGTAGCAGTAGCTGCAGCAGTAGTTGTAGTATATTTGTTTATAAAAGTGAGGCGCTTAAATGTAAACAATTTGTACAAGACATGCAGTACTACACCATACAAGTCTAGATTCATCATAACTCAGGGAACTGCATTCTTTAAAGTGGAACAGTTAAACTACTAATGGCACATTCATTGATGTAACTTGAAAATCTATGAACTAAGATAAAGTATTATTTATCAGTCATCTTTCAAGAATGGGAATGAAGACATTTTCGGCCACTTCGGGATATTTTGCATAGTATAAAAGGAGTTTAGGACCTTGGTAAAAAACAAGATTAAAAATAACAATTGTTCAAACCAGAAATGTAATGCAGTAAGCAAATTTCAAAAATGTCCGCTAGTCTAAGTCACTCCTTTCGCTAACTTTTTGTCACTTTGATAATTGTTGTCAATAGCCAAGACACCTGTCAATTTGAAATTGAAGTCCCAGCCTCTTCACATAACAATCTCATTTGAGAAAAGTAATTATTTCTTGAAAAAAGGCAATAAATGAAACACTGACTCAGCGTTTACATAGTGCAATTTGCTCACAGCATCACAACTTCGTGTTTAAAGAATTGTCAATTTCTTTTTATAAAAATTAACTAAAACCGTTCAAGACATCTTCAGTAACATAAGCCATCATGACAAAAATATGATCATAAATAGTAACATTGTTGTTTGATTGATTACATTCGCTAGACAGTAGTGGACAATAGTCCGGCAACAGGGTCCCTCATTTATAATTGATTTGAGAACCAGTCACTACCACTGAATAACGGGCATTAGTCAGTGGGAATAACTGATTGTCAAATCAGGGACTCATGTATCTGACTATTACCCACTAGACTCACAAACTTTGAACAGTTCGTAAGTAGGCCTAGGACTTCTTAATATGCCTGTTTTCAGACTTTTTTGGCACCGGGGTCGGTCATGCGTTCAGTTGCTAGCAAAAACCAAGAGGACCAATGAGGAATAAAAAATCTCTCATAAGTCAGGCATGCAAAAGTTGGATATTTGCTTAACCAACTGTTTTAGTTTGTGCACTTGTTCTTCTGGACCAGGGATCTAGGCTAGGGCCTAGGCCCTCGCGTAGGGCATAGCCTAGGGCCATAGTGGGGTCTAACCTCAGCACTGTAGTGGGAAGTGGTCTTATAAAGCAGTCCTTTACTCTGAGAACCAGGGAATTACCGTGCATATAAGAAGCCGATTTTACAAATCAGAGTTCTGGTGGACTCCGAACACATCAGGATAAGTTGCAGACAACTGAACAAGATCGTCAAGATCGATAAAAGACAGATTAGCCGATTACCTGATGATCTAGCCTTGGTGCAAAGCTGTTACTGAATTACTAGTAGTAAATATACAGATTGGTGCAGACGTAGGTAAAAAATGACCAAATAAACACAGCGAGGTGACGATCAACATCAGAACTACCCTCGCTGTGTGCAATTACGGCGTCTATGTTAGAAATAATACACGGTGTTGCCTAGATGTATTTTGACAAGTCTTCATACAGCTAGCAGGCTGGATAGTCAATGATCTACCAAAAACAGCACTATGCAGAAGATTGCTAACCATATGAAATTTATAATTATCAAGTCATCGATGCGATTGTAATTCTAGTAGGCTTGATACCGAACTCTGGAACATCTTATGTCCAGGGTGCGTGCCCTTCGACAACCTCGCGAACGACCTTCTTCCAAACTTCTTCCTGAAAATCTCTAGCCACAAGAGAGAACAAGACTTTCGTTTATTCATGGAAGGATTCTCTCAAGAAATTAAGTTTATGAATGACAAGTGACATAATTGAAAAAAATGTTATCTACTTGCACCAATATTGGCAGTTATTTGAATTTTGTATATATGTCTGAAAATGTAAACCTTCATTAGCTTTGAGACTATACAATGCATCTGTCTATTGGAGATAACGAAACGGTATTTTGGCGCGATGTTTTGGCCCAATCAGCTATTCTCGCGCCAAATTTGTCCCTCCAAAGTATTAACAACTTTTTTTTCGGCAGCGTCGACTGAGCTGAGAAGAAAAATGTCTGTTAATAGGGGTGCATTGATTGTTTTAGAAGGATGCGATCGCTGTGGTAAATCTACACAATGTAGAAAGTTGGTGGACGTTTTGAATAAACAAGGATTTAAAGCAAAATTGTGGAGATATCCAGGTTTGTATTTGACATTTAGCCTACTAATTTATTTGTAATGTAGGCCTAATATGATCATCTTTGTATTTGCCTTGCTGTATGTAGACAGTGACCACCGTCTCTAGCCGACTATTCAGCTAGAGGCGTGTCTTACCTGCATATTGTGTTGGTGCAAATCCATCTGACGTCAGCCTCGCTCTGTTTCCAAGCGCCCAGGTAGGCTACATGATGCATCTTCAAAGAAGTTTGAAGTGACCAAATTAGCTTGCAAAACATCACATAATTGTTTTTAGAACATTCAGTATGAAAAAACTAGGGGTTTTAAACAATAATCCACACATTTTTTGAGATTAATGAATCAATAAAAAGTATTGAAGTTAGGGTGAGCAAACCAAAATTTCAAGTTTAACAAAATTACATGAAGAGGCATTCAAATGAAAGCCCTCATTGAGTATAATTCGCTGCTTTTTGAATTTTTAAAAACGGTTGAGGGGTTTTGATGCTACAGGCATTTTTGTCGCCCCAAAATAGGCCCTTTTCTGGAATTCGGTGTTTAAAATTCGGAATTGTGGTCAACCAAGAGTTTAAGCTTGATTTATTTTAACAATATAGTTTATAAACTACTAAAAATGAGCTAACTTGTTCTTACTGTCTTGTATTTTAAGAATAATCAGCTAAATTTGTGAGAAGTTGTACCTGTGATGATTACTAAGGTGTTCAAAATTGGAAAAAAACAACTCGACTTAGTTTTTTTCTGCTTTGTGACGCTGCGTTTTTCATTCTGAGTGCAACTTCAAGACCCTATATTTTAAAAAAGGACACACATAGAACTCTGAAACTTTCAGGATGTCATAACATCATCATAGAAAGGTCACTGAAACATTAATGCTCCTGTATTAGTAAATGCATATTCAAAAAAGTAATTTTAAATTTAAAAAAATCTCAAAATTGAACAATCTTGTAGAATCGGCAACTTTTCACGATTTATTGAATGTATTTTGCTATATATCAAAAACCGTTAAAGATTTTTGCCTAATTCTTTTTTTACCATGTTGTTCTAACACTCAGACATCATGTCAACACCTATAACAGGACATTAAATTTGAAAAACTTATTAGAATTTGAAATTGAAAAACCTACGAAAATTATAAAATTTTAACGTTTGCGGCATGTATGACGTAATATCTCAAAAACCGTACAAGATTTTTGCCTAATTTCTTTTCCTGTGTCACTACTAACTCTCAGTCATCACTTTGACACCTAACACAGCTCATTGAATTGGAACATAAATTTAAAAAATTGAAAATAAACTCATGAAAAACCATTACTTTTTAATTTCCTCGGGTGCGCATTTTGCCATAACTCCAAAATCCTCCAAGATTGCTCTAATTTAAGTCTGTAGAACTAAATGCTCTACCACCATATCAACNCGAGTGAACCAATTCGGGATCGTTTTTTGTGCGAACGCCAGATCGCGGTAAAGTTTAAACTTCAATTTTTTAATTATTTTTATCTCCGATTTCAAATTGGTTCACCCTGACAAAAATGCAGAATTTTATGCAGTTTAAAATGATATATTAATCAGCGAATTTCATTCACGGACTGCAATGCTACGCCCGAAAATCCGACCCCCACTGAGCTGTCACAAAATTTTACGGAAGTGACGAAAATGCGTGTGTAAGCCATTTTTAGTCAAAAATTTTAGTATTTCATTTAGGATGAGTGAATGTGTGTTGGACATGCATGGAAAGACGAAGAATCAGTGTTTATCATCATATCAATTTTATTCTTATCGAGTAATGATAAAAAGAGATATGACAGTTTGAAAGTCTAGAAAAATGGCCGATTTTGTCGATTCCAGAAAGTCGGCCATTATGGTTTGCTCACCCTATTGAAGTTGGACAGTTTTACCGAACTTCACTTAGTTGTTTTCGATAGCTTGTGTTCGTAAGTTCAAATTAATATTAAGTCGTGGAAGCCAAACAAAGGTAAAAATCTCAAGGTTTTCATTAATGTCCAGGTGAAAATTTGTTTTTTATCATAAACTCATGATGCCATGTACAAAAATGCACAATGCTCCCATGATTGAGATGTTTTGTCTTCATTTTTGCAGCATCTGGCTATGCTGTAAGCCTCCACCTCATTGACTCAATTATGACAACTCAGTGTATGAAAGGACTGAATTGTGGGTAGGCCTAAATATTGAAAACTGCGCATGTCCGATGGAGGATTCGTTTTGAGCGACAGGCCAACAGCTCTGTAACCGTTTAACTTGAATAAGTAGTAAACAGTTTTCCGTGCAGTTAAAGGTGGTTTTGCAAAATCTTTTTTCTGGCTATCGTATTGGAGGTTTCCTGTGAATGAAGACGAATTCAGAAGTATTTTGCTAGAAATATACATGTGGAATATTGCAAAAACAACCAAGTTTTGTGAACAAGATTTTAGATAACCTCACTGAATATTTGATTCCACGTTGAACGCATACGGGGTCTTGTGATTAAGCGTATAAAATTCCAAGTTGACGCTGTCATTGACACTGGTTTGTGGTAGGGACATGACGTAGTATTCACTTTACTTTTTTATAAGGATTTCAAGGAAATTTGAAAACCATTTAAAACAAGAAATCTCAGGAGAACCACGTTTATGACCAAAATCGGGGAATTTGGTGATTTGTAATTAAAAAGCAACATATGTGTTAGAATTATGGTGTTTATGTGAATTTTATTCGAATTCTAAACCTTGTGAAGTCAAATTCCTTCCATTTTCCATTATTGTAGAAAATCTTGGGCTCTAAGAGTGGTTAAAGGAAAAATTTCGAAAAATTCTGCCTGCAGAAAGGAATTTGGTCTCTAAATATATTTCTTTACTTTTCAGAACGCAGTACAGAAATAGGGAAAGTTATCAGCGACTACCTGGAGAAGAAGAATGACCTTGAAGACCATGCGGTTCATCTTCTCTTCTCAGCCAACAGATGGGAGAGCGTGTAAGGGTGTCACAGTAATTCAGTAAATATTTAGAAATTTTCGTTGCGTCGAAATATTTGTGTTTCGCCAATAATTGAATTACAGGGTTAGCTAAGAGCTTTATCAGAGAAGACAACTTGTACTATTCAATGCCGAAAGCCGAGAGGCCAGATTCCGGACATAATAACAATTTGAACTCGTTTTGAATTTTAATTAAGCCTTGATGATGGACAGTTTAGAGGTCATTACATCATGTCTTTTGCTAATGCGGTTAAAGGGACATTACCTGTGAGAAATATAATTTTCTGAGGTCAGCCTCAGCGTGGAGACGAACCAGCCCCCACATGGTTGCAGTCATACGCTCTGCTGGCTCAGCTATACCCACAAAAAACGGATCTTGTTGTTTTATAGCTCTGGTCTAAGGCATTAACTTCACGAACTAGTTATCTTCCGTGAAATTTAGGATTAACTAGGTCAGGAATGACATGCTCAACATTGACTCTTTGATCAGCGCATTTTGCAGTGAATAGAAAACTCACTGAAAGGCACACTTGTCATTGAAGAAGTTTTAAAGATACTTTTAGTGTCTTATTTGCTTCGTTTGTATTCTACACCATTCATAACACAACATTTGCGAAATAGAAAAACAATTATTTTGATAATTCTTCTGCTCCTAAGTAAATGTAGAATTTCCATTCGCGCTACAGTCCTCTGCACGTGTCACTGAACTTTTATGATTTACATTCTTCCAGACCAGAAATGAAAAGGCTTCTGAACAGTGGAACAACTTTAGTTGTTGACAGATATGCTTATTCTGGGGTTGCTTTTACTGCTGCTAAAGAGGTACGTGATTCACATCCTCAGGTTCTACTTTGTAAAGATTCAAACACAACCCTCTAATTGCGGGTTGTAGTTTTGCATCGTAATCCTACATCGCAGTAATTCACAGTGAGTTGAAGATTATTTACAATTCCAGAGCATAGCACTATTATTATTTTTTCAACAACAGAATGAAAATAACTATAAATCTTTCAATTAATGAAAACAACGGATTTAAAACGGCTTGACATGTTTTGGTGTCGTTTATTTATAAACATCATCATCAGAAGAGAGAACATAGTAGCCACCTACCTAGACAGGCCCAACAACAAGTGATGAAACACAAGACACAATCAGTAACAGGAGGTGACGATAAACTAGATCAACAATGACAACCTGTGGTATGCCAGTTGCCTATTGAGGTTGGGCTTGCACCAAGTGATATGTAGAGCCTTGTGAATTTTAAGCTCCTTTTGTTGTTTCTGCTTGGTCTATTAAAGTGTAAATTGCAAGGTCTAAGTATGTTAAATTGTAATAATATTTTCAAGATATTGTTAGTTGGATATATCTTCTTCCAATTATCATNCTGTACTCACTGGGATCCATATTGTTTTCTTTGTGTTCCCCAACACCACGTCACAGATGTGTAACGAAGGAAAATGGCGCCGTTTCTATTTTCCGTTACAACAATGGCGTTACAACGCCACGGCAACAAATATGTAAATAACTTTTTATAGCGACGTACAATTCAGTTAATATTAAGAATATAGCAATAATAATTATAAACATGAATTTAGGGCATATTGTTGTTCAGATTGGTTGAGACCTTGCAATTTACACTTTAAAGCAAAGTCATTGAAAGAGCATTGCTCAGGACAATGATTGGAGCTGTGCAGATGAATATTAACATGTGGACCTTTGTCAGAATTTAGATGTTCCCTGGTCCTGGTTTTCAAATGGCGAACAGTTTCGCCAGATAACTGGAGACATATCCAGCACAGATAAATTCGTACACTACCCTGGACCGTAGACCCATAGGAATTTTGTCCTTAGACTTAAATAAATTCGACAGTTATAGGGACTTGAATGTTAATACAAAGTTCTCTTAAGTTAACACAGTAATCATTCTCCAATTTGTTGAGTTTTCGTTGAGCAATGTTGGCGTAAAGCCCAACATAGGGTACTTTGAAGTACTTGTAGTTAATTTTGTCTACAGGATGAATATCATCAAGATTACCTTGCAATCTTGCGTTCAGTACCCTATTGACTAATTCTAGGGGATAGCGATTCTTTTGCAAATTCGTTGTAAGTTGTTTAATATCAGAATTAAATCTAGCCCATGTGTTGTTAATGCTACATACCCTGTCTATTAAGAGTGTTACTGAGACCTACTTTATAAACAAAGGATGTGATGCTATGAAAACAACTGTTTCTGAGGTTAGGGGTCAAGTTCTCAGGAATCGGTTCATGGCCTCTTTTGCAAGGCTTGGAATTTTCCCCGGAAACGTGGATTTCCGCTTTTTTCAAATGTTCTGTCCGCCCATTTTATTATATTTCTGCGTAAAAAAATCTTATTTGATATAAAATGTCCGCGGCAAATTCCTTTCCTACCGCGGCATTGCCGACGACGTTCACCTCGAAGAGCGGGAGTTGCTCTTTATGTTTCGGAGGAACATAAATTGTCAACATTGCCGGGGCATCTGGGATAGCGTGGTGGGATTTTCGATGGCGTCTCGTGTGATTGTAAACCGCGGTGACAAATACTGCGGCTCTGCAGCCAAAAATGTGTGGGGGTGGGAGTGGACGGGCGAGCTAAAAAGACGCAAACGCGTGCTACTGATGGTGGTAACGTTTTTTTTTTCTTTTTTTAGTTCTGCCGATTTTTGTGGGCGAAAGGTTCACATCGACTACTTCAAGGCTGGATAGCGCGCATGTTTTGTGCCGTTCTTTGTCATTGGTCATTCCAAGCCCTGCTTTTGATATAGCTATAATAGACCCAGCAGTGACTTTCGACCCCCCCTCCATTGCAGTTTGCAGCCGCTTAACCTTGCCCACATATCTTCATTGGAAACCAGTTGACACACTGCTGATTTAATTCACCTGATGAATTCGCATATGGACTTTTCAAGACTACGAACGAAGACAGTTTGCATTTTTTTCCACTCTTGTTTCCTGAAATGACGTCATGCGAACAAAATCCAAAATATTCTCGATAACCGAAATCACAATGTTTTACATTCACAAAATATGAGCTTTTAGAATCAAAACGTGTTTCAGGGTTTTGACTTGGACTGGTGCAAACAGCCCGACATTGGTCTACCCCAGCCAGATTTGGTGATGTATCTGACTCTCAACGTAGAGATCGCGGCAGGCCGCGGGTCTTTTGGGATGGAGAGGTATGAGAGAACGGACTTTCAACAGAAAGTGGCCGAAAACTTCCAAAAGCTTCGGGAAACTGATTGGAAGGTAAGTTGTTTGCAGAAGAAGTCTGGTTACGCCATTCATTATCCGCCAGATAAACTAGACAAAGAGTTGTAAGTTTAACGAGTTTAATTCGCAGCCGACAACACAACGAGGCGGAACCGGAAGGGCTCTCACGAAACACAGTCTTACGAATAACAATGCAATGGCGCTGGTTTTACATTTTTCATAGAATATTCATTTTTATTTCAGATTGTAGATGCCAGTCGCACCATTGAGGAAATTCATCTTGACATTAAACAGTTGGCTTTGAAAACCATCGAGAACTCTAAGACTAAAGAAATTGGGAAACTGTGGACTAAAAATGAGAACTCAATGAAAAGGAAGCTAAATGATTTGACCAACATGAATAATCACACTGGTGTGAAAGCTTAGCTTTAGCCCTCTTGGCATTAGTCTTATTGATTCAAGGTTATGGAGGACACTAGAAAAGTGAAAAGTGTCCAAATTTGGCAAACTTCAAAACATCGTATCGCAGAAATGGATGATCATGTTCGTGTGAAATTTTAGATACTGTGCTTTGTGCACTGTTCTCCTAAACACTGTTAGAAATTTCACTAAGTAATTTTATAAGGTTTGGTAGAGTACAAATTGATTGTTTCTTATTTTCACAAGAAAAGTGTTAGTACCTTGACAGTGGAAACTATTGGAGACTGGTTGTGAAAATAAGAAACAATCAATTTGGTGTTAGGAATTGTTTTAAAATGTTCCACTTTAGAAAACAGTAACAGCGTTTTTGAAATTTCGTCTTGAACATTTGTTTTGCTCTCGATGTACCTTTTTTGCTAAATTTTACTAAAAAAACATGGTCAAGTGACCCAATTAATAACAGATTGGTAAAAAGTCAAAAATTAAATTCTACATAGTTTCTACTTTCAGAAATATATACTTAAATTGATTTAAAGTCTATAGTTTTTTAGATATTTGGCTAAAGACATCACCATGTTAAGGTCTTATGTAACCTTAAATAACAAAGATTCATTGAACTGATGACATGATACCCATATTTGTATTTGTGCTCATGTAATTTCTGGTCTAACAGGTGCTTTTGTGTATTCATTGTTTTGTGCAGTCAGCAAGCTGACTTTTTGTGACATTTTACGTGCATAAGCATCTTTTTATCAAATGATTCAGGGCTGTTCCAGTAAAATCTGTATGGGAGGGGGGGAAGGCACCTTTTTTCGCACCCACCACCCATATTTTTTATTTATTTCTTCAGCCTACCACCCGTAATTTTTTATAGGTTTGAAATGCAACCACTCGTAATTTTTTTTTGTTCTTGTGGTTGACTGCACAGGCGCTTGAGTTTATCTGTTCCTCCGTCACTACTAACGTCATTCATTACTAAGAAAACATGTTTCTATATATGGTTATTAGCCATCGAGAAATTCGAGCACCTGTGGTTAAATGGTGTTATGGGCATGCGGATAAGGAGATCGGAGGGAGTGAAAAAGTCGGAGCTTTTTGCAAGTTGCATTTTTGTTTCAGTTTTTGATTCTGTGCGGATTGTTTATAAAATTTACTAAAATTACCCACCATCAAACATTTATGGCCCAATGAAACAACAACGACCTGTAAATTTTTATTTTTTTGAAGTACGACCACCAGCCATTTTGAATTTAAATCAAATGCAACCACCCATAAATATTTATTTCAGTTTCCTTCCCCCCCTCCCACACAGATTTTGCTGGAACAGCCCTCAACGGATTTCATTGTGATGCGATGATTTTTTTTCTAATTTTTTTCCTTATAATTAGATTAATGTATTTAGCTGGTTGGTGCATAGTAGTAATAATGTTTGTGTTTCATGCATTTTAAAAGATACTAAACCCTGTTTTGATCATTTCAATCAATCGTTCTGTCACCCTGCTAATGCATCATTTGCATCAATCGTTCTGTCACCCTGCTAATGCATCATCTGCATCAATCGTCCAAGTTAAAGGCAGGAATCGACTGAAGGCTCATATTCCCCATTTCACAGATTGTACATTATGGTCCTTGGTGGGTCGACTTTTCCAACAGTTGCTGTGTAATGCACTAAAAGTGTAGGTCATGCTTGCCTGTTTATAGTAGCAGACTTTAAATGGAGTTCTCAAAATTTCCTCAAAACTTTGAGGGTTGCCGAGGGTTACAGAACATTATTTTGTTTCAGAGAACTTTAGAGGAAAGTCATTTTTAGTATCTGCTAATAGGCTAAAACTGGGTTTGGTATCCTTTTTAATCATTGCCATAGTGTTACTTCAAATGACATGAAAATCCATCTTCATTTAAATGACTAATGCCTCAACCTCAAAATCTAATTGATTTCGTTAGGTCCATTTCTGTGTTAAGTTGATTACACGTAGTCTGGTAAATGTAATTAGAAACCTTTGGTGATTGTCAATGTACAGCTTTGTTTCAGTCATGTGTTCCACTTGTCTCCACTTTCAGGGCTTGGAATTTTCCTTTTATAAGACGATTTCCTCTTCGGTTTTGATTTCCTCTCATTTGATTTCCTGTTTCCCCTTTTTTCGTCTCTTTTTTATCGTTATTTAGATTTTATCCACGCGAAAACGTTTATTTCAGTTTAATTTTACAACACAAAAAATATTTCTTTTGCGCAAGCCTATTTGTGAAATGATACATCACCTCGAAAATTTTCCTATTTGTCATTGGTTATTCCAAGCCTTGGACTTTCCACAGGGCCCACATGCTAACCATTACTAATATATTTGTTGTAAACAGATAGGGTTGTCCTTAAGAATCACTTCTATTGTGCGGAATGTTTTTATTTACATTATAAATATAATGATGTTATTACTCACCACTCTTGTATCTTATAAATAATGTTGAGGCTTTATTGTTTTCAACAACTTGTGTGTTTACCTAAACTCAGTAAATGTTAACTGCTGCTAATGTTGTGTTGTGCAGAGAACGAATTCCTGGTGACATTCTGTGACAAAACTTGCTTGCCTGAAATTCTGTAACATTTCGACTTTTTTGACCACCTACTTTACAATAGTGTACTAAAGCTGGGAAACAGCTGTCACAGTGCAACTAACACGGAGCTGATCTGGTGCAAGTGTGGGTCTGCGCGTGTGTGAACACGACTGACATGGAGCAAGTTGATACTACGGCAGCAATTTTTGACACCAGCTTGAGAGGTAGAACGAGTTACACTCACTCAATTAGTTGCTCCAGTGTCAACTACATGACTCTAAATACAACTGGGGCAGGGTGGAGAGGGATCATCTTTGGCATTCCACTTTTTTGGATGTTCGCTATTGTTTATGTGAGCATGCACAGACAGTTTCAGTGTAAATGACTTGCTGATCTAATATCGTGTAAATGTAGCTTAGGTCGAGCAAGTCACCATGACAACTGTTCCTCTACATGTAAAAACAGATTTTAAAGCGACTCAGTTCCGAGTAGTACTAATGTTTATTCACTATCTTGAGATATTAAGAAAATGCAGTATTTTTACTTTTCAGTTCTCACCATGTGTATTGTAATCTGTTGAGCCAAGTAGGCCATCTGTTTTATTAGATTTACAATTATTTTTTGCTACATCTAGTGGTGGTTCATTTTTTCACAAATTTTAAAATTATGGAATTCACCATTATCTATGACAAATACTGTGTCTTGCATAAAGCAAAGTTGATGTGACTTATTCATGCAAAAAGCTTTGAAAACGGAGACTTCCCTATGACTTCTTGAAAATTTTGAGATGTGACAAATTGTGACTTGCCATTGAACACAGTTCCATTCTCTGATTATATGAAGTGTGACTGCAACAACTGCATGAATTGCTTTTGCATTTATATATCCAAAACAATACTAGGGCCAAATTTAACTACAGTCTATCATCTTTGTCCCATAATTGGGAGTTGCGAATGAAAGCTTGTGGTTTTGCAAAGTGCTTTGAGAACTTGTGCATGTCAATGATATCCAAGGAACCAAAGAGGAAAAGTTCCTGTCCCTCATAAATGTATGATCAGCTGCATTCATCTAGCACTAAGTGAAAAAAATCTTCACATACCGGTATATATTTTATTTCATTTATGGTATTTAATTTGAATTAACTAAACATAGAACAAATGTAGACAACAGAGTGTATGACGTTTGAAAACATGGTGGTTTTGACATCCCAAGACAATCCTATTACTTGAGCACCTGTGGACAGCAAAAACGCAGTTGAATTACATGGAAGTAGTTTTCCCACCGTCACCTGTGCTGTGAAATAGAGGGTTTCAAGTGACCCGTGGCAATAAAGAGGAAATTTTTCGAGATGAAGAATCGGTCCACAAATAAATGATAGAAATATTTTTGTGTTAAGAATTTAACTGCAAGAAACGTATTTTGCAAAATAATGATAAAGGAAACTGGTAATCAAATCAGGGTAAATTGAAATAAAAAAGAGGAAATGCTTTTAAAAAGGAAAATTCCAAGCCCTGGAAATAGCTTCAGTAGAACCTTACTTTGCCAAACAATATGAAACAATTACGGTACCCGTGGCGGCATTCTTTGAATCTGTTTTTGGAGTATCAATGTAGTGACGTAATTTTGAATGGCTCAAAAGCTGGGTATCATGGACATTCTGGTGCATGCATCAGTTTACTTCTTCAACACAACCCAGTTTGACAATGTGGCTCTACATGGTAACAGTTTCAGTGAAATATGATCAAAAACAGGTAATTTGATGTGTGCTTGGAAAGGACATTGAACCTATTAGCTTTTGCACTTGCGAGATTTCACACCAGTAACTATAATCATGAGCGTGGCATGTGTTTTTCCACACCCTGTACCCTGCTCTTGGCCCACGGACTGCAGTGGTAGGAATACAATGGCCCAGTTGACATAGCTAGACCTTACACAAGACTGGCTGTGAACAGATTGCCATAACTTCCCATGGCGTATTCACGATTCACTGCATCCAATCTGTTAAGTAGAGGTTATGGTTTGGCTGTCAAAAATGCAATTTATTTAGAAACCAAGAAATCCTGTGTACTTTGAGGAATTTGCTAGTTCTAATTATTGTAATTTAGGGTAGTTCTGGGCAAACTGCAGGCCTCTAATCAGATTTCGTTTCCGCAACACCTGCCTGTCACTCTTTATCAGTAGTCCCTCTCAAAGCTCAGTTTAGCTATACTAGTAGTTTGACTTTTGACATTCTCAGCCATACATCATTTGAGTTTACACAAATTACAGGTTTTTGAATCAACATTTATGTTCTTTAGTTGTCTTTCTGGCTCACAAAATTTAAAAAATGGAGAAAGGAAAGAAATGATACTCTACTCTAAAATCCAATTGCCTAGTTGATTTCTTCTCACAAACAACAATCTTATAACTCCAGCTATTGTACATTATATTTTTGTAATAAACATTAAAGAAGCCATTAACAGATCACTCAAGATCTCTCGAATACAGGCCATAATTGATCAACTCGGGTGCATCCCTTAAAAAACCTGGCGGGTCGAGAATTTCTCATGAATACCAGTTTTTATGAAGGTTTGGAGCACCGAAGTTTCAAGGCATGGCAAATATGAGTAGTGTAAGTGTATTTTGAAACATATCCATGGAGTGTGAGGAGGATTTGTCAGATTAAGTGTATACCTGTTTGTTGCTCATTTGAAGATGTTTTCATAGCCCAAGAGAAATATGTCCAAACGGTAAGAGAGGGCACATTTATGAGTCTAGTAATCCTGAATAACATCCTACTTGTGAGATTCCCAGCTGAGAAGGAAGAGGGACAAAATACCATCTTGTGCATAATCTAGTATAAGGCCTACAACCTTTCAAGTAGAAAACCTACATGTCATCTTACAAATCTTGAGACTGATTCCTATTCTGTAGTAACAGGAAAAAGCTGTGACATCAACAGAAATGGGTCAAGAATTGATCTTGCTTCTCATATCGCAAAAGGTATATTTAGGGCCACCGCAGACAGAGAGCTATGCGCCTTGAATGTCAATAAGCTCGACTCATAGCTCACAGCTGTGGCAAAATGATCTGCAAGGATTTTTCCTCACAAGGCGGTGAGGTGAATGTGTCATTTGTTGAATTTCTTTCACCTGGCGAGTGGGCATGGTGAGATATGTTCTTTACCGTTTATGAAAATTAATTGTAGCATCACTCAGCAACAACAGATCTCCGACACTCATTGCAATCGTGTGTACTACATTTTAGTTGTTTACTGCGGATCACTGCCTCCCTGTGTGCAAGAAACAATGGTTCAAGTACATTTCACTACAGGAGCACAGTTCAGCTCGAACCTATCCTGTGCTGACCCTTATATAATCTGTCCCTTTACCTCTGGCTGTGTTGTTACCTCTGCAGTGTTTTATATCAAAACCCATTATCCCTTCGGAAATTTCATGTTATGAAAAATAACACTTCATCTGGATCATAATTTATTGATACAAATAGTTAAAACAACACCTTTACAGACATCCCCAATCGACTATTTTCGTTGATAAATCTTCCAGCCTTTCAACATAGAACTCGCTGGTTGTTGACAAAACCACGAAATCTTGTAGGGGTGTGAAAATGCACATTTGTTGCAAATGAAAATATAATGATCATTAAGTTTGCAGTGCAGTAACCTGGCCTTCAACCCTAACTAACATTAGAAGAAAAATGTTGAACTACAAATATTAAAAAAGTCAATAGAATTGACATATTTTTATTCTAACAAGTTCATCATATCCAGGTGTGCCTTGTTTAGCTGAATCTATGTGAACATTTGTTTAAATATCTTCAGGCCATTCAAATGGTTCGGGTGGCTCGGGTTCATCTCCCTCCTCTTCAATCTTAGGTCCGCCAGCTGAAAACGAAAGGAACAAAATGGTTTCAACACGGATCTGCTACTGTAGACAATTTTCAGATAACATAGTACATGGACCAAAATGAAATGCGCACACTTAAATCTGCATTTCCCCCAATTTAGCTGGCTAAAAAACGAAAAAACTCTAATTAGGTTTTTTACTCACATACGGTCAGTCTGATAACCTTCTCGACGAAGATAGCATACCGATTTCATTACCAACTCAAGTCACAGGCAATACATATATCCCCCAATATGCAATTTGCAATTTTAAGGTTGACCAATCACAACAAACTCTGAAACATTTTCTTGAGTTGCTGATGGTTTCAATGATCTTGTTGGTAATAGAAATAGACTCCTATCTTTTTAAGGAATACTGTGAGATTGATGTCATAAGTAAAAGGCCTAATATGATTTTTGTTTTTAACCCACTAATTGGTGAAATACATCTTCAATTAATTGATACTTATGTGAGCTCCTACACGAGAGTGGAAAAATCTCCCACGTGTTTTTATAGTAGCAAATGAAGCAATTAAATAAAACTGCAAACTGTTAATGAAATGAGTCCATTTGCTACAATACTAGATGTTTTTGATTTAATTTCCCCAAGCTTTATGTCAACGTCAAGCAATGAAGTTGGCTTGGTTACACACACAATTAGACAGACAATGAAATGGAAAATGTCATTAGTAACTCGTATTCACATAAATGGAACTGCAACAACCGTAACGTTTGTCTCCTCTCTCAAGTTGTCAGCAACTTTACCTCAGCATATCGTTTGGAAGCGACATGAATTTCAAATGTTGTCTTTAAATTTCCAACAATTCTGAATGCACTGATTTGTCATGCATTTAATGGAATCGCTGCTACGGTGACCAGACTTTCTGTTTGTGAAACTTTCAGAAGAGCTAGGTATTCTGCTTGGGATGCAAATTTTGAAATATCGAGTTCTGAAATGAGTTAAAGTTTTGTGGCAACAAACCGGCAACGATTTCGCAGCGTTTTTGCCACTGTACCAAAGGTTGTAATGTAAGAAATGTGGCAGCTCTGTTCACATGGCTATCTTACCCGCTATAGGTTCAATTATCTCTTCATCATCACCTGGCTTGCCATCGCGCATCATAATGACACCACCAATGCCAACGTCCTTGACACTGTTGTAACGAGAGTCGCTGGGCATGGTGATGACTCGCAGCTGAAATAAGAAACGTGGATAACATGAAACCAAGTGAAAAATGTATTCTCATTAGTATTATTGTTTTTCATCACTATTCAGCAGGCCAGGATGACTAGGGTTTGGCACTGGCTCCCCGTGCCAGTATTGCCCTGTACTGGGTAATAGACCCTTACAGGGGTTCCACATTTTGAGAACCAGTTTTCGCCACTGAATAACAGGCGTCAGTTCTCAAAATGCGGGATACGAGATTGAAGCAAAAAGCACACCCTGCTTCAATCACACCGACATAAACTGAGACTGCAGCCAATTTGCAATTGGCATGCTTTATTTTCCAATCCAGTCAACTGAGTATGATTCCATGCCTGGTAAGAGGCCGACTTTGTTCACCGCAAAGTAGTGTCTCCCTACCTGTGACCTCATAACGCGTGCGGGATTGGACAGCATCTGAAAGTGAGGCTCTGGCTCCTTTTTCAACGTAACTTCCTTCTCCTTCACTTCCTCTTTCTTCTCCTCTTTCTTTTCTTCCTCCTATTTAACAAGAGCAGCGCAAAGTCTAGATATGCGCCCATGACCACACCGGAAGTACCATGCTTCTAGGGGTATTAGTATCATGCAATATATAAATCAACAAGAGCAATTCAAAGTGTTTACAAATATCATGTAGTACATGAAATCAAAGGCCACTGAGGGACACAAAACAAGTCAAATCCATCTAAACCAAGGCAAGTGTTGTCCTTGCCTTGAAAGAAACTAATTCACGAAATTTGATGAACATTCATCTAGGAACTTAGTAAACATAGACTCATACACAAAGAAAACCTAACTTGGCACTAGGGGACATCACAGTAGTCAATGTCAGATGTAATCTATTCAACTGGAGCACATATACCAAATTTCATGAAGAACCATCACAGAACTTGGAAGATACTGTGGCACAGACAAAAAAAATTGCCACTTGGGGTGTCATAATAGTTGGACCAGTCCAAAAATCCAAGGCGGTCGTGATCATCTCAACAGGAAAACCTTAGTAAACTTTCATATGATCCTTAAAGCCCTTTGGCGGATACAGAGGATGCCAAAATAGATGCAAAAATAATAAAGTGACCACTGGGTGTGAACATTATGTAAGATCCGTCTGAATCTGGGAAGATGTCGTAGTCTCTATAATGGAAACCTATTTGCGAAATTTCATGAAAATCCACTATGGAATGATACATGTAGATCAATCAACACAAAAAATATTGCTTTTAGGGGGTACAGAGATATTCAAATTTGTTCGAAAATTTGCTTGTGCCGCCCCATCCATGACAGGAACATCTGAAAACTTTTACGAACTTTGGTCAAGAGGTTTTGGAGATATACCAGCGGACGCCAGAGGGTCGGCCGACAGATGGCAATGATCAGTAGTCCAATCAATTACTACCTCTTGCCTTCTATTTATAGGCAAGAAATTCTTGAGTTCAACAACCCAATACTCCAAAACCAACTCCTGTAAATTGTTAGTCTATAAAGCATTAGTCACAGGAACCGACTCCACAAAACCTCCTTTGTAACAAGTCACAAGACTCATCAGGAATGAATAAGTGTCCCCTATTGATCGCAAGGGAAATTAAATCACAATTTTCGAAGGATAAATGTCCGCGTAATCCCAAAACAGCATGCCGGTGGCTTTTTTACTGATATTTTTTACTTTTAGTTGTGCCTGCAGGGTGGCAGGAAGGGGAGGGAAGGGGTTGGGCAACACCCATCCACGAACACTACCTTCCCGACCAGTTCTACTCTCACATCTCATACCTACACCTGTCCAGCACAACCCATTCATATAAAGAGCTACTCCCAACCAACACCCACTCCATTTGCCAACCTACCACATCCATCTTCTCCTCAGTTCCCTTCTTCTCTGCCTCCTTCTTCTTCTGTTTCGCAGTGATGCTCAGCACTGCGGTCTCCACTTTCTCCTTCGATTTCTCCTTCTTGTCCTCCAGAGGAGGGGGGTAGGCAAACACAGACGGCTTGGCGCCCGACCGGAACTCGCACTTGGGCATCTGAGGCAAAAAAGATGATAAAAATATGAACAATTTATCATGTGCTAAGCGTTTTTGCACACAGCAATAAAATATACATACAAAATTGAAACGACCATATGAAAATTAGTGAAGGTCTTTCTGTCTTCCATGTACAGTGCAACCAGCTAAAAGTGTCTTTAATGCAGCTTGCTTGAAATCCTTTGCTGGAAATGTTTATTTGTCACTTAATAATCTGGTCCTTAATGACAGAATCCACGTTTCTTGTAACAGTAATAATGACTTAGCTCTTAACTGAATAGTGAGGATAACAGTGCTGACATGTACTCTGAGCAGGTTGTGGACATACAGCAGAGTGGAACGCTTCAGATTTCACGACAAACGACATTAATATACAACTTAAGAATAATACTAATAATAGCTTTGCTTTGGAACAACCTTTATACAAGTTTCTTAGCCTTGCAATTGCAAATGACAAAAAAAAAACAAAATTAACCAAAGGCCACTATACCTTGAGATCGGCATTGAGCGCGATCACGCTGGTCGGAGTGAAGGCCAACGACAGGAAATAGGTCAACGGGAACCAGTACCAGAACTGACAGAAGATGAGCGTGCCTACGACTCCAGCCATGTTGGTGTGTCCAGTACGAGACTGCAGACAGATAGTGGCATTACGTCCACCTGAAACGAAACTGGAGTTATAGGGAACCAGAGCCATAACCGACTATTGGTGATTGACAAAAATGACTTACAGGGAACCAGAGTCATAACCGACTATTGGTGATTGACAAAAGTGACTTACAGGGAACCAGAGTCATAACCGACTATTGGTGATTGACAAAAGTGACTTACAGGGAACCAGAGTCATAACCGACTATTAGTGATTGACAAAGTGACTTACAGGGAACCAGAGTCATAACCGACTATTGGTGATTGACAAAGTGACTTACAGGGAACCAGAGTCATAACCGACTATTGGTGATTGACAAAGTGACTTACATATCATGCTTTCAATATGGCGGCAATAAAGTGAACCAAGAACATAACGGGAAATAATTCTTAAGAAGTAGAAACAGAAGAGACATATGGTACACAGATCCTTTGGCAACATGCGCATGACCATAGGCTTCACTGGAGGCGAGGCATCTGCCTAAAACAATCCACTTAGGTACGCATCTTGCAAGTTTGAGAGATTACACTCTGGTTGAAAGCAAGAAACAGCAAGTATTTCCAAAGTAAACTCACAATCTTGCTACCACATATTTGGCCACGACTGAAAACTACAGCTTTGTTGGAACTTTGAATGTTGAAGAGAATAACATGTAAGCAATAAGAATTACTATTTCCATAGTACAAATCAATATTTCTGCTCGCTGGGGTCTCACAAGTGACTTGTATTAATGATGGTGGGCTCTCTTGATATAAGTATCTGACACTGGTCTTATGGAACTTGAAGCGGCTGTGAACCCACATTTTGTCAACGAAATGTCAAACTTTTAATTCAGACCACACACTGTTATAAAACTATAGTCTCAACCTGTTGACCACAAACCTTTATAAAACTATAGTCTCAACCTGTTCCCAACTCAGATAAGAAATGATTCCTGGGCTCGGAAAAAAATGAAGATTCAAACTTGCTTAAGATGATATTGTGCATAACATGACACGCAGCAACAAGCCAACTAGTTTAGTCTAGTCTCAAGCAATAACAACACTGTCAGTTCTTTCCTTAGACTACAAATCACCTCGGATATGAGTGAGGTACATGCTGAGACAAATTTCAGAACAAAAGATATTTTTTGTCAAAAGACAGATTTAGGAAAATTTCAAATGACAGATTTAGTTTTTATAGTCCACAGTGTCAAAAATGGCCGGGAAAGAATGTTGCTGCCAACAGTCAGAGGTTATCAATGACGCCCATCTATGTTCACTAATCCCCAAACAAAAGAAACCAGTCATAATGGGAATTTCCAAAAACAGGCCCACAGGCCGTTATTCGGAAAATGATTTCGTAAAAACGTTAAATGTAACCGAATATATGCCCAGTGGTGATAGCCTTAGTTTGAAAGAGTAAAACACTAATCCATTAAAGTACGCAACAAAAACTTTTTTGGAAATTCCGGGTAAAAGTCCAATTATGTGACTATTGTTAATCTCAGCAGGTAAGAATCATAAATGGTTGCTGGTTGCGAGTTTGGAGGTAGCACCTAAAGTGGGCCAAAGGTTTGTATGGAAGGCACTCAGCTGTATAGAGAATACAGTACTGGTTTAGTCATCAGTGTTTAATTGAATCGGATGACGGGATAATGCAATGTCAGTAACATTAAATTTCGTGTTTTCTGCACAGAACAGTATCATTTTCCCACACCTCTGCATGAATTGCGTAAGGTGCAAACCCTAAAGAAATTGAATTTGTCTGGAAACAGGTGCTGACCAAAATTAGGAGAGGGCAATGGCCTCTACAAAGCCTAGTGGAGCTTCTGCATGCTGCGCCCACTAAGTTGTCAGAATGATGTTGCTGACCACATGATAATGAAAAAGATATGGCAGTGGGAAACAGCAATGTACACAGATAACAGGAGAGAGATTGTGAATTGATCTCCAGACAACAAAGACCAGCTGGCAGTAAATGCTGAGCTGATGCAGAACAGACGTAAACACAAGTCAAACATGGCAAAACAAAACAAAACAACAAATTGGGAAGTAATAATAATAGTAGCATAGCATTATAATCACTACTTCCCCTCCAGTTATGTGAAATTTTTTAATCAACACCTTCCAGGTATTGACATATCATTACACACGAAAATAAATTACTGCAACAGTTTTTAAAAGAAACCAAGGTTCACCAGCACCACTTAGAAGAGAAATGTCAATGCTTTTTACTTTTTAGAAATTAGTCAACACTAGGCAACCCCCCCCGGGGCTAATGGCTCAACATAATAGCATATTACCGCAATCGAGAATTCCTTGCGCGATGATTGCGCCAAATTTAGCCATGATGTCCTCGTGTTTGTCGCTGATGACCTTCGCAAACAGCTGACGGAATGACGGGGCCTGTAAAACAGAATTCCATTGTTTTTCCTTTGCAGCTCAAAACAAGAGGAGTTTTACAACACTGACACCACAGCCTACAATCCTAACTTGAGCATCTAATTTAGGTCTCCGAACATGTAGACGGACGAGCTGACTTTTTTGTCTGCAGAGATATTCTCTTTCACAGCTAAAGTGTTGGATATGAATCTGATGATCAATTCAGTTAAAATACAAAGCCGTTTTAAAACAAGTCTGATATCTACGGTAAAATCTCACCAATTTAGGAGAATGTGGCGGACAAGTGAAATCATATTTTCACACTTTTTTCATAATGTAGCATCAAATTAATGCCCCACTATGCTAAAGTTCTGCATCATGGATACTATCAGCAAATATTTTGAAGAAATGTGGGCGCTCAAAAAATGTTAGAAGACCTGGAAAAGCAAAAAAATGATAACTTTGGCAATAATTTTTCTCCGAAATTGGGAAGATTTTACTGCAGTTGCAATTCTGGAAGTCAACTTCTCGTTAGACATGCAGAACACTGTTTTTTGTCGCAAATAAAAATTTGGTTTAAAAAATATGGAAATCGTATATGCATCTGACTGAATAAGGATTTTCCTTGCCTTTTCAGGGTACTATAAAAAACAAAAAAAAAATATCCAACAAAAAAGATCTCGGCATACAGTGCTCCAGATTAAATTTGTAAGGCTTAGTGCGCAAACTGCGCAACCGTATGGTGCAACCTTAGCCAAGTTAACTTAAGATATACCAAATCAATTTCTCCAATTTGGCACAATGAAGAATAAATTATTTTTCTTTCGAAGTCGGAGATGGTCCTAAATTCTAGAAATAGGCAATATTGGCGGTCCCAAATTAAAAAATCACTGAAAGGACAACAAAATTACCCAGTCTGTAGACTGAAAATACATGGTTCGAAGTTTGAGAAATAAACGTGAATGCCAAAAATGCCCTTGTTCCAAATTGCAAAATCAAGAAAATTCACTTTTGTGAGAGCTTCCGTGTGCCAAATTCAAAAGACTGCCCAAATTGAAGCATTCTTACCATAAATACAAGTTTCAATGCGTTTAATGGGAGGTTGTCATATGACTTACCTTAGAACAGGTGTGCTCGTTTTGCTGGCACGTGACGAGAGCGAGGGCAACAAAGACACCCTGGCGGACATAGTTCACTGGGTCATCAGTCATGGGCTCCAACAGAGCGATGGCTTCCTGAAGGAAAACGACAAAATAGTTTAAGATTCTGTAGGACCTTCTCAACGTCAAGTCTGCATTCAGCTAAATATCTACTAACTTGAAGAATTTAACTTGGTGAAAGGGTATGTCTTCTGAAAGTAAAAAGCCTCTGGGCTTTGAATTTCAACCAATCTGCCAGTAATTGGGTCACGATAGGTAGTCAAACCAAAACAACCGTGGCAATAACATGACCAAATTTCCTTAGATATCAATAATCAGGATGAAATCTCAAAAAATGCTGTTATAGTTTTGTAAATTATCATTTCACTTTCATTTTTATGCAACTTGAGTTTTCACAAAAGACTCATAAAAGTCCTATATTTGATTAACCCTCAACTTTTTAAAAACAATGCATAAACCACAGCTGCATTTGAAAGTTTCACATGAATTCCAAAAGCCACTTCTGCAATATGATGTTGCTAAGTTAGCCAAACTCAGACATTTTTCTAGTGTCCTGTGTAACCTCAGTAAAGATTTATACAGTGCAAAAGAAATTTTAGAGACAATAAATTGAAAAGTTAATATTCCTGCTGAAATGCAAAGTCCTGATTCTCTTACAGACACCATTCTTCATTCATTACTGCTTGCCTACTAAGGTAAAGTGATATAAATGGTCCAACAATGACTTTACACACATCAAATGCTACTTTGCTTTCAAGACGTTGAAAACCAAGTTCTGGTAAAAACAACACAATTTTCTTCACAGGTGTATTTGCTCCACCATTGTTTCAAGTGAATTTTAAAAAATAAGCTTCCGATTTAGTTGGTAGAGCTGCGCGAAATCCCTAAAAGAGAGTCAATATGAATTATCGATACAGGTACTGTAGTCGGTTGTTTTAAGAAGACGTCTAAATAGTTTTTCAAAATACAACATAATCATTATGAACATCATAAAGTTCTGAAAATACTGAAGCTGTATTGAAAATACTGGTGATTTCAGATTTCATCTGCAAGAGCTGGGAGTCAGTTGGCATCAACACTAATGATGATCTCCAAGGCAACAAATAGACAAAGACAATGGTGATGATATGGTATGACTAAGGGCGCACCACTTCAGGCCACAACGTAGCAGAAGGAATTTTTTTCTCATTTTTTTCAAAGACCATATACAGTACCAGAGTGATGCTGTGACATAGCTGACAACAGGAAATATTTTAAATAATTGAGGAAATTCATAATAATGTAAAACAAGTCCATGATTAATGGAAAAGTGCATTTTTATGAGGGATTTTACCATATACGACAGGGAGGAAACATGGAATGTTATTTTGTGAAATATCTCAACAAAACCATATCTTATAAACTTTTGGTTACTTTTTATCATGGTTAGCACCCTACAACTGAGATCAGTCAACATTTGGTGAAATTGCAAGGACTCAAAGCAATATAGTAAGTATTTGAAAAATAGTAAAAAAACTAGTTTTATAAAAAATATTCAAAGTTAAAGATTTTCCTGTTATCACGGCATAGTAAACACCCGTATACTGACCCACATACTTCAAGCAGGTCAAATAAATCATTTTCCTGAATGGAACCCAGAATCATAAATGAGCTAACATTAGACATTAAGAGGTTACATTATCAAACTTCTTTCAACAGATTGGTAAGACAACAGAAGCCTAACTACATAGCCACATCCCTAACTACAATAGCACCATCTCTGGATCTGCAGCATTTACCCACAATGCACTTGGCCTACTGTTTACACTGTTGAAGTGAATTACAACACTATCATCAGCAATCAACAAGCTGACTGGGCTGCTTCTTCCCAGTTTTTAAGCACTGAACAGCCTAACTTTTCTAAATCTAAGTCAAACATCGTTTTTCATCTCCGCAAAAGATGAGAACTGCATTCAGGACTTTTCAGACTGAAATGAATGAATCCAGTGAATATGAAAACAGAAGTCAAGCGAATTAGCAAACAGTAACAGGTTTCAAGCTCCACGTGCTTTACAACTCAAGACTCTAAAAATATTGTTTGGACAAAAATATCCTTCTGAGCCCTCAGCAACAGGATGTGAATCCGGTGTTCATAGGGAGTTCTAGAGACTGTCAGGAATCATAGGACATCTGAAGAATATTTCAACATCAAGCTTCCTCTGGAAACCTTTCAATATGTTACACCTGCAAGACTGCAAAACCATGACGATTGTAAATTCTCATGACCCTATAAATTATACCTTAAGGAATCTAACATTATGCAATACATTTTTAATTCACTAAATCAGTACCCATAACTTAACAAATTACCACTTTGCGTGTCGTTGTTTTTCCCATGTCGCCGAAGCTCCAGCTGACGAGATTTAGATGACTTTTTATAGCAACGTCGCATACGATTCAATTCCACTCATCACTTCATGCAAAACCACCAATTCATCAATCAACTGATAAAAGGGTTTTGAAGGGTGCTAACCATGTTGTGGTAATGTTAACGGAAGGGGACAAATGAAAGAGAGGGAAGTCACAGTGACAACAAACAACGTTTGGTTTGGTATTGAGCAACCAGTGCGGTTAGTGGCAGCACCAACAGTGTTGGCTGATAATCAACAGCAATGAACAGATGACGCTTATGCACCTAGAGGCGGATCTACAGGGGGGTTCAGGGTGTTCAACCCCCCCCTCGAGACAGGATCAAAAATAAAAAAAATTAATAAATTTCGCCAGAAAAATGAAATCAACTACTAAAAACCACAAAAAATGTTACACAGGGGGGAACCCTCTCCCGACCTTCCTTCCTTTAGTTTTGTGTAAAAATGAAAAAAAAAAAAAAAATTCACGTGTTCGCCTTGTCGTGTCCTAAATAGGTGAGACTGTAGTTACCAGCCTCTTGAGAACAAGAAAAAATCAAGTCTCATCAGAAATGGGAAATGTGGATAAGTCGACTGAAACACACTCTCAGTCATCTTATGACGTGCGTCCATCTCAGTTAAATTAGTCACGTCTCATGGGTCTTTGTTTTGTGAACATTAACACTTGATAAAATGACTGCACAAACCACATAGAGACTTATGTTACATTACATTACATTACATGCTGTTGACAGAACACCTATAATAAAAACTACAACATTACTGTTTTGAAGAGTAATTTACTCTGCACCCATCTATGTTGTCAATAGTTCATCATTTAGTTAAACTGATTTATTTCAATTTATAATAACTGAATTAATGTTAAAATTGATGCAAGACATAAAATCTTAATTTCTTCAATTATTAATGAAACTAGCTTGTACAAGTTAGCGTTTTAATGCATTAGACTACTAAAGTTTGTTTCAATTCAGAGGTCCCCACTTGAAAAAAGGCAAGGTATTTTAAGCACATTTAACTGGCAAAGTCACTGGCCTTGATTTCAGCGAATTTAAGGCAAACAACTGCGAGAATGGGCAATTTGTAACAAAACCACAAAAACAGAACATACTTTGTTGTTTTGTAGCTCTGGTGCGAGCTAACAACTTCAAGAAGTTATCCCACCCAACAATAACCTCCAAACTGGGCTCTCCAGCCATAAAGCAGATTATGTACCTTATGGTAAAACAAACTTGCTTTGAATTTAAAGTTGAAATTTGTTTAGTTCATTTCCGTTCAAATTAACAATATTCTAGAAAGTTGCAGTGTTCTATTAAAACAAAACTAAAGTACATGTACACTATAAATGAGACAGTCCTACAAGTGTTTGTTCATGCGGTTCAATTAATTAAGAAATCGTGATTGAACACATACATTACATACATCATTTGTGTCTGACTTATGATATAAGTTAAGCCTTAAAGGGGAAAGGTACATAATCGGTTTTATGGCTGGAAAGCCAATTTTTGAAATTATTGTTGGATGGGATAACTTCTTGAAGTTATTACCATGTAGCTTGGACCATGTGCTTGGTTAATTGCTGTCTCCCTAGGCGAGGTTCCACAAAGGTTCTACTTAGCATAATGATGACATGTTGTCACGCGCCATGCTGACATCGGCTGCACTTTATTCACTTGACCGGTTTCATTGGTTCAACCAGCTAAGATCCAATTGGTTCTGGATGATGTCTTAACAACCAATCAGATGTCTTAGCTGGTTGACCCTGTGGAACCATGAAAGTCTGAGTTAAATGTAGCTGTTGTCACAACGTAACGACCATACTTATCCACTGGATAATTTTTTAGAGTCTTATCCAACCCTACCCTGATGTGTATGCACTATTCATGCACCGGACAGAAACTGAACTAAACAGCCTACCAAAAGGTTCAGATCTTGGTTCTCAATTTACATCTATTCCGCAAACACAAGTGACGCTGTCTGCATTCAATAGTGATTGTACAGTATGTTTGTTCCATAGCAACGAATGCAGAAGTAAGGTGTGGGCCTCGCAAGACCGGTCATGTGACCATCGTTGCAAGGCTACAATAATATTAAAAATGGTAGCTATCCCTTTAAGTGTTTGGCTTAAGATACGCTAATGTCGACAACAGGGGCTGGAATCTCCTGAAGACAGCAGTTTCTAGAAAGCTGGAATTTATACGGTAGTCCTTTTTTATAGATTTGATGCCCAAATTAAATATATGAAAAAGGAAAATGATTTTGACCTACATTCAGTATATGTAAGTTTCTATAGCTCTCCAAAATAAATATTTTTGTTCTTCATTTCTTGTTATGTTTCATGTTTAAAGTAAAACATTAGGGAAAATATAATTAAAAAGTTCACAAGTTGAAGATTTGAAAATTCTATCAGAACTCAGAGTTTCAAAAATTGCACATTTTTAGACCCGCCTTCCTTCTTGGCGGTTATCATAAGTTTGTTGGATTCAGGGATCCCTTATAAATAAAACATTCGAATAGAAGCACGATCTTGGCTACAAAATTAGAACGTAGCCAGTAGAAAGTAGAATTTTACAGAATTTGCATTTTTAGGCTTCCTGGTTCAATGGCGGTAATAAAAACATTACAAAAAATCGACACCTAATGCACTAGTGTATCTAAGAAGTTTCAACTTTGTTTTTACAGCGCGCGAAAAAAAGACATAAAGAATCATCTGAAAACACATAATAGACTCTAAATGACAGTACTTTGGCCTTGCACAGCACAGTGACTAGCCAGACAAGACCAAAGACCGGGATTGTTCAAGTTTAATTAAAAGCAATCTTCCTCCTGGTGTGCTTTACACTGTTGTGCGTGTTGTAGACCATCATCTCAACTGGATTTCATTACTTAATAATATTTATATTCTGACTACAAACCAACCAAGCTGGGGTAGCAACCATTTGGTCACAAAGTGCAAATCAACTAGGACAAACACGACAAGAAGATTAATAATTGCTATATCATGCTCGCTCATACTATGACTCAGTTTCAGCTGGCTGAACGCGAGAGTTACATGGTTATTGTAGCATCACTAACAACATGACAATAGCAATGGACTGAAATAAGATCTCAAGCGGGTAGGGGGGGGGGGGTGACTTTGATAATGGCATTGTCCCGAGTATAGATGTTTTTTTGTCACTTGATGTTTGTCAGTTGCCCAGGGCTGCTTTCTGTACTATCTCCTGAGAAAAAGCACGATCACAAAAGTCTTTGCAATATATATTGCCATGTACTGCAATTGTGGCATATGATCACACTTTTTGTTTAGCTTTTCTCGCAAGTGTTTTAGGTCTACGGAACACAACTCTGATACTGCCTTTGCTTGACAACCCTGATACTACCTTTGCTTGGGTCTTGAATTTCGGTGGTACTCGGCTTCCCAGACGCCTCATCATAAATAGTGAATAGTTAACTTTATTTCTTGGCAACATTTTTTCACCATATTACTCTGTCATACAGTCCCTTTTGGTTCTTTGTTTGCATACTACAGGTTTGTATATTTTATCTGGTTGACAAGAAATTTACACACAAGAGCCTTGTCAATGGCTCAAGCTCTGTTGTTTTTGGTTGAAATAGGGATCAACATTATAATTTTTACTTTTCACGTTGCAGAGCAATTAAGCTCTGTTGATCTTTGAGAGAACTCTCTGAAATTTGGGAAGAAGATAAATCTTGTCAAGGGATACCTAGAATACACCATTCACTTTTCGCTACAACTTACCATTCTCTATTCCTTTTATCACCTTTGGTTGGTTTACCATCAACTGTACGCGGCTATGTTTCACTTTTGTTGGTTTACCATCAACTGTACATGACTATGTTTCACTTTTGTCATTACCAACATCATTGTCGTCGTCGTCGTCGTCGTCGTCTCCTTGTCATCACCATCATCACCATCGTCGTCGTCCTAGCCACCCTCATTCAATTTCGCCACGTGACGTTCTCTAAAGTGCCCTCATTTCATATTCCATTTTGTCCTTAACTCGCATTAGGGTTCAAGGTATACAGTTAACAGGAATATTGCGAAGAAATGAAAACAGTTCGGGCTCCCCACGGGGCATGATGCGTATGAACAGGAAAAAACCCGGACCTTAGAAAAGACAACGCATGATAACATGCTGATAATTGGTAATTCTACGCGTTATTATGAATGATAGCGATAAAAAATAAATACCAGAGATGGATGCTAAACTGTCAGCCATTAATTATGCACAAGCACACACTGGGGTTTTCAAAATTCGCAATGAATCAAGAAGGTAGAGAAGCGTAATGGATGAAATCCATTAGAGAGACGTGTCAGCAAACAATGGCCAGCACCTTGACAAGCTGCACATCTGGCCTGTTTCAGAAGTACACTATTCAACCTGTATTGGTACTGTTTAGCTGGCTAAAAATACAAAAATCGAATTAGGCTGTTTACTCTGAACAAATATTCCACAAAACCATTATTTGAGGAACCTTTCCGCATGCGAAACCATTCTGCAACTGTCACATTAATTACTGTTAGTGTGGAAATTTTGATAAGGTTTGAATATTTTATATCTTGTATTAATGTTTTTACCATAAGTAATTTAAGGTCATAGACGAGATTCAAGTTTTTCCGAGTCTGCATCAGGAACATTCCGGATCGCAAGCCATTGAGCCAGTGTTCCATCGCCTAATTACTGTTCATGTTGAGACATTGATTCGTTTATGTGTTAATGAGAATAGAATGTATTTAAATTTGAGATCTCCGCAAAACCCTTCTGGCAGAGGAACCGTTCTGCAGGCGTAACCATTCCTCAACTCATTTGAAAATATGATACTTTAACTATTTTGCTTGCTGCACATTAAAACTTCAATATATCATTGCGGGTATTAATGTTTTACAAAAAAGCAGTCTAATGGCATAGAGGAGATGTCAAGTTTTCCAGAATTTGCTAGAGGAACCGTTCCGCACCACAAACCATACGGCATGTCTTCCATGGATTAACAACTGTTAATGTTGACACGTTAGTGGTCTCATGAGTTAGTGAGAATGGAATGTATTTCAACTTTAAAAATTTGAGGTCTCCGCAAAACCATTCTGCTTGAAGACCTGTCCACATGTGGAACCATTACGCTACTGTCGCATTTCTCGAATACTGTTAGTGTGGAAATTTTGACACTTTTATGTTTTATGTTCGTCACACTTTAGGATTTGAATATTTCACAACTAGTATTAATGTTTTGCCAAACACAGTTCAGTAGCATGGATGAGATGTCAAGTTCTTCCATGTCTGCTCCAGGAACAGTTCACAAGCCAATGAGCAAGTTTTCCAAGGATTAATTACTGTTCATGATGAAACATCAATACTTAAAGGGAATTTTTCAACTTTGCGCCTAAATAATGTTTAAAAATTTGATGGCTCTGCAAAACTATTCTGTTTGAGGAACCATTTCGCATGCAGAACCATTCCGCAAGTGTCACATTGTTTATTTAATTATTGTTTGTTTTTTAGGGCAGCAAAGAAATACTTCAGCAAAACAAGCCTGTTTGCAATAAATATAAAATTGGAGGAACTTGTTTTTGTCAATCATGAAGCTGCAACTGGTCCAATTTAATATTCTGTAGAATATATCCTACAGGCTTTTTGCATAATTTCTGCAAAAATTGTGTTTTCTGAAGTACCAAACTTCACCTACTGACTTTGTGTAAAATTCTGCAAGGCAAAAATTGAACTGCTAATTAAGAAAATACCAAATGCATTAATAAAAAAGTTAACACTGTCACATGATAAGGGCAAGGTATAGATTTGTTTCATGTCATTTTCATGGCCTAAAGTGGATATAAAGGAGGTGCGGAACTGTTCCGTCCACTTTGAGACTAAATAAGAAAGTCTCATTTGAAAAAAGATCGCCTTTCGCATAAAATTGGTCTCATAATATTCAATACTGTGATAGGTTTCTACTTGCGTTACCAATCCCATTACAGTAAGGAATGTTATAAGGCTGATTTTATGAGAGTAAACGACCTAATTCAACTTTTTTTCACCAGGTGAACAGGGTGACGTGAAGTGCAGCTTCTATAATGGACGCAAGCGTCTTTATTCAAAGTGAATATTAACATCCATGCGATACGTGTTAATAAGTTCAAAATGCACGCAATAAAGTAAATTACCCATACGCAACTTTAATAATCACACTGCAAGATATCCGGGTAAATGGATTTGAAAAGGATGCATAGTTTTACTTCTCCAAGACAACTTCAAGGGGTATTTCCAGGAACACACACACCGACAATATTGCGGCGAGGTTCGCTGCTTAAAAACAAGGATACTCTCCCTATCAGAGAGTCCGCAAGATGAAATCCCACTCATAACAGAGAAACCACAATAGCTAGAAATTTCTAGTAAAAATCCACCCTTTTGTAGACATTTTCTCATAATATCATCTTGTTATGCAAAATGTAAGGTTTTGGGCCTTGCAAAATGCTTATTTATGAAATTAAAACTGAATAAACAGCCACTCAGCGTGCATTCCCTTCAACACAACAAACATTCGTCTAATGTGACCGACTCTTCTGTAAGGTTCAGCTGAAAAAGGTACCCTAGTGTAGGGTTCAAAAGGTACCCTAGTGTACAGCTTAAAAGGTACCTTAGCGTAGGGTTCAAAAGATACCATAGTGTAAGGTTCAAAGGGTACCCTAAAGTAGGGTTCAAAGGGTACCCTAGTGTGGGGTTCAAAGGGTACCCTAGTGTGGGGTTCAAATGGTACCCTAGTAAGTGGTTCAAAGGGTACCCTAGTGTGGAGTTCAAAGGATAACCTAATGTGGGGTTCAAAGGGTACCCTAGTGTGGGGTTCAAAGGGTACCCTAGTGTGGGGTTCAAGGGTACCCTAGTGTGGGGATCAAAGGGTACCCTAGTGTGGGGTTCAAAGGGTACCCTAGTGTGGGGTTCAATGGGTACCCTAGTGTGGGATCAAAGGGTACCCTAGTGTGGGGTTCAAAGGGTACCCTAGTGTGGGGTTCAAAGGGTACCCTAGTGTGGGGTTCAAAGGGTACAGTAGTGTAGGGTTCAAAAAGGTGCCCTAGTGTAGGGTTCAAAGGGTATCCTAGTGTAGGGTTCAAAGGGTACCCTAGTGTAGGGTTCCAACTCAAAAAGATACTCAAGTGTAGGGTTCCAACTCAAAAAGGTACCTAGAGTAGGATTCCCACTCAAAAAGGTACCCTAGTGTTGGGTTTCAAGTCAAAAAGGGAACCTAGTGTAGGGTTCCAACTCAAAAAGGGAACCTAGTCAGGCACAAAGTAATGTTGTGGGGAATCAGGTGCTGAACATGTCGCAGACCTCAGCAGCACATCCCATCTTTGCCTTCAAGTAACCGATAGGACACAAACTCAATACCATCTAGTTCATCCTCAATGACCTAGCGTAAACCCTTTTCTGTCCCAGTACCCGCGGCAGGATACACCCCTTTACCTTGAGTCCAGTCCCAGCGCAGGCAATGCCGAGGGCCATGGCTGCTCCGTAGCGGACGTGAGGATTGTAGCTCTCCGATAGTAGCGACACTACGCTGGGGCATTGTTCTGGAGTTCTGAAATGTGATGAAACTTGGTTTATGTAAGCCAGTCGTGACAATTCAGCAAAAGGAAGTTGGCATAGTGATTGAACAGAGAACTTCGAAATTAAGAGCCTGGGGACACTTTTTTTGTTGGGGTGGGGGGTAACTTTCTGACAGTCTGGTACAGCTGTTTCGTAGACTACTATTTAGTGCACTATCAACAAAGTAATAGTAGAGGCAAGTTCATTGCAGATAAAAAACACCATGATGCCTCTAGTGGGTGTTACATTAGTTTGTTGTCTGTTGAAACTGCCGCACATGAACATCACCATTTCCTAATTTATTGTTAATCCAAAAAAGCCGAGCAAAGTTGGTTTTGGTCTCTACCTAGAATCCTTTTGAGATTTGGGCTCACTGAGTATAAAAAACGAATGTCCGCATCAATTTCTCATGTTTTTGAAAAGATGCACAAGGCACGTAATGGTATCTGGCAAGGCTTGAAATGTCATGATTTGATAAGAGATAAGAAAAAACATTCTGCACCATTTTTGCTCGTCTCAGGTAGATTTTGTTATTGTAAAAAGTGAGCAGCTAAAAATATTGTACCACATAGTCAATTTATAAAAAAAAAAACAAATCAGAACCAACAATGATTTTTTGGCCTAATGACAGCTTCATCAGAACTGTTCACTTGCAATTTCACTGCCCCCTACTGGGGAAAATGAGTGGTAAGAGATGCAATTTCACACTCAATGTATTACAAAACTCACACTCGAGTTAAAGGTGCATTTAGCACCTGGTTAAAAGACAAAACCGAAAGAGACCACTTACTTCTATAAAGTTGTTCTCATATTATACATAGCTTATAATTTGAGTTGGTAACAGAAACAGAATCCTATCCCAGAAGGAATGGGAGAAAGATTTTATGAGAGTACAGCGCCTAATTCCATTCATATTTTTCTAGCCAGCTAAATGGGGTGGAATGCAGCTTTAAGGTCAACCATTTTGCATTATTTTGGTTCATCAATCTCCGCTCGTCAATCACCAACTCTGACAACTTGTCATGCTGGATCCATTCAACTGGTCATCAAAACTAATCATAGGAGGTTGACTATAGGAAATCACACCCACTAATTGTTTGTTTTGAAATGCTACATTAGCAATCACAGCCACAGTCATCACAGCCTTCACAAACCCACATGTAGAGGCACATCCACACAAACAACTTAAGTTAATTAAATAGAGTTTGATTTCACCTCTCCACTTCTGGCCACAGAATTGTATGCAAATTTTGAAAAGCATGCACTTAAGTCCCACTGGCGATACAACACCCTTTCTGAAAACCATGTTTGGTTCACGTTTTGGGGAGAAGTCCTTTTAGTTTAAAATGGCTCTATAACAGTCAAAATAGTATGTCTGAGTACACACAATACCACCACGAACCGAATAAAGCTCACAGATTGCTTTAGCACAAAGATTAACTCCAAAACGTGATTTATTCCAGTTTTGAAGTTTGTGATTTTGGCTTGACCTAATTAATACAGCGTGTCATGAGGTAAATCCGGAAAAGAAAATCATGCTGAAATGATGACTCTGAATATCTTACAGGATTGTGACATGGAAATGACTGCAATGACACTTGCCTGTTATATTTTCTGTGAGAAACCAAAGTGTGCTGTCTGAATAGGGGTCATTGCACAACCGATGGAAAATAACTTATGACACAGATTGAAAATTATGGAAATTATTCATACTAAAAACTGGTTGGTCTCCTCCAGGCTTAATGCACAGATGGTTCTGATGGACACGTTTGAAAGACCAATTTACCGCCTGAAGAGTTTGTACACTTGAATGAGATCCCATATTTTTTTCATAGAATGCCAGCAGAGGTAAAAAAAATCTCAACAAACGTCTTCGGGTCTTTTTATTTGAATTTGCACACATCTATTAAGCAAATAAAGATAGGAAATGCCCGGAAAAAGGTTATGTCCAATATTGAGGCAATGGGATTAGTAAACTACTTTTGCACTCAGCGATCAGATAACCAGACCCTCATCAGACAAAATCTTGATCCAAGACATGCTGGACAGCATCAGTGTATAAGACTATGTGAGCGGGTCAGTCAGTGTGAAAGGTAAATTTCAGTCCTCAGTCAAAGCGAACAGTGCAAGTTGACTTGGCAGAAAACAGGCAGACTTAACAGCACAGCGTGGATATCAAGAACGTCATCAGATTTACTGGCAGGTGTCACCACTAGTAACAGCATGCGCCGTTGAATTACTTGACTTTTTTCAAATAAGCATCACTCAAGAGCTTTCAGTACTTCATTCTTAAATCTTAAGGCAATTTATTGTACAACAAACAAATAAACAAGTTCATTGGAGTGATATGCATACTAGTCAGCAACACACAAGCTGCTCCTTATTTAGATGAATAGTATACTACTATTTCACAACTGAGGTATCAGGGTTATGTAACAGGCTATGAAATTTAAACAGAGAAGAACTTGTCCAGTGGCTCAAATTAACAGTTTACATGGAACCTATTCTATGTAAAGGCCTTATGACAGACATTTAGTAAACAAACAATGCAATCATTGTTTTCTGATTGGACTCGGTGACCGTAACAGACATCTGGGTGGACGTCAATCAAAAAATGTTTTTAAGTCCCTTCTGAAGTGTATGAATTTGTCAGCAAAAATAATGAAAAGGTCTGTGCATCCTAAAATTGGAGATTTCAGCTCTTCCCAAAAGACCTACATCCAAAGTTTCTTCAAATTATTTAGCAAATAGTGAGAAGGCCAAAATACTGACATTAAAACTACAATTGGTATAATCCAAACTTGTTCAAAAATGGGCACTTGAAGTGTCATGCTATCCTAGGAAGGAATTATCTATGAAGCTTTTGGTTTTGAAGATTTTTTAGATATGGAGGCAGGCAAACATATGCGGATGCCAGCTCACAGAAGACAAACAATAAACAGTTAGTCTTTTCTAATCAAACAGCTAATAGAACAAAATCTTTTGATCAGCCCATTAGCATTCTAATCACATTCCTAGCTACATTACGCAAGTGCAGAATCCTTAGAAAAATAGAGACAATTGAAAGGTCAGAATCGGTCAACACATCTTAAAAGGGACACAGAAAAACAATATAAAACCTTCCTCAAAAGTAAACAAAATGTATCGAGTTCACAGAAATGTCGGAAAATACCGAAAAGAAGTATTTCAAGATCCCTGCCCTAACTTCTATGTAATGTTAACAGAAACTAAACCTAGCCAAATTAATACGTTCAAATTTTTGAGACAAGGATATGCTTTTCTAATTATCAACAAAATCAAAAGGTTTCATTTCTAAAATCTATTAACCCCCACCTCTAGCCTACTTACAGTGGTACCAAACTGTAAAAAACCAGCGATTGCTGCAGGAATAACCCAATGAACCAGAAGATTTTAGAAACGATATTACCACAGCACCACCTCACAGAGATTTTAGGAAGGCAAAGGGTGCTTCCTAACAGCTGACTTTTGAAATAGCCGTGCCTTACTGAAAGGCGCTATCCCCCCAGACGGCGACCATGTCTTTGGTTTCAACGTAGTGGTACAAACAGTGTTTTAATACCTTTCCTGCTATCATTAAGCCTGGTAAATTTCCATTGCTGTGCCGTGGGGTGAACTACTGACGCAAATATGAAATGTCTGCTATTAAAAAATTTTTGTAGGCAGAATTCCCTACATGTAGACATCCTCCAGGAAAATGTCTCTAAAAGTTGGCACCATGCTTAAGGAAATATCTCTAACCTTGAACACTACAAGGCTAGTGTTACTAGGATTCCCTAATCTTGAGATAAAACAAATAAAAGTTCAGTTTGGCCACGTTCTTTTTTAAAGCTCATGACATAGCACACTAAAGCCAACTAGGGCGTAGCGTGGAAACCATGCAAGTTATGGTAATTCATCGCTTATTTTGTGCAAAAATAATTTTCAGTCCAAGAAGTCAGTCCATGCAGTCGGTCCACGAATCCGGTCCATGAATCGGGTCCAGCCAGTCCGCGCAGTCTGTCCGCACAGTCTTTCCCATCCTTTTCTCATGAGCCCAATTCTAATCTCACGAGTGGTGATCTTTTGTCACAAACCAAAATTTTGTTCTTGCTAACTCAGTTCTAGTCTCGTCAGAAAAGAACTGCACTAGTGAAAAGGGATGCAGTTAAGGAAAGTCTTCACTTATTTAGCACACAATACGGTCGACGAGTGAAATTTGATTTTTGCCAAATACCTCAACAAAGGGAAGAATAAGAACATTGTGGTCGATTACTAACATAGTTTGAACTGTATGGGTGTCACAAGACAACATTTGGTAAAGTTCCCTTTGACTCCAGTAAAGGTGAACAGCGTTTGAAAAATGGAAAAGGACAATTGTGACAATTGTTTTTGTGCAAAATAAGGTAACAATTACAATAAGAACGCCCGAGCAAACTATGAGGAAGGATGACATGCAGCCATGTATTCCGAAAGCCGGCAGATTTTTCGCCGTAAGTACCTCACCAATGACTAACATTTATACAAGATATCTGATTTATACACGACTACATTATACCGTAATTAAACTCATTGGCAACATTTCCATTCCAATTCAAGGAATTCCTCTATCCCAAGGGTAGAGCAACACATTAAAGGTGATTAGTAATAAAACGCTTAACCTTCAAGGTCTTAGGCAGTCATTTTATGCTGCTACCCCATTAATAAACTGGCTAAGACACTAGCGTTTCGTGGTAACCAAGATGCCACTAACGTGAATGATTGCAAATGGCGCATTTGCTGTAGCTTTGCTGACGGTTCAACTTACCGCAAAACTGTGGGGGCGCTTTCACCACGGGCATTTTTCTTGTCAGATTGCTTACTTCAAAGGAGATACAGGCAGAGGGGAAGGAGATCTNAGGAATTCCTCTATCCCAAGGGTAGAGCAACACATTAAAGGTGATTAGTAATAAAACGCTTAACCTTCAAGGTCTTAGGCAGTCATTTTATGCTGCTACCCCATTAATAAACTGGCTAAGACACTAGCGTTTCGTGGTAACCAAGATGCCACTAACGTGAATGATTGCAAATGGCGCATTTGCTGTAGCTTTGCTGACGGTTCAACTTACCGCAAAACTGTGGGGCCGCTTTCACCACGGGCATTTTTCTTGTCAGATTGCTTACTTCAAAGGAGATACAGGCAGAGGGGAAGGAGATCTGTGTTCACACTTGAGCAAATCAATTTATCCACGAGAGCGAACCTAACCTCGGTCCGATATCAATTTTCGCTTCAAAAGTGATCTGGTTGATAAGGAACTGGCACATCTGTCAGGCTATAAATGCCAGCATTTTGCCATTGGAAAACTGCCGGATTTTTTGCCATTCATGCGAACTCAGTTAAACCAGCTCTCAGAATGGACTGTTCCACAACTGGAGATGAAACTAATCATAATCATATCACGGAAGAGCCCACTTGAACATCATCAAAGTACATAAAATGTCACTCTTGCTCTGCAGAATGAGCCAGTTAATCTTAAATGCTGCAACTTCTAAAGGTAAGTAACAAATTCATTTTATTTGAATTGTATTTTTGGCAAAATTGGTGCTACACTGAATAACTTAGTAAAAAAAAATAAAATGAAAAATGCACTGTCCATCAGCAAAACTATAGTTAAACTATTACTACAATCCCATTTATAAAACTTTCTAAATTTTCATAAAGAGTACCCTAAAACTGACCACTAGAAATTCAACTATTGAAATTCAGATGCTTTTTTACACACACACGCACAAGCACACACACACGCGTGCACACGCACACGCACACACACACTGACACACCAGTGTTGCATTGAACGAAAACTTGTAAGAAAAATTGGAAATGAGCACAGCTAGAGAAATGTAACTTAATTTCTTAATGGGGTCTAGTATTCATGATTGAGAACTGAGTCTCTATCCCAAGGCTTTGATTTTTGGACCAACTCTTCCAAACAACTATTGTATTCTAAGAAATGTAATGAATTTCACTACAATTGCAAGATTAACTTTCATAGGCTAGTGCTACAGGGTCATTCCTGTATTTGATTACCAAGTAGACAACACAGGTTGAAAAAAACAACTTCATTTTGACTTCCAAGAAACAATGAGTATAATTAACAAATGAATGTTACACATGGGTTTCATAACCAGAGCTCTTGAAGCCAAATTCACTGCGGCAGTTTTTTAAATACTGATAGTTTATAGGCCCCTTCATACTGACTTAACTCCAGTCTGAGGAAGCGTCATGTAAACTGCCAAGTTAACTGAACGTTTATAAGTTTATAACAGACATGAAAGTAAAGTAAGTATGGTTGAAATGTTATGCTTCTGCAACAAATAATCTAGTTTCCAACTAGATTTCACAATAGTTGGCAAAATCCCCGATGGGACAGATAGTAGTCCCAGGTTAGGGAAAACTCAGCTTCACATAGATTATTCTCTAGGGATAACCAAGAGATGGGAGCAGTCTAACTGGTGCTTTACCATCATTTGATATTAACTGTCATCAATTGTTTAAGACAGCAATCAAAAGACACAAGCAAGTGGAATTTTGGAGCCTAAAGGGAGGTCAAACCAAGGGAGAGATTGAAGTCAATCATACGTAGGTTACCAAAGTGAAAACATGGCAGGTACTATAGTCAAGGTTCTTCAATTACACAAGGCNCCCCCCCCCCCCCCCCCCCCCCCCGGCATAAACGACATGTGACGGCGAGCCAAATTATGCAGTATGCAAGTCTGTTCTTTGCAAGCCTTGAAATCACCCCTAATTTGTCTAAGGAACAATTTTAGACAAAAGTCATTAAGGTTCAGTGGTAAAAATTAAACTCTGTTTTTCATGATGGAGAGCAGGTTTATAGCATCTTCAATGAAATACTCATCATTTAAGCACTGTTGTCCCGAAGACCTTTGAAAAATAGATAAATGAAAATTTCAGCAATTATTTTTCTTTGAATTCAAAGGACTCAGCTTTACCAATTTAAAGAACATATTCTATAAAGACAACGAGAAGGGGAGACATTTTATTTCATGACGTCTTTCACACTGCTGAGGTTTAATCTCATTATGTCTCACCCACTATCGTTTTACATTAAGTGAGATAACACTAGATAACACGCACACCACAATAATAAATTATGAACCTGCTGTGTAGTGTGTACTAATGACGTGAAGTCACGCAATTCATTGTTTCATGTAAATATCAGCAGAAAGGGGTGATCAACGTTTGTTTAAGAGAAGACATTAGTAATGACATGCAATGACGAAGGTAAAGATAAAGAAATTCCAAGAAAAGAATACAGCTGACAGAAACACTTGCAGATACTTTTTTATGACCGACATATGTCTCGACGCTAAAATGGTGTATCGTAAGGTCAGTTTCGAGAGATCAAAAGTAGCTAATGTTTCATGTAGTCCCACAAAAAAATTCTTTCTCAACCTCACAAGTCCTGACAGAATCCAGATTTTGTTTAATTAGGTATATGGTACTAAAGATGCTGGGCATGTCTGTCTGTCTCGGGTAGGGGGGGGGGGGACAAGGTAACTTCACTGTTTTTGACGAGAGAATGCAGCTGACGTAAATTTGAAACAATCTTATAAGCAATCAACAGTACATGACGACTTGACCAACTCAAGAACATAGACCTAGTGATTTTTTAATTGTCAAACATATGTCATCCAGAGGATTTATAGTACATTGAACTCTTTTGTGGAGGCCTTAACTCCAAATAACAAACTTTAATATGGGACTCGAGACATTTGGTTCATTGGAAAAGCCACTCTTCAAGCATGGCAAAGTAGTCTACATTCAGTACTTCCTGGCAAAGTCAATTTTTTACCAAACTGTTATTTTTCCCTCTTCAAAGAAATTGCAATTTATATTTTAAGGCACTGCTTGATGACAATAACAGATTTTCATGCCCAGCTTATTTATGACAGAATAATGTTGTCCCTTTCCATCAAGTGGCCTACTACATAAGGAGTGACAAATAAGTTGTCCCTTCCCATCAAGTGGCCTACTACATAAGGAGTGACAAATAAGTTGTCCCTTTCCATCAAGTGTTCTACTACATAAGGAGTGACAAATAAGTTGTCCCTTTCCATCAAGTGTTCTACTACATAAGGAGTGACAAATAAGTTGTCCCTTCCCATCAAGTGGCCTACTACATAAGGAGTGACAAATAAGTTGTCCCTTTCCATAAAGTGGCCTACTACATAAGGAGTGACAAATAAAACCAGCACCCATCACACAGCCTCGAATTTTCCTAGTCAGAGGAGCCACGTCAAAGATTTTACGTTTTGACTGCATTATGGCAGAGGGTTTAAACTAATCTGCACAACATGAAGATGTACAGAAGGGGAATAACCGGGTGCCTTCCAATCAACCTTGGCTGACTGACACTGACACGTCTTGGTTAAATCTGACAAATGGACAAAAAAGTGTCCTGGTACTGCCAATGTAAAGCTGTTGGAAGTCAACCATAAATCAATGTAAGCATAAATCTAGTTATTGATGGCCCTGTAATTAACAGTACAACTATACACCCCCCACCCCATGCTCCATGGCTTCGGCAATCTTCAGCTATTTTACACATATATAATCGTCAAAATCGTCATTTTTCTATTTTTCAAATGTTGATTACTTTGATGTACATAATAGAAACTTTAACATATTTTTTGGCTTTTACACAGTACCCAACAAACACTAGATCAAAATTTTATGAATCATTATTTTTTTAAGAAATTTGTCAAAATAAAAATTTGGTTTTCTACTATGTTCTGTGCTGAATACCTGAAGAGTAACAGTTACTGTAATACAAATGAACAAGAAAACGGAAATAACACAATTATGCAAATAACACAATTATGCAATTATCCAAAAGTTGACTCAACACAAAAATATAACAAACAAAACGCACCACTCATCTGGTATTACTCGTGTTAAACCTCTAAAAAATATTTGTTTATGATAATACGTGTAGAGCAATAACATTGATATCTATTCTAAAAACAAGAAAGACTTCAGGAATGCAGACTTGCCCCAAAGGCACTGTAGTTCTGAGTCCATCCACATTTGCTTTTAGTACACTTATTTGTGAACAACTTAGAAACACGTGCACCCTGTCAGAGACACAGCTCAGCCAAACCACCCCGAATGGCAGAGATGATCCGACAAAGTGAGGGAACAGGTGACTTATGTAGAATGATGCAATGGGCCCCCTGGCTGAGGGACCTAAGCATGTCTGATGCAACATGCATCGGATCGCTTGCTCTATTTCATATAATTGATGAATCTATGTATTTAATCAAATATCTACAAAACTAAGATTTTTAACCCATAAATGTTCACATTTTCTTAAAGTACAATGCTAATAGAACTAGATTTTTCATTTTTCATTCACCAACTTGCAATTAATTGGGTGACATGACTCTGTCTGAAATTGCAGCAGGGACTCTCCTGTCCACTTAATGCAAGACAATACCCAACCACCCACTCACCCCCTGCCCCCTCCCCCCAGCCCCTGTACTGAGGAAGTCAGATAACCAAGACCACCTAATGCAGTCTCCCCTGAACCATGTAAAAATAGGATTATGCAATGGAACCACCAGCTTCCACTTAGTGTAGAAGGGGGACTATAAATATTTATTTAGCTGAAGATGGTACTTTGGGAAATTGGAGTTATGGAGTTGGGCAGATAGCACACTTGGCTCCCTACACTCAAGTCATTCACAGACCCCCCCAACTAACAGGGGAGATAACACCCTGGTGTATGGCACACCAGCCATGCTTCCATCATCAGATTTGTGTCAAAACATGTCACTCAATCACCGAACCTTTCCAACTTAGGAACACAAGTTACGTCAGAAAATTCAACATTATGGTATATTTTCAACAGAAAAAAAACATTAAAATATGAGGCAATATCCTGCTATCATGAGACAAAGCATCATTGTTATTGGATGAGATGAACACATTAATTGCCTTGAAATTTGAATGGAAATAAACGATAGATCATTTTCATTACTGGGTTATCAATGCTGTATTCTATTGATAGACCTGTTTTTGTTTTTGAATGACAGTTGTTATTTTCAAAGAAACGTAAAAATAGTTATGTTATCACATTGTCAAATAGATCATTTACGAAGTAGCTTTAATTGCAGACAGAAAACCAAAACGAAAACACTTGTCAACAGATTTGACAAAGTGAGTAGGTTAGAATACTTTTGAAAAAGCATTTGTCATAAATGAAACAAAAAATAAGCCACTAAGACCTATTGTGTGATTATGCAATTTCCAGTCTGGCAGAAGTGTTTCTAAATACCAAACTGAGCACAGCAAGCTGAGACATCTGATGCAGATAGTTATAAAAATGTCAACTTTTGTGACGTCAACGTCAAACGTACTATACCATAACGGATACTTTAAACTAGCTGAGTATCGATCTTTCTTGACATGATGATTAATTCGATATTTGACGCAACTGAAAATTAACTTCATGAAACATTTGGCTCAAATTGCTTCCCAACAAAACCTACAATGTTCGTACTTGGACGCTGAACTGGGTCAAATTATTAAATGAGTTGTAATCTATATCAGAGTCCACTGAAATGATCGCTTGATGTTGTATCCCTTCATTGCTGCAACTGGGACAATACCGCTGCAAATGCAGTCCGGCTCAATACAATGTAATTTGAAAAAAATATAACATGAAACCGATACATGATTAAATATTGATGGCTTTAAAGCGACACCGTCAATTAGATGGAAATCCACACGCTCAACTTCCATCATTCTGTGAATCCTCAGAGTGAAAGAGAGATCAACACAAAGCTCGATTACGCACAAACAATGAATCATTTTCATAGCAAATGTTCTGAAGGTAATTGTTTCACAACCAGTTTACAAATGCATAAACGGCTCAATAACACAACAAAAATACCAAAGACAATCGTCTCCCCTGCATTCAGGAAAAACGCGTCACTTTGACAAGAGATACAAAAAACAATACTGTGTCAGAACAATCAAATAATAGAGTTAGTATGTAGTTAGCTCTGACCATCCAAATAGCAGATGAGAGCAAAACCACAGGGGAGATAATCTGGTCCTGGTACAATATCTGCAGCTTCAACTTTTATCAATACCAGCTAACCAAACTAAACTTTGGAAATAGGATACAGAAAGAAGTGGACATGATTAACTTGAAAAACAAATAGGTTACATAACAGACAGGTTTGACAACCCTTGATGTTTAGTAGGTTGGGAATATAAATGTCAAATGTACATATTTAGAAACATTAACAAATCAATGACTGTAAAACCACCAAAAATGCACGTTTTATTCAAAGACCCATCAACCAAATTTTATGAACATAAGCCGCATTCACTTGACCTCAATGAACCCTTACAGGTGTGCCGCATTTTGAGAACCAAACTTCTCCACTGAATTGCGGGCACTAACTGGTTCTCAAAATCCAGGGCCCCTGTAATGGACTGTTGCCAGGCACTGAAAGAGAAAATATTTCATGCCAACTCAATAAACTAACACGAAAAAACGACATGATGTCAAACTCAAGTTCGCAAATGGATGCCATAACTTTTGTTCACGTTGCGCTCGTTCGGAAGGTCAAAGACTATCAGTCTCCACCAATGTTTCTATGCTTTTGATATGAAGAAATAAGTGCATGAAGTTGCAAATTTTCTGTTTTATTATCATATCTTTGTGAGGGGGACATGAAAATCAAAAGCAGATCATTCCAAAAAGCGGCTCTCAATGAAAAGGGCACAACGTGAACTGTTGCTAACTCAGGTCACTAAAAGTTGGCAGACGATCACGAAATGATGTGCATGTTTTTGTGTTGGTAATAGTTTACAGTCCAAAATTGAAGTAAGTCTTAAAATTAACAAATTCTCGGTGAGTGTACCTACTCAGCCAGCTGTACATGACTCAATGCCATTTTTATACAGCATCCTACAAATTTTTAACGCTCACGATCACTTACATTCAGTCTAAAGCCTCATTTTAAGTATGTCAATTGAAATACCTCAACATTAACGCGAGCGGACTCGGTAAAAGTATTATAGGGACTTGATAATTTTCTAACAAGGTAACAAGAACCACAGAATCTTTAAATTGACTGGAGTCAGAATAACTTGAAAAACACCAACAAAAATATGCGCAACTAATTTTATTAAGCCAGGCTTCCCCAAGTATGGCTTTGGAGAAGATGCACTGTATTTTCCGATATCACTCAAAGATTCATACCTAAGGACATGAACTTGGTGTGACAGAGAAGGCAAACCTGAATCTAGTGATTTCTAGGACTTCAACACAGGCCTGGTCACCAGGTTTGTTTCCAGATTCTTGGCAAACTGTCAGAGCATGGCAATCAGACAACAATGAAGAGACCTCCAAACACTATATAAAAGTAGGCAGCTCACATTTCAACGATCTCGCATTGATTGGTGGATATTCTTTAAGCTTCATTTTAGTCAAAAGCTTTAAAAAGCAAAAATAAATGCAAACCAAATTGATCAAAACGTACTCCTGTGATGCTCTTCCAATTTTCTTTTTTTCAAAGACCAACAAGATTTAATTAAACGTTTTAGAATGATTTTCAATTTCTGGCTGAATGATACCCAATACCGCTTTTCATGACATAAGAAAAATTGATAATGAAAAACACAAATGCATATTGGGCTGTGGCTTACAAAATATTCGTAGTTTAGCGAAGTCTGTCAATTAACTGAGACTTGTGCAACACTTTAAATTGTCAAAAACATTTTTTAAAAGAAAGTGTATCCTAAAATGTCATTTCCACCACCAAGTTGAACCCAACAGCTAAACCATTTAAGAAAATAAAATGGGTGGCCATTTTTTCCTTAATAGCAATAAATTTTCAATCAGAGCATTCATAATTACCAAAATTGTCCTTTTTTTCTTTTCGGAAGGTTTACTGCATTGCCACAAATACCCTTCATGCTGTCCCACACGTATGTCTGTTATGATAATGACCAAATAAATTACTCTTAACATCTGTTTTAGAAGAAAAATTAGACAAACGAAATTTCACTTCCCAGAAAAGCAGATTCACTTACGCTAAAGGTTTGAATCAGTTTGCTTGGATGCATTTTCGTCACACAATAGCAATACTGGAAAAATACGACAAAACTAAAGGAAACCATGATGCAAGTTGAAGCTTTATTGAATGAATTCTAAAGAGATACTTTAGCATACAATAAAGACATGCCACAAACAAACAGATAAGGACACACATTTCCTGATAAGAAAATCTGAACAAAAAATAACCAGACTTGCAATAATCATTGTCGTGCTTGACAAATGCTCGATCAATCACTCACTATCGCACCACAGAACAGGAATGATATATTTGCGATACCGTTGAGAGAATGATGAGGAATAACTCCAACAAAGTGTTGCGCGTGAATGGCTCCTCTAAACAGGTGACTCAAGGTCAAACTTGGCATTTCGGGTAAAACATTCACCCTATTCATCAAGACCCAAGGGCATATTAATCCCCATTAATGCCTTAATGCCCTCAGTGAAAAAAGTTCAGTTCTTGTCACTGCACGTAATCATGTGCCCGAATGCATCAGAGGCGGATCTACGGGGGGGGGGTCAGAGAGTTCAAACCCCCCTCGGGACAGAATCAAAAATAAAAATTGAAAAAAAAATTGACAGAAAAACGAAATCATCTACTAAAAACACAAAAAAATCTTACATGGGAGGGGGAAACCCTCTCCTGACCTTCCTTCCCCTCGGCACGGATTCGCTCGAATCCTAAACCCCCCTTACTAAAAACGTAGATCTACCCCTGTGAATTAAGTAAGTTAACATCTAACAAAAAGCTAAAAGTACAACACAAAGCAACACAAGACAGCTCTGTTAGTATACCAAGAAATGACAAACACATATTCTTGAATGTACAATTCAGCACAAAAACACCAGTTGATAAAAACAAGAACACAAAACAGTGAAAAGCTACGGCTGAATGAGGACACAGGGCACCGCTTGTTTATTTGAGAGGACGGAGCACAACCAATTCTAAGGTGAAATTTCATGCCACCTTGCCTACTATGCTTTGCAGTTGAAACACAATAGCCAAGCAGTTTTTGCTGTAAGCTGCTGATAAACAATGTATAGCTGTTCTCACAACCTTAGGAGTTCGGTGGTGAGTACGGATTGCGTTTTATTTTGATGTTTTACGCAAATGGAAAAAAACGGAATGTTCACTTACAGAGACATCACGATATAAGCACTGAAGGATACCCTGGTGGACTCATGGTAGGTTCAACCATAGTGCTGACAACAGCAGTCCGACTAATCATCACGTCTCTGGCGTGACAACTAATTCTGCTAACAGCAAAAATGACAGGTAATAATTACTATAGGGGAAAAATCCTTTTTACACAAGGGGCTTACCATAATCACCTTCCTAGTTTTCCTGTTCATTCAACTTTATTCATAGATACGGGGAAAGGTCACTGTGACAATGAATTTGGCCTCCGGTCAGCCTTCATGGCGAGGAATTACGGGTCATTTTGTCTGAATATTTTTGGCGTTCCTTTAACTTGAGGACTCCAGTCTTTAGAAAGGCTATGGCAGCATTATTCACCAGTACATATTCAAACAGTTTCCTTAAAACCTATAACTTAAGACATTGGTTTCTTTATCAATGTCTATTACTTTCACTTTGTTCGTCAACATTAGCTATTTTCAGCAACAGTGCAATAAACATTTTAAGCAACTATATCAAATTAAAGGACCTGATCTATTGGTGGTATTGGAATGACCCACTAACACAAATACAGAATCAACAAATCGATCGCGAATTCTTTTCCAATGAACTCTACAAACCAAACCAACGTGGAAACACTATAAGTTTAGATTTTAAAACACTATAATTTAAATTCTAATACCTGGTTCCACGTCAGACATAAAGAGTAATTGTAAAAAAGTTATTAACGATTCTTGCAGTATCAAATCCATAGAGATGCAGTAATGAAGTATGAATGACACTGCTTCTAAAACAGTCTTCATGTGCCAATTAGTTAATTACTAAACCATCGTGTGACGTCAATATGTCAAAGAAAACAAAGCATCGTTAATATGATGTCCATAAACTGTGGAGAGCATATTTTGAGCCTGATGTATAAGAAATTTTACCTGAACATTTTTGCTTGGAGGAATTGGGCCAGTCATGGTTTTTAAAATGACGGTTAAATGATCAAGCTAGAATATCAGTATGTGTGGATATGTCCATATTTTTGCTATGTTTGTGAAATAACTTGAATGACGGTTAGCTGAACAAAAAAAAATCAGAGATCATTACTTTCATTTCACTTATTTTGTATTTTCTATCTATTACTTTTAATCGTATTGTCAAAATAAATGACCTTATATCGCCTACCTTGGTCTCCTTTTCATCTCAGATAACAAGCTTGCAACGCGCGTATCATTTATATATTATTCGGGACATGTGTCAATCATAATAATTCTTTTAAATTTTCATTTTCCACCAGAATACAAAGCCGAGTCAACAGCAGTTACAGGAGCAGTATTGTTTTTACATCTGGACAACAATACTGGGTTATTGTTGGATGAGGCACACTTTTTGAAGTTATCAGCTTTTACCAAAGCTACAAAACAACAAAATCCATCGTTTTATTAAAATTTGCCAATTCTCGCCATTGGTTACCTGACATTGACCGAGACCAAGACCAGTGTCTCCACCAATTCAATTCACTTAAAGTAGTCTGCCTAAGACTGAATTGGATTTAGGTTAGAAGAGCATCGGGTGCAACACAAGAGTTTCAGGTTCGATTCTGCACCGAGACCAACTTCAAAACAAGATTTTTATTGCCAAAAATGGTCCAACTTAACCTTGGATCTGTATATTTACTACAGAGTGATTAATTTCCTCTTTAATTTCCAAAGTCTTCTTTGTTATGGCAGTTCATTTATGCATGGGGAATCGCTGGGGGAAATACGCCCATTAGCAGCCAATAGAAATTATAAGACATTGTAGCATGGTGTGTTAACAAGTGCTGACCACTAAACCAATAACATTGCCTGGCAATTAAAACTTCTCCTCGCGGCAAGTAGCACCGATCAATGACCAGACATGAAGTGATATTATCCACGAGAATTTTTTTGCAAGATCAGCCCCAACATGGAGTTGAACCTGAAACGCTCTGTTGGCCAAGCTTAATCCCACTCGGTGTATGGCAGAGTATTTTAACCAATTAAATCGCAAGCTTCAATTTCAGCGAATGTCTGGCAGACAACGGCAAGAATTGACGATTCGTAATAAAATCACAAAACGCAATGAATTTAATTGTTTTATAGCTCTGGTCAAAGCTAATTAATTCAAAAGTCTATTCCATATAACAGTGATACCAAAAATTGCCTTTTTTATCTGGAAACCAAGGCAAATAGGTGTGTGGTGATTTAAATTCCAGAACTTGGTTTAAGGCCTCATTCAAAACACAGGAAGCAAGATATTTTAAAGCCACAACGCGCCCACAATGCACAATGCACTTACAATGTCCTCACAATGTACTCAAATGCGCCCACAATGTATCTACAATGTATCTACAATGTATCTACAATGCGCCCACAATGTATCTACAATGCACCCACAATGTATCTACAATGCGCCCACAATGTATCTACAATGCGCCCACAATGTATCTACAATGCACCCACAATGTATCTACAATGCGCCCACAATGTATCTACAATGCGCCCACAATGTATCTACAATGCACCCCCAATACAACTAACCACTAATTCCTACTCAGATTATAATTCAAGACCACAGGCTCGAAAACAGGAAAAATGCTTTGGCATCAATGAGTGACCTACTTACAGCATATACACAAGTACACACGGTTCTATTTCAACTCAAAACATCGACAATGGAAACAACTAACAACATTACTACTGTCTTTGGTTTCCACTGACTTGATGTTTGGACATGTGTATGCATGCGTGTGCATATGTTGGTGTGCATATGTTGGTGTGCATATGTTGGTGTGCATATGTTGGTGTGCATATGTTGGTGTGCATATGTTGGTGTGCATATGTTGGTGTGTGTGTGTGTGTGTGTGCGTGCGTGCGTGCGTGCGTGTAAACGGACGCTTGACAAAGATCAATTTGCTCCGTGTCAGTTGCGCTTGGCCAAAAGTTGATGTCTGAACGGGACTAAAGGCTATGTGAATTCTTCAACTAGATGTAATTTTATCTTTCCAAATTCATTAACAAAAATAAAGATTATTAGAAAATTCTAGTCAATTATCATTTTAGCTTATGCTGTTTGGATGTCAAAAAGCGACATTCGGTACAGTTTCTACTATTTGCAGTACTCAGCCTTTGGAAAATAGAAAAGTGTAAAAAACTAAAATTGCCGCTAAGGGGCACACCGGTAGTCGGATCCGTCCAAAAGTCGTCATCTTCCGTTGTTAACATCGTATAAATATACTTACACAATTTCGTTAAGATCCTGCGAACGGTTTAGGAGATACAGCCATAGGCGCAAAAAAACTGCCACTAGGAGGTACCACAGTAGTCGAAATCGTCAGAAAATCATTGTTAGAATAAATATTGATTAAGTAATTAGTAAGAATAGATCCATTTTAAGTTGCCCAAAATTTGTGCATATGTACTTTTAAATCATGGTGTCAGACTTGTTGACATGTATTTTAAAATCAAAATCTATTTTTAGATGGTGTTTACAACTTTGGGTTCTGGGGTCAAAGTGTTCTAGAGATTCTAGAATATTTTGAGAACAAATTGTAACAGCCAATAATACGAGTGGATATGATCATGTGGTTTTTATTAGCCAATCACTAAATAAGTAGAATGTTATATTATGGGCTGAAATCAACAAGATAATTAGATGCGCTATAGTAGTTGAAGCATAAAGACTTGCTATGGTGTACAGAAGCAATTGTACGACAGAGCCATCTCGTGGAAGATTCTAAAAAGGATCTTGGCAAGGGCAAGGGTTAATGAACAGGAAGTTAACTAAGAGCTTGTCACTTGCATTGTGGGTAGTAAGATACTACCTGAAGTGTTGCGTCATCAGCCAGAGACTGTGACCAGCAAGAACAGTCGCGGGTACAAGAAATTGCCTGCAAGTGTTGCATCATCAGAGACGGTGACCAGCAAGTACACTGTCGCTATACAGTGTGTGTAGTTCGAAGATTCACCAACAGGACAGACATCTAACAAGTGGAGAGTAATAGCTTGGATAGCAGATAAGACATTTGATTGTTTTGGCTGTTTGATTAAAGTAGTCTTTCAAGAGGGCGCTAGCGTAGTTACTCTTTGTAGTTGATTACTTAATTAACAATAGGTTTCATTTGTCTAATTAGGGGTTATCATATAATAAATTAATTACTGGATTTGAATATTCACTGTCCATCTACGCACAATCTCAAAGCATAGCTACCTTTTAAAAAAACCCACAGTCAATCATCTGACATTTGGGGGCTAGTCTGGGAGAGTTTAAATAAAGGTTTACGTGGTTGTGTTGAATTGTTTTGAATCCTGTAATTACTGTTGGAATATTAATTAATAAAGTGCATTCTGGGAATAAAATCCTTCCTCTAAAATGGATTTTGAAAAATATATTGCGCAAGCGAAACAATTCGGTTATACCGGTGAAGAGTTAAGGAAGTGCTCAGAGGGGCTCTTGCAGCAGGCCTTGGAGCGTGAAGAGCGTGCCCATAAACGGAAACTGGAACAGGCAGAGCGCGCCCATAAACAAGAACTGGAAAAGGCAGAGCTTGCACGAGAACAAGCTGAATACGAACACAAGCTTGAGCAAGAACGAGCCGAGCGGGCCCAAGCTATTGAGATTAGAAGCAGAAGACACTGCAACTCCAAATTGAGCTCAAAGCGACACCTAGTGGTGGGGCTCCAAGCAGTGGTGTACGTACCAGCCGTCCAAAACTGCCAAGGTTCGACGAGCGCGTCGCCAATCACAGACAGAGGCAACCGGTACATTCTCAACATCGTAGACTATGCCACAAGATATCCACAGGCAGTCCCTCTACCAAGAATAGAAGCTGAGCGAGTTGCAGAAGCACTATTTGAAACCTTCTGTAGAATTGGCTTTCCACGAGAGGTGCTTAGTGACTGTGGGACACAGTTTACCTCAGAAGTTCTGAAGGAAGATGCACGGCTAATATCCATGAAGCAACTGTTCACCACTCCGTACAATCCGAAATGCAATGGATTGTGTGAGCGTATTAACGGTGTACTGAAGAATATGCTTAAGAAAATGTGCCAAGAGCGTCCACAAGACTGGGACCAGTACTTACCAGCAGTACTGTTCACCTACCGAGAGGTACCACAAGTCAGCACAGGATTTTCGCCATTTGAACTGTTGCATGGTAGAACCGTGCGAGGGCGCATGCAGGTGCTTAAAGAGTTGCGGACTGGCAATGAAACACCAGACGTACGGAATACTTACGAGTATGTCCTAGATTTGCGACATCGTCTGGAAGAGACATGTGAACTGGTGCGGGAAAACTTACAAAATGCTGGTGAAGCATACAAGCACCATTATGACAAAAAGACGCAAGATCGTTGCTTCAAAGTGGGAGACCAAGTCTTAATATTGTTACCAACCGACAGTAACGAGCTGCTACTGCAGTGGAGGGGTCCCTATGAAGTGACCGAGGTACTCAACAAAATGGGCTACCGAGTAAGGGTTGGTGGAAAGATCAAGACGTACCATGCCAACCTCTTGAAACTCTGCATATCTCGTGACCAAAGTGGGGCTGCAAGTAAAGATGATGCAGATCAGAATTCTGACATCGCGGCCATAGCTGTACTGCAGCCTGAAATGGACAATGAAGTTGGTGTTGTCGATGATGAACATCTACTAGAGCTGGGATCGACAAACCAAAAAGAAACGTACAAAAAAGATGTCAAGATATCAGACGAGCTCACTACTATCCAACAAAGGGAGGTGATAAGTGTGCTAGAAGAGTACTCTGACATCTTAAGTGAAGTACCAGGTACGACCCATCTGGTTGAGCACAAGATTGAGACCATCAGTGAAGAGCCGGTGAGAGTCAAGCCGTATCCCCTGCCATATGCCACACGGTCGGTTGTGCAGGAGGAAGTTGACAACATGTTAAAGTGTGGAGTCATAGAACCATCCAATGCTCCCTACAACTCTCCAGTGGTCTTAGTGAAGAAGAAGGACGGTTCAAATCGATTCTGCATCGATTTTCGTCGTTTGAACGCCATCACCAAGTTCGACTCGGAACCGATGGGCAATTCTGATGACATCATGGCTAAGATCATTAAAGACCAGTATTTTACGAAGATTGATCTAAGTAAAGGATACTGTCAAGTCATTGTCGCCGAAGAATCACGGCCTAAGACCTCGTTTGCCGTACCAAGTGGTTGCTACAAGTTTGTAAAGATGCCATTTGGTCTGGTAAATTCGGCAGCGACCTTCAACCGTATGATGAGGAAAATGTTGGCAGGAGCACATAATACAGAACATTATGTGGATGACATTCTGTGCCATAATAAGACCTGGACTGAACACCTTGCCACCTTGCGAGACACCTTCCAACGTGTGCGAGAAGCTGGACTAACGATTCGACCCACCAAGTGTTCGGTTGGATCTCG
>NMRA01000047.1:899544-930117 GCA_002633005.1 Phoronis australis
GAACAGGAAGTTAACTAAGAACTTGTCACTTGCATTGTGGGTAGTAAGATACTACCTGAAGTGTTGCGTCATCAGCCAGAGACTGTGACCAGCAAGAACAGTCGCGGGTACAAGAAATTGCCTGCAAGTGTTGCATCATCAGAGACGGTGACCAGCAAGTACACTGTCGCTATACAGTGTGTGTAGTTCGAAGATTCACCAACAGGACAGACATCTAACAAGTGGAGAGTCCTAGCTTGGATAGCAGGTAAGACATTTGATTATTTTGGTTGTTTGATTAAAGTAATCTTTAAAGAGGGCGCTAGCCTAGTTACTCTTTGTAGTTGATTACTTAATTAACAATAGGTTTCATTTGTCTAATTAGGGGTTACCATATAATAAATTAATTACTGAATTTGAATATTCAATGTCCATCTACGCACAATCTCAAAGCATAGCTACCTTTTAAACAAACCCACAGTGAATCATCTGACAATCATCGTCAACCGTCCTCTACATAGTAAGCATATACATGCCAATTTTCACAATCATCCTTTGAGCGGTTTGGTTGATAGAGGGGTGGACGCACAAAAACAGACTCAAAATCACTAAAAATGGCCACTAGGTGGCGCAAACTATGTCGAATCCATCTGAAAACGGGGGGATAGCGTCATCTCACTAATAGGTGCCTACATACCAAATTTCATGAAAATCCGTTCAGGACTTTTGAAGATACAAAGGTAAGCGTAAAAAAAATAAAATTGTCACTAGGGGGCACATCGGTAGTCGGATCCGTCCGAAAGTTTGCACATGCCGTCCCATTCATGAATGGAACATATGTGCTAAATTTGATGAACGTATGTCAAAGGGTTTTGGAGATAGAGCAGCGGACGCCGGACGCCGCCCGGACGGATGGACGGACGGACGGAGATGACGGCATAATGCGTCCACATATAAATATATGGGCGCATAAAAATGTATAGTACTTTTACTAAGTTAAATTTTCCAGTTTTTCAGGTATTTGGCTAAATGTGCAGATATGTCGATAAGGTATTACATAACCTTAATGACAGTAGTTTTTCTAATTTGAAAAGAGTAGGTGACCAGACACTGGCATACACATCAAGTGATGTTACATTTATTGTCAGGCAGTCTCAGATATCAGACAATAATGTGGGTGTTATCAGTTGTTATTAATAATTCTTGGTTTTAATTAATTATTAATCAGCCCTGCTGAACTTGCCATGAACACCTGAAAGATGCTTGAACATTAAAACAAATCCAGCCCGTGGATGCTATTAAATTGAGCATCCATGGACATTGTCTGACCAGGTATGTTAATTAATGGTTGTCCTGTGTTATACACATTTATAGGATGAACATTTCTACTGATATTCCAGTGTGTTTAATATGAAAAGTAACAGTAACTCATTTTCTTATTTATTACTGGAAATATACACGGTAAAAATTCTTCAGTTTGGAACACAGTAATGCGGATAGGTAAAATTTCGTTTTGTAGAATTTCTCAACAAAAAAAAATTCAGGAAAATTTACTTTGCTTTTAGCTTGGTTTATATGGCAAACCAACTATCAAAAAAATTAGTATACATAAAATTTTCAGCACTTGTAACAATCTGAAAAAAAAATGTCAATTTTAGCAATTGTTTTAGTCCCCAATTGAAGAAGCTTCAGCTTAATTACCAATCCTGTTACAAATAAAAAAGTGACGTATAAACCAAAGTTGCAAGTTAGCATGACAAATTGAGCCTCCAAACTCATGTACACACACCGTATAGGACTGAATGAACATTTGTAAGCTTAAGTGGCCAGGAAATATGTCTGTTCTCTTATCAAATCCGTTGCAACAAGTTGTATTGGGTGCTCCCTCAGCAGGTCAAAAACGATCAATTTCAAAACAAGGAAAAATATGAACAAAAGTGTTTTGTTAAGCAAAAAGACACCTATAGTCTCCACTCTGATGACAGTCTGACAATTCTTCACCTATTAAGCACACACTATGGCTGACACCATATCTCTCAACAAAATGAAGCATTGGGAAAACTCTATTTAATTATTTTTTGTGCTGTATAATTACCGGTATAGCAAAATAACACTTGGTCAGATTTTCATTGTTTCTAGCATTGCAATCAGTCTTTGAAAAATCAAAAAATCATCAAAAATGACCACTTATTATGTTAGTTAAAGAGGTGCGTATTGCTAGGATTAATAGCAGGGATTTGCGTTGATATTTGCGGATTAGAAGAGCAAAACTGACTGAGCAAAGTAGGTAAGGTAAGAAATTCCCACCAAGTAGTCTAGTGTGAAATAAGTGAGGCAAAGTAATTTTGCAAATAATTTTGGACGCATAAAATGAGGAGAGCCCGCGAAATATGTGGAGAATAACTGTCAGAAAATATCCCATCCAACATAATTTCAAAAATGCGTTTTTTTGTCTGTGAAACTGATAACCTCACTTTAAAGCACCATTTTAGACACTTACCTTTCACCACTGAATGATCCAATTACAAAGTGGTGTGGTGAGACCATTATGGGGCTGCTCAAGGCACAGATTTGCAATGTTGTGCAATGAATAACCATCATTATCCCAGTTTACATCAGCAGCAAATGACAAAATCAATTCACTATTACCACCTCTCCACACTGCTATTTTTATCAAACATGCCTTTAAACATTGAGCAGACCCATGCTTGAAAACATCTGCGCCACGTTTTAAAATCAAGGTCGTGATTGAAAATTCTGAGCTTTTTCTGATCAACGGTGTACTGGAAAGACAAGTGATTAATTCAGTTGCTGTGACATGGTCAGCACTCGAAACTAACGAGTAAAACTCTTTTGTCTCCACATAAATGAAGACCACAATGCTGAAACATAAATTTCTATATCAGTGATATAGGTATTTTTGCTAAGTGAGAACCTTAGGCACAATGGGCCACAGGTCAGTGAAACAACTAAAATAGCGCTTACTCTCAAGAGTCAGCGATGGAAACTGTTAAACGCTTGGCAGTATGATCTTGAACGGTACAGTTTCAAAATTCAACTTTCCAGTCTTTTTAATTGTTCAGGTTATGCAGGATCTTATTGACAAGTCTATGGATTTAGCTAAATATCTATAAAAAACTCAAAAACTAGCTCTGCAAAGTAGAAAGCCACACTTTCAATTTATAACTTTAGATCAATCTGTATAGCGTGATCGTGTCTTTTTACTAAAATTTAGTAATACGACTAAATTCCAATTGATGTAAATGTTCAAAATGAAATCTCAAAAGTGCTCAGTTTTCTAAAACATCCTTTTCGTTTAAAAAAACTTTGGTAGGTCCTCGTGCAAAGGTACATTTTAAAAAATAATACCTAACAACATTTTGGAGAACAACGCATAAAGCAGAGCCTGTGAAAGTTGATATGAATTTGATGAGCCACTGAAGAGATCTGATGTTCTGAATTTGATGAGTGACTGAAGAAACGTGATGTTCTGAATTTGATGAACCACTGAAGAGATGGGATGTTCTGAATTTGATGAGTCACTGAAGAGATGTGATGTTCTGAATTTGATGAGCCACTGAAGAGACGTGATGTTCTGAATTTAGCAAAATTTGGACATTTTCCTAGGGTCCAACACAATCTTATGATCTACTGCTAGTTTTTGTGCTTTTTGTTGTTTCACTACATAACACCATAACCTTGGTTTACATTTTTAAAAACGCTCACAGATTATCTTTTCAAAGTGATAATTTTATGAGCACACCCCATGTCATTGGCCCGAAAAATGTTGTTGATGCACTATTATATCTCAACTCTGGCTTAAACCAGCACATTGAAAATGCATCTTCCTTGCCCTTATTTTGACTTAACCTAGCCTTACATTTAGACTCTAACACAACTTAAAGCAGAACAGCTGGTCAAAGCAAATATTTGTGAGCAAAACAAGCCAGTCATCAATAGGGGACCAGTAAATCCTGAAAATTGAGGATCTGCCCATAAACACTTTGAAACGAAAAAAGACAGATCAGAAGAAACTAATGTGACCCAAAGTCTTCTAAGTTGACCCGTAGTTTTAAGGCCCTGTACGTCAATTGACCCAAAAGTTGATTTTTCCAAAATCATGCCTGCAGCTATGAGTTATTCGTCTTCAGTTTGACACATATTTTCCTTGGGTTTTTCGCGCCTCACAGAATACATCCAACATGCTAAAAACAAAGACCAGCAGAACATCCTTTCGGACACTAGTCTACACTCGATCATGGAGAACTGTGCAACATGTGATGTATAAATTAATTAATGGCTAATCAAAATACATCTTAACCACAACTATTCAGCTCTCAAGTAGAGTAGTAGGACTGAGTACTGTTTTTCCACAAGTGTGTTTTCTCTGAAGAGACTGTTTTCTCAGCAGATGCACAGATTTCTCAACCATCACTTCACTGGCCAATCAACAGTGGCCATAAATCCTGCTACACAGCCGGCTTCTAACCTGTGCCCCGATTCGCTGAGCATGTTGAGGGCTTCTCAATGTAAAACCAACAGGCACGCTGGCCTGTGAAGCTCAAAGCTTAGAGGCTATTCCTTGTGATTAGACACATCTTGCAGCTGACAGCAGATTTAAAACCCATCAACGGCTTCTGCACAATCAAACCATCAGTGGATAAAATGAAGTCTGGTATACCACTTGTCCTTGTAATGGATGTCATTATTTCTTACTCAGGCACAAGTTACAGGCATTAATGATATGCATGAAACTGAATGCAACTAAGGTAAGTCATTTTAAATAAAATTTAATGAAATGCAACAGAGGTAAGTGAATTTTACAAAAAATGAATTAAATACAATACAGGTTAGATCTACTTTACAAAAATTAATTTTGGTGACTTTTCATTTTTTATTTTTATTTATTTTTTTGGAAGTGTTCCGGTGTAAGATTCACTTTCGAATGAAATATTCGCAACATTTGAGAAAATGACTGTAAATCGAGGGATAACATTTGAGCTTGGGCAAAAGGCAGAGCAGATAGGAGCAAATACCCATCTTCATTTCAAATTTCACACCAGGTAAGTCCATAGAACCCAGACTAGATAGCCGATGTCAATGTCTGGGCAACAACAGATAAGGCTGACCCTTAGTGCACAGAAGATTCATGCAAATAGACTCCTTCAGCATTAATGAATTTTTGTGGATGTGGGCGCTTACCAATATGGTAATTGAGCAAGCAGAAACAATCAACAGAAAGATGCTCACTACGAGGCACTAATTGCGTGTCTCATGTTTTAAAAATTTCGCTCTTTCTCCCGAGTGAGTAGCTACCAGTGTCAATACGACTAATTGTCACAGGCATCACCACTGAAAATTGATCGAATCGAAATAGATTTCAAACAGTGAAATTGATTCTGTGATCTCATTAAAAGATCGCGAAGATGAGGCGACATCTCCTCAGCCACACTCAAATCTTCATTTGGCATTGCTAAAAATTGTTTAGAATTACATCAACTGAATTGAAGCCACCTCGGCAACACACAAAACTTTGTCTTGAAGCAACGGCCTCTGTTATTGGGTTGAGAAACAGACCATCTTGGTATTGAATAAGTCTCATTCCCAGAATGTCATCTGATGAATCCCCTGTAGTATCTGCCTATCATAGCCGCTTTGCCATTTCTAAGTGATAATTTCACTCAAAACTGATTCAGAGCCGAGCCTGGATCAGAATGGCTTCAAACTGATAGATTCTGAAAAATTACAATTCCCATCACTACCTGTTATTATGCATTTTCCTTAAAGATTTAAACTTTTCCAAATTACTGTACTCACACCAGAGATAATAGCCCTCGTACAACACGCAACATATATCATATATCATATCATATCAAAGCTGAGGGTCACTTAACAAGACTATTTCTCAAACTTTCGTCTAAATTTCGATTGTTGGCATGACGCCAACAATTTTAACACAATATACAATGCCGCATTGTTATAGCTGGCATCAAACGTGATGCAATCCTTTACAAATTCAGCACATAACATCTCTATTTTGCCAAGTTCCTCAACAAAAGTAAAGATTATTTTTAGTATATTTTTAGCTTAGTTTTATTATATAAACAACACAAAATAACATTTAGTAAACATTGTATTATTTAATTATTTATATTTAGAGAATCTGCCTCTGAAAAATAGAAAACAACAATCCTGGCAATTATGTTTGTGCAAAACATAACGAATAATCACATTGACGTAGGATTATGAAACCAGGTCTTAGTACTTTTCAGCACACCTGGATAATTAAATATCATATAAAACGATTCTCAAAAAATGAACTTACACCCAGATTTGATTCCGTGTGACATGAATGGCCATTGAATAGGTCCGGGCTAGATGTAAAATAATATAAAATGCACCCTTATTCCACAGTACAGGGCTTGGAATGACCAATGACAAAAAACGCGGAAACTTATATGACCCAAATCATGCGCGCTACCCAGCCTTGAAATGGTCGATGTCAATCTTTCCCCGACAAAAATCGGGAGGACTAAAAAAAAGAAAAAAAAACGTTACCACCATCAGTAGCATGCGTCTGCGTCCTTTTAGGTCGTCCGTCCACTCCCAATCCACACACTTTTGGCTGCAGGGCCATAGTATTTGTCGTCGCGGTTTACAATAACACGAGACGCCATTGAAAATAACACCACGCTATCCCAGATGCCCCGCAATGTTGACAATTTACGTTCCTCCGAAACATAAAGAGCAACTTCCGCTTTTCGAGGTGAACGTCGTCTGCAGTGACTCGGTAAGAAAGGAATTTGCCGCGGAAATTTTATATCAAATCCGATTTTTTTTACGCGGAAATATAATAAAATGCGCGGAAAGCACATTTGAAAAAAGCGGAAATCCGCGTTTCCGCGGAAAATTCCAAGCCCTGACAGTATAAAAAATGAAAACAAAAAAACGATAGCTTTGAGCATATAAAACTATTTGAGAGAGAGAAAAACTACAAACAGGGAGAACTATATACCATGTATTATTTTCGTAACCATGCCAAACTTAGTTTTTAGGTAATTTGTTCACTAGTACCTTAGAAATTTGTGATAACATTCTGAAGCGTATACTGGAGAGCCTGGAAATCAAGGGGTGGGCACTTAACTTAGAGATGGATGCTTAAATAAAAAAATTTTAAAAAAGTGGTAGTGAGTGCTTCAACAAACATGGGCAGTTAACCAGAACCAGACAGTAATCTTACCTTGGCCACTTATAACCTTCAGAACTGGAGTCCAGAGAAACGAAATTCAAAGAATTTGCTGCAAGGCTAGTTGCTGACACAAAAGTTTAATCAAACCCCTCTAACCAACAAGTGCATTTGACACGTCCATTCGAGTAGCTAAATTATGCAACTTGAAGTAGGAGAAAAAACACTTGCCAAAATTCTAGAACTGACTTGCCATTTAAACATTACCAAAATTCTTGAAGATGATAGATACAAATGCAAATTTACTCCATTTGTTCAAAATTCAAATTTTATAACTTAAACGATAGGAAAACTTCTTGAATCAAAAGTAGAGGGAAGGCGCTTAGCCAAACAGTGGGTACTGAATCTGAAATTTTTTAAAGGCGTGGACGCTTACGCGAGCATGGGCGTAACCCTAATGTCAAGGCTACTTGAGGAACATCAGTAAATTGACAATGGTCATATCAAAAACTTTTGTCATACCCCAAAACATGGAGAGTTTAAATGGATGCCAAACTAGTTTTGACCTATTAACACATTATCATAACGACTTTCCCATCCAGCTCTCTTAACAAAATGATGTTCTTTAACTCTCCTCAACCCTTGAAAGTCTAGAGAAAGTTTTGAAAACTCCTTACTAAGTCTGCTTAAATGGGCAAGTGCGACCTAAGCTTTAGGGAGTTACAACACTACTATAGGAGAAAGACCACCCATCTAGAACCATATCCATTTTGTAGCATGGTGAATTAGTGTTTTCAATCAAATCGCGCTTCTATCACTCAAGTGAGACACCAATAGTGCATTTGCAGAGGACAGAACCAAGATTGGTTGAAATCATTAAACCATGGTTTTGTATCTTTCTAAGTGTAAATGAGTAGACTATTTGTCATTCTCTTACTGATCTCCACAACTGAAAACTCAAAAATGTCGGAAGCGTGCAAATGCCAACAAATATGCCAACAAATATGCCGCAAGCACTGATGGCTGATTGCAGTGCAAAGGTACTTCCAGCTGAACTCTGACCTGCATTGTTATCACATGACCTATACTTATTTTCAGTGGTGGTTTAGCCTAACTAAAAGTTCTTTAGGCCCTGTTGAACATGGCGACAGACATTACAGTCAGTGTTGAAATAATAAAATACACACAGGGTTGAAGTCAAGAGAAAGTAACAGGCATTAGCAGCTGTTCTTATAATTACTCTATGCTTGTTGGACGGATTTTAATTCATAGATTCTGGAAGTAATTGCAATGAGGACCAATGACCAATGTATGGCTAATGGTAAACAAACGAATAAACTAAACATGGTTTATTTAGAAGCATGATGAAATATTCACCATAAGCAAACCAGGCCACAGCACCTGATCAAACGAGCAGGGTAGCTGAAGTAATTTAGTATTTGTTCAACATAGACTACATACATGCAATTTGAAAGCGTCACATTACACAAATTGCATTTTTTTAACACTGTTGAGTACTTAAATTGAAAATTGTCATCTGTGAAACCAGTGTCAACAATCAAACGAGTTTTACCCAAGCATTAAAAATAATAAAAATGGTATGGCTCAGCAACTGCCGAAATGAGATATTTAACAAAACGCCAAGAGTCACATCAAGTAAATGATCCCATCTCAAAAACTCCTTTACCTCGTACAGTATCCAGCACACCTGAATAGTAACTGAATATCAAGAACCCAGGATAGCCCATGAGCTCAAGCCACAAATTGGCAAATTACTACACCACTACACAAAGAACCATTCTCAGAATGAACAATCAGGCAGATAGGAAGATTCTGAACTAATGAAAACACTTTTTTGGAAATTGGAAAAAGAAAAAAATGCTTTCATAGGAATTCAAAAAATGTTTGTAAAAAAGATATTTTTTACATATTTCTAAAGAGTAACATGGAAATGAACAATCAGTGTTTTACCTCCTTTAAATATACGGAATCCTTGTTTTTACCAGTTTTGAGTGGTTCTGAATTGATAAGAATTGAAACAAGAGCTTTCGAAGTATTGAACTTTTGTTTTGCTCTGGGATGAGTTAGTTATTGGTACTTAACTGACCTATTGCCAGGATTTTGAGTGACGGCTTAACAGACCAATTAGAATGCAGCATTCTTGACACACCATCGTTTCCAAGCTGACATCTTAACCGACAAACAACATGTTATCGGGTAAAACCTATTGTTTCTTTGTCGACATTTCGCAAGGGGCGGAGCTTGCGATAGGTCAATTGGCAATTTAATGCAACATACCACATGTTTTCATTACATTACAGTGATATTTACAAGCAGGTCAAATGTGACAAACTAATTACTCAGTCATCAAAACCAATGTCATCAAGGGAACATTGCAGTTTCATTGACCAATGTGCAGGCCAGTTAGCAGTTATTAAGAGGTGGAAGTATCATTTGGAATATGGTAAAACAACTCCAACAGCTAATGATTTGTTTAGTGGTTGTTATCTTGACAACATGCCAATGATCTGTCCAAAAACAACTAAATTGTAGAACATGAGCCATTGCTAAGATGTGAAGTGTTGCATATTGGAAAATAGGGTCATTTTTTAATTCTGAAGTAACAACTGAATATCAATAAAAAGGGCAAAACTGCCATTTGTAGCTGCAACCACTCACCTTTCATTTTATTTTGGCTTTGCAGTACAAACTTTGGTATCTATCTAGTGGATTTTTAAATATTTTTGTGGAGGAGTTGACAAAATAAAATTCACCTTTCTGCCACATTATAATCTAAACTTAAGAAGCTTCATAGTGGCCAATCACTGCTCAGTTATCAATCAAAATGTTAATAATTATTTTTCGGCAAATTCAAATTGTAAGCGGATGGAATATTTATGACTTACAGACAACCAGGCTGGCAAAAAAGTACACTGCCACACACAAAAAGTAAACTGCCAGACACAAAAAGTACACTGCCAGACACAAAAAGTACACTGCCAGACACAAAAACACTGGTGCACATAACATGTAAAGTAACACATTTTAGTAAAGTCAATGAAAGGCAAATTATTTTTCTGCAAGTTAGATAGTACACTTGTAACGAACAATGATCTGTTGCCTTTGCGTTAACCACTGGCAGTTAATACAAGCAACCACTAATCTTGTGCGATTTGTCAGCTACAAGGAAATAAACCCACAGCAACTTATTAGGCAATACCTACAGTTGCCACAGCAACACCAGAAATTATTTCCATCAAAATGGAACCGGTTTTTAAACAAAAACAATGTCACTAATTACGGCACAGGTGAATAAGCGGTTACAATTCCGATCACGCTTGAGTGACAGACTAGCAGACATTTTACTTCCGACGGAATCACGCCCGAAGCTTTCACAACCACGTGTTCAGTTATACACAGCACAATTGTGCTAATTGTAGACTTTATTTGCAGGTGAAGCAAACAGATCGGATGAACAGAGTCAAAGTTGAATCTTCCCGAAGAGATAATTGAACTGAGCGCAGACAACAAAGACAACAGAAGATCTGCAGTACGGCTATCATTTCATGCTTTGGCGAGCTGAAAACGAGAGCTCTTTTTATCAATAGGCTCGAAAGCTCTCACTCAACTTGGTCACAGAATACCAGGAAGTGCTAGATGAATTATACATGAGTGGAAGAGTAGTAAATGCCATAACAGAAGGAATATACATGGGTGCTGTAACTAATGACTTTGGCACTAGCGGGAACAAACTATCCAGAAAATTGGAATTGTCAACAACGAGGGTGTTCTTGGATACGTCTGGAAGCGTAAGAAATCCAAAAGGGTTGACAACGTTGACGCCAAGTAGCACTACAATGTCAAGGTCCAGTGCGCAGGCTTTAATACACACCGTGACAAACTATGGAGCCGCATCACAAGATGAGCGGACAGATACTTCGGATATTGTGACGGACGATAGCTATCCGGATTTAGAAAATTTAACGAGGATATTCTGCTCAGGAACAATGTGTACGATAGCGGAGGACTCGAACATAACAGCGAAGCCGAACAGTACAGTTAAAGGAGAACCAGAAGAGATTAACTGGGCAATATTGTTGCTATCTACCCTTGTGCTTTTGGGAATATTAGGTAAGCTTAAAATTACAGGACAAGACAAAAATAGGTGGAAATCAAAGTCTTGTTCACACGGGCCTGCTAATGTTCACGCATAGCGAACAACAAAATGGCATGGAGCTTAGAATTGAGGCTATTCATTTGTTTCCATGGTATTTCTCCAGATAAAATGTGTTAACTGAAAAAATTCAAACTTAGCCAAGTAAACAGTAACCCAATTTGAGAAAAACTCCAGGGAACCACGGTAACCTGAATGCACCTACCATAGATATATTACGGCGCCTACCAATAGTCGTTTTCAATACTAAAAACGATAATAGTTTTGATACTCGATGACGTCATAGCCTAAGAACCAGTAACAATGTCCTTGACCTTATATTTATGACTTTTTGCATCCACAGGCTCAAGGTTATGTAGGACCCTTAAAAGGATTCAAATTTGGCTAATTTCAGAACATTGCATCTCAGAAACGACATTTCAGATAAGAAAGTATGCTTAAAGTACTCTTCTCCGAAACGCTGTTAGGACCTGTTCCACTTTCGCATCATAGGACTATCAAAAATAGGACTTCTGTGATTTTTATGAAAAAAATCAAAAGTTGCACAATACTACAGAAAACTGTAACAGCATTTTTGAGATTTCATTTTAAATATTTATACAAAAAAAATTCTGCCATGTTATTGATAAAGCTGTTTTTGCTATGAAAGTACCTTTCTTTTGCTGAACTTCACATAAAAGACAGGGTCACGTGACCCTATTAATGAGAGTGGTATAAAGTCAAAAATCAAATTCAACAGGCTTGATAAGGCCCTACATAACATTAACTAAATTCATGACATCATGACAGTAAAGACATTTTAAAAACTATTACTCTCAATGTTTCCTCGATTTCGTTTTTATTCCAACAAACGCTAATTTTTATCAAATATCAATGTACTGAAATGTATCACTGCTCATCGATCAATGCTGCCAAACCTGACAATTCCCCTAGTGACCGAGTTCCGCTAAATCTTAAACGCCACTNAAGACAGGGTCACGTGACCCTATTAATGAGAGTGGTATAAAGTCAAAAATCAAATTCAACAGGCTTGATAAGGCCCTACATAACATTAACTAAATTCATGACATCATGACAGTAAAGACATTTTAAAAACTATTACTCTCAATGTTTCCTCGATTTCGTTTTTATTCCAACAAACGCTAATTTTTATCAAATTTCAAAGTACTGAAATGTATCAATGCTCATCGATCAATGCTGCCAAACCTGACAATTCCCCTAGTGACCGAGTTCCGCTAAATCTTAAACGCCACTTACCTAAAGCCTAGAATGCAATTAGTAAGGTTTTCAACTAATCCACAACTTAACTATGATGAAGTCAATTACCGCACATAGTCCACACCATTACAGGTAGGTACCACATAGATAGTTTTAACTAAATCTCCAATAAGGCATCAATAGTGTAGAGATGGTTATATCACCAGGACTCAGAATACCTAACGATTGCCGAGATGGATTTTTCGTCACTTAGCAGGGTCATTATGGTTATTCTTTACTAACTTCACACAAAAAAGTTAGATTTTTCAAAGACAGGTTATCTTGCTCTCCATGTTAAGAACTTCACCAAATGTTGTTTTTAAGACACTCACAGTGTAAACCATGCTAGTAACTGCCTAAAAGTCTCTTAATCTCTAATTTTGGGGAGAAATTTGAAGAAATAAAATTTCACTTGTCGGCCATATTGCGTGCCAAATAAATGAAGACTTACAGCATGTGTTGTTGATTTAATAATTAATAATTTAATAAGATTTATCAGAAAAACACACAAATCTTGGACATTGAACTACCACATATTGCTGTGAAGAGTGTGTATTATTTCAATGGAAACAAGCAGAATTTGTTCTTATAACTTTTTAAAATTCATATTGAAAATTGGAAACACTGCATTAAAAAGTTATTTTGCACAACACACACCATCCATGATTCAACTTTATTCAATGACCATCTAAGGCATCAAGTAATTATGAGTGCCCTGGATTATAGCCAAACTTTGATCGATCGTCATTACTAAAACGTGATTGGTTCACTTGCAGGGAATATTCTTGTCATCATGGCCATATCGACAGAAAAGAAACTTCAGACGGTGACCAACTACTTCTTGTTGTCTCTGGCAGTGGCCGACCTTCTGGTGTCTGTGATAGTCATGCCATTTGGTATGACACAACTCTTAATAGGTAAGTCCAATGTCCTCTTATGCAATATTGGCACCTGACCATCTGGCCGAAATGGGAGGTGAACCTGCAGGATGGTCACCCACTGGGAAATCCAGGTGTGTGATAGACAGCCAAGTAAAGTGGCAATGGTACACCACTGGGTAGCCTAGGTAACAATGTGATCTTAGGGACTTCATGGATTAATAACCAGGCAAACTGTATCACCAATTGGGGGTAGGCTAGAGACTCCGTTGACAATAAATGGGGCACGCTGTTATCAACGGCTGGTGTGAAAACCAAAGGTATTGATTTGGTAGGCAACAATGTATATACGCTAGTTACTCGAAACGGACTATCCCGACAAAAGTATGTTGTGGTGCCGAGTGCAGCCATGGCTTATGATGGCTAATCATTACTAATTTAAAAATACAAAGTATTTAAGATAATACCCGTAGTAGAAATACCAAGAGCAGACAGTGAGTGAATGACCCAATGGTGGGTAATAGTAGGCAATGACTGCATTGGAAACTATCAACAGGGGATTAGGTGTGGACCTGGTGAGGACAGGGCGGGATGACACAAGGTCACCTTGGGGCAATAATGTTATTAAAATTAATAATTCACAGCCTGTAATCAATCTAGGGTCACTAAAGAATCTACTGTCGGCAAGTGAAGCAATAAAAGTAAAGCCTTGACAAGGACATGAAGGATGCGTTAAATGCATGTACTTTAGTCTAAGCAGTGGATGGCTAATGAAATCAAATGTAGTCTGCCACACAGTTTATATGGTTTCATATCAAATGACCCTTGTCAAAACACTGCTAAGCACATTACATGATGAACATGACCATTTCATTAATCAATATACGACCACAGAACAGCTAACTCCCACTTAACTCGCTAGTATTCTCTAATTCTGCGGCAAATGCGACTGAAACTAAAAATACAAAAGGAACACGGCCCAGCCTGTGAGTCCGTTTCTTGAAAAGTGACTGAATCAAAAATTCAGTCTTACGCTTCATACAACTGTTTCTGTATTCAATCTAACCCAAACTGCCTAGGGAAAAGCCACTGCCAACCAACACGGATTATAAATTAATCATATGAGTGATTGAAAAAGCTTGTTAACATTATATCAAATTATGACGCCCAGAGAGAAATGCGAAAACTAGCCGACAAAGGAAAACGAACTTAATAAAGGAATACGTTTTCCACTTGAAAATTTTCAGTATGTCTCTATGATGACCGTACTCAGGCGAGTAATTAAGAACATATTTTTACACTCTTCATTATCATTTTTGCTGAAGATCAATTGAATCTACAACATTGATTGATAGTGTTGATTATGTCAACATAAATGTACTGCAAGAATAAAACCGAGGGAAGTAAAAGACAATACATAACCATAATTAGAGCAGAAGAGAAAATATGGTAATAGAATCCTCAATATGGGCAGAAAATAATTGCTAAAATTGCCCTTTTTCTATTTTTCAGAGTCTGTTGTAATACTCAAATGTAGTACAGTGATTGCTACACTACACAGCTCATGCTAAAAGCAAAGTTATTTTTGGTGAGAAATTTGACAAAATGAAATTTCACCGGTCCACCATATTGTGTTTCAAACTGAAGAATTTTTACCGTAGACAACAAAAGTTTTATACGGACAAGGATTTCACAGGAAAATTGCACTGTGGTTCCTATTTTAAGAATTTTCGTGGTATTTCATCATACCTCCACTTTCACATAAACTACAAGTGTGAAAGGGGTAAACAACCACTTTGCTGTTGCTTTTAGAAAAATAAACGTCCTCAGTAATCTTGGATAGACAGTTTTTACTGTAGATTACTGGTCCATAATTGGCATATATTTAATATTCAAGGAACTATGGAATGTCAGATTAACAGCATCTTGGGTCTACATTCAGTTCCATTCCAAACGAAAATGGCCCATAGGGATCGATGTGTTCAATATGGAATAGGACACTGTGTTTTAATGGAGGTGAATACAGAATCAAAATGCAGGCCTCTAACTGGGCCATTCACATCAAGATGCAGGCCTCTAACTGGGCCATTCACTTCAAGATGCAGGCCTCTAACTGGGCCATTCACATCAAGATGCAGGCCTCTAACTGGGCCATTCACATCATTTCCTGTTGTCACATCACTTCCTGTTGTCACGTTTTTAGTAAATACATGCTTAAGGAACAGTTTTTAACACGGAAAAAATGTATCTCCAAGATAATAAAGGATCTTATTTCTTATTAAAGATGTATTTGCATGCTATTAAATATGCTTATGTATGGCAGGAACTAAACGGCAATGCATTTTGAACATCATCTATGCTAAACAAAGTGTAGTTGTATTCAATGACAACTTGTAAGTGTGAAAACAAAAAATTCTTCAAATAGGTGACTTTTGCACAAATGACATACATTGGGGGCTCACATAGGCCGCATCATGCAGTGTTATTCCCCAACACCACGTCAGGATACTTAGTGGACATGCTTGAGATTTACGGGGATCATTTTTGACACAAAACTGGTTTTTAAAAGCATTTGGCAATTTTCTTCTACTTCATATTCAAATTGCCGCATTGCCGACATTTCCTGATTACTGACACTTGATAAGGCACTGTATGAGTGTGCCCTCCCAAACGATGATTTTCCTGAAAGTGGGGCTTTCGTCAATTTAGGCAACTGTTTTGATGTTAAATTGAACGAACAGATATATAACTGCACTGAATTCAGCAAAAAACAGATTTCATCTCACAAATCTCTTGCAAAAACAGATGCACAGGTGCAAAACAATCATTTCTCACAAGCTATAACCAGTGAGGTGTGAAAATATCTTCAGCTACAATAATTTTTCAATTATTCTGCACAATATGAATTGTCAAATTTGCTGTTGTGTGATTTTCAAAAGCCTATCTCGATACAATTACCAGATGGCACTAGAGTTGTTTTGTGATCAGTGTACAGTACAAGTGAAGGATTTTCTTAAAGATTGTTTTTGTTGAGAAATGTGGCAGAAGATAGATTCATTTTCAATGTTCTGTCACGGCTTATAACAGGCAAAGAGCATGTATCTACAGATAGGCAAAAATACCTAATCAAAAGGTCAGTCTGCCAACACAGCCCAGAAATGTGTAGGAGTGGCACACGATGGTAACATCCAATTTTCTTTTTTTTCCTATCCACGATTTTAACTCAATAATGCCTAGGTGAATGCATAAACATTTTCAGGGTAAGTACGGTGCATTATAATGGCATAACTCACTTTCAGGGTAAGTACAGTGCATTATAATGTCATAACTCACTTTCAGGGTAAGTACAGCGCATTATAATGGCATAACTCACTTTTAAAAAATGAAGGCTGTGGTAAGGCCAGACATTGCTAGAACTGATTTCAAACAAAGTTGACAATCTTCAAAATATAACAACAAATGCTGGCTTCCTTTTGCAATCACAAAAAGACACATACTATAAGAAACATGTGTGATGTTAAAATGGCTTGGAGGCAACATTTGACATTTATTGGCTTAGTGGGGCTAAAAGCCAAGGAAACAAACCACCACAAAATAGAAACAGGGTTCAGTGATGTATGAAGCTCCCGAGAGAGCAATAATATGGTCTTTTCCACAAAATCAGATTGTGTTTAACTCGACAAGTCTCACATTATCTCGTATTACAGTAACTAGATTAACTTCCTTCTCAAGAACAAGCACGCCTGTGATGGGACTTGTTGGAAAACTGGCTGGAAACTTCTTCTGTAATAATGGGAAGAAATTACGTTTTGAAGGTTTTTCAACACAAGCTGGTCGGTTTAACTCAAACCAGATAAGAGCAGAACAACTGCAAACAACAGAGGCGTGTTAGACAAAATTGGTTATTTTGAACTCAACTTACAAGTTGAGACATCCACATCGACTATGGCACATTTCCTATGTACTAAAAACAATTTTTATAAGTCGGTTGACATGAAGTTTCTAAACTAAACAGCAAATAAGAGCATCAGTATTCAAAAGGGAATTATCATAGCAAAACAAATGTTTTTCACTTTGATCAAAATCAACTTACTGAGAGACCGGCAAAATGGAAAATCTGAGGACTAAAATGTAAAACGGCCAAAAAGCATCAATAGTTTGACAAGTGCATTGTTTATTGTTAAGGCATATGCATCAATAACTCAGTAAAAAATGTTCTGTAATAAGGATAGTATAAAACAAACTTTCGGGTCCAGTTCAGACATTCCAGGCTTAAAATTTTATGCTTACGGCTGCATTAATCGATTTACGATTTCATATCAGTGTTCAGTCTCAGGTAACTAGAGGCACATTTGAGAGATACTCAAGCCAGTGGATTATATCATGGAGGAATAAACAACATTTTATGTTCCTAGTAGCGTAATTGACCGACAATTAGCCAAACCCAACCAGAAAATAAATCTCATAGAGGTTAAGCTAGAATGGGACTTCACACCAAATCAATCACAGATGTTCCTGCAAATTAATTACAAAAATTGACCTTTCCTCATTTTCAAGGTCTTCTTACATTGTGCACAGACGTTTCGAAATTTTGTGCGATGGTAAATTAAGTTACAAAACTTAAACATGGTAAAACATTAAGTTTGTACTGCCGGAAGATTTCATATGCAAAAAAGTATAAAGAAAATTCCTGCTGTCAGACGTATCGTGTCCTATATTTTACTGCACGTTACTGAAATGCTTCTCCTTCTGACACGTGGCGACCAAGTGAAATTACTAAATGAAGAACCCAAACATAAGATTCGTTAATTACAACTTTCATCTGCAGTAATTATCATACGTCCTGGTTTGTGGGCTTTGCGAAAAAACAATATTACACAAACAACTCTCAGGCAATTTGTGTGATTTAGCTCAGAAACACTACAGAAACAAAAAAAACAATGACGCAAAAGACGACAGATCAAATGAAATAACTCAAACACTAGTACATTCACTAACAGTTCGTTTTGCCTTCTATGCACATTCAAAACAACCATAATTCTTCAGTTATTTCGCACAGAAATAATTTCCAAAATTGTTTTTCGATTTTTTCAAAAGCTAATCAGCACAATACAAACCAGGCTAGTGATTTTAATCTTCATTTTTGTAGAAAAAATTGACAAAACAGAACTTCACTTGTCGGTCATATTATGTGGTAAAATAAGTGAGGAATTACAGTATTATCCAACTGGTGACAAACATTTGGTCATCAAACTAAGGCTCAAACAGCCGCAATGGAGAAAAAAAATTGTGACGTGGTAGCGTTAATTATAAAACGACATATTGGATAAAGATCAGGTCAAATTTAAGCTGAGTGGTGTTTGATGACTTAAGTAAGACCTTATAAAATGTTAATCCCAGCTTTTAATTCCTGGCTCATAGTATTATTGAAAAACAATGTAACTGCTTTTATTAGGTGGAATAGACAATTGAATGTAAACACAATCTGGCCAGCGATGAAAGATTCTCAAACACAGGCATTTCTTTAAAGTATGTGGCATCTGAACTTGCAAATGAAGTTGTAGTTGAGAAAATCCGATTTTGGTCTAATAATGTGTTGCAGACTTCTTTAATCAGTCGTATTTCTAAACAGATGCTGTCCTGAACAGCCTTTGCCAATTTCTTACATAAATTAAAACAGTATTTTTTAAATGAATGAAGTGAATGAACTCCACCACTAGAAGCATGGCATGACGTACATAGCTCCTGGGCTTTGAAGAAATTAAACTTTACTAAACATGACTCACAACGGCAAAAAACATTTCCAAATAAAAGTATATAAATTGAACTCTACAGTCTTCGCTAGCAACTTTGACAGTCAAGTTGTTTTGTCAATGAAGGCTTGTACATAGGGCATGTCAAGAATTAGCTGTAATTGTGCAAGGGAATCCCCATGGCTAGATTCTTGGCAGTCCTGTTTATATAACCCAGAGTGTAATTGTCTAATGCTTGGACCTCAGCCCACCTCACACACATACACACACAAACACACATACACATAGCTACACACATTCATCCAGGCCAGCATTGCTTTGCTTTGCTGTATGCCTGAGGCAATTTTGGCTAAACCCATGGCTTGGCATTGTTTCCCCAGGGACTTTAACACTAATATAAGTAAAATCTGATGCAGGGACAAGTTGAAGAATACCATAAGGCTGATACACATCAAATTTATTTGGTGACAAACCACAGTGATTGGCAACGGACACACTACTGTCATCACTGAAAAATAAGCTGATTAGAAATTGCTGTCAAATCTACAAACTCCCATGCAGTAAAATTTGACGCAAACATTTAAGGGACGTCGCACAGTAACTCAGATCAGTACGACAATAATTATGGATAGAAGGTGCACTCTTGAGTGACATTTAAGAGTTAAGAGTGTTTAATTTGCGTCAGGTAATTGAATCACCATTCCTTGCGTAGTCGGGGAGTTCCCTAACATTTACTAGAAAGAAAAAATAACATGTCTTTTGTAAAAACAAGCACTGGCAAATTAATACCTGCTATCAGAGCTCAGGTGAACACATTGGGAATAACAAAAAGTACTTGGAGTTGTACTCGAACACCAACTTTGAGCAAATTCAATTTAAAAATATTTCTAAGAAACAAAACAACAACGAAATACCAACAAGTTTATGTTTTTTAGCAAATCAGCGAAAGTCTGGGTGATGAAGCAACTTCATCGTCAGAAAAAAATTTCGTAAGATATTGACGTCAACGTGATTTTAAAAGAAATTCTCATACAGGAGTGGCCAGTGGCAACAAATTGAATGTAAAAACAACCTGATGTTGCTATGGTTTACCACCAATGCATCAGTACAGCTAATGGCTTCATTTTGGCTAATGCCAAAAACACCTATCCAACAAAGAGAAATGGCTAACCAGCACTCCAAAGTTAACATAAAATTTGTGAAGTCCAAAGTCATGAACAGCTGTTGGTGTAACCCGTTGAATGGGTGAGACAAAGAAAGCCTTGTGATGAGTACAGGTGTTAGAACCACCTGGTGTAATTAGTGCTGGACATTTTTAATAGTAAGAGAAAAAGGTCTATAAAAAGCAGGATCTGAGACTGCAGGAAATGCATGCTCACGGAACTGACTAAAAATAGGAAGAATATACTGTAAACAGATAAATTAACTTGAAAAGGAACGGGAAATGGAAAAATAGAGAAAAGTAGTCATCCGCACTTCCTGTTTTCTTTAAGTGACATTGGTAAAAGTCAAAACAGGATTTGGATTTCTCACAAAAATCTCCACCAGGTGTCCCCGTAAACTATGCGCCAATGCAAGAGTAATGCAGGTATCTGCATGATGAAATTAGCCCAAATCTTTAAGAACCACTAAAGAGAGCAACCTGAAGCGTGTTCAACAGAGTGAGCACCCGCTAGCGTGTACTTGCGAACACAAGGAACAGCTCCTGAACAGCTGTGAGCGCTCACTGTGCGATCCAGTATGGCGACTCTGAAGCAGATTGTGTTGAACGTCTTAGCCGATGAGCTTAACACCAGCAGTCCTTCCTATGGCGTACTGAGCGATAAATATGATTAATCTTTGCCAATAATTACTAATATCGGCAGCCCCAAGACAACAACCGTGAAGGCTTTGAAACAACAAGAATCGAAAATTACGTCGAGGAAACTGTTCCTCGCTACAGCGATCCGCAATTTAAGTCGCAGTTTTGGATGAGTCGGTCAGCTTTTGAGGTTAGTTTTCGTGTTGCAGAACCATAATGGGTTCATATGTTGCGGACGTGAAGCCTTCGCAGGACGCCATCTTGGAAATCTAAGCGAACATGCTCTCGAGGTTGTTCGCGAGCGCTAACGTGAACACAGCTGTTCAGGACGAGGGCGCTCAAATCGCTCGCGGGCACTCACTCTATTGAACACGCTTCTGGTACTATATCAGTACAGTAATTCTCACCAATTTAGGTCACAATATGGCTGACAGGTGAAGTTTGATTTTCTCATACGTAGCACCAAATCAATACCTTAACATGTTCAACTTCTGAACACTAGCACTAAGCACCAGACATTGAAATTTTGAAAATTGGAATTGAGTGTTCAATCAAACTTGTACATTAACTCACACCCAACACTACAGCAATTCTACACTTATTCAGCACAAAAACATTTGCTAAAATTGTCATTTTTTATTTTTCAAAGGTTGATTACTTTGCTGGAAATAGTTAAAACTGCCATGCTAGAATTTTCTCAATTTCAGAAAATAGAATTTCACTTGTTGACCATATTGAGTGCTAAATAAGGGAAAACTTATCGTAATATCACATGGTCTTGTGTGTCTGAAGGATCACGGGAACGGAAAACATATGCAAAACATTTTGACCTTGATCAATGTAAAACAGTGCATTCCAACTCCCAATTCTGGTTCGATTCTATAGCCCAACAACAAGTTGGGAAGATGACCCCTGCAGCCAATATCTTACACGACTGATTAACTCCATTCTGGCATTTATGATTGGAGGGCCAGCTCTCTTGTTCATAATTCCTCTAATTACCAATGAGATCCTATCTAGTCTGACTGAGCTGTGCTGTTAAAACCAAAAGTTAAATTATAACGTATTTGAACATAAACCAATAGCATTTCTGAAATCCTCGTCAAATGCTGATTATGTTTAGTCTTTGAATAGTTAAAATTGCCCAACTTTAACAACCGAAGTTGCGACAATCTAACCTTTCCCAACGTATCAATTCGCTCTGGGTTTGACTGTGTTCACACTGCATGGTCTGTAAAAAGCCTGGTAGATAGTTGGTCTGCCTGTTGTCACACCAGGCAAAAAACTGCTTGGCAGTTAACAAAGGAGCTTAGATATTATTACACACTCACAATTGTCTAAGTCTTGTCTCGTAAAGTCAGTGAACGAGAGAAAGCCATCATATCCCAGGATTTCCCATATAGTTCATGACACGTGACCCACTATCCCTGAAAACATCCACTAACAGTATCTGTCTTCTCAATTGCAGGCTTCTGGCCATTTGGCGTGGAAGTATGTGACCTGTGGTGTTTCTCTGACGTGCTCATGTGCACGGCGTCTATAATGCACATGTGCACTATTTCGCTCGACCGCTACCTCGGCATCGCCAACCCGCTCAAGAATCGTAACAAGTCGCGTCACATTGTCATGATCAAGATCTTCGTTGTCTGGGCCATATCGCTCGCCATCTCCAGTCCCGTCCTCATTCTCGGTTTTGTTGAACCAAGCAATGTGTTCAACGAAGTGAACGCAATGTGCGTACTGAATAACACAGTGTTTCAGCTGTTTGGCTCGAGTTGCGCCTTTATAATTCCTCTCATCATCATGTTCGTATCGTACACACTCACTATTAAGCTACTGCATCGCCAGGCCAAGCTGTGCAGCAGCAAGGGGAACAATGGACACCCGCGCATGCGCCGATCCATCTCGCGTTGGGGTGAGAGCGGCTACCATCGCAAGCTGAGCCGCATGAACTCGAACTCGAGCATCATATCGTCGACCTCCGCGCATTCAAACTCGTACAGTTCTCATGTATCTAACTCACACACGCTGTCAATTCAACTCAATGGCCACAACAATTCGACAAAGCGACTGCGCCCAGATTCCGAGTCGAGCATTGACGAGTGCGACACCTGTGAGCTAGATACGCTAATGAAGACAAATTCCCTGATGCCCATTCCGGAGACCAACGCTGACGGTTCTTCGTCACCGAAACTTCGACACATGATCAATAAACATAAATATGCTGTGCGTGCAGCCGGCGTCTTCATCAACAAACGCGAGGAACGTCAAGAGAAGAAAATTCAGTCGGTAAAAACAGAGCAGAAAGCGTCAAAAGTTCTCGGCGGCGTCTTCATCTCGTTCGTCATTTGCTGGCTACCATTCTTTCTCGCTAACATCCTGATATCAGCTTGTCCTGAATGTGGCATTAGCCAGGACCTGATGTCATTCTGTGTTTGGTTGGGCTGGGCCTCCAGCATCCTCAACCCCATCATCTACACAATCGCTAACAAGACGTTTAAACGCAAGTTCGTCAACATCCTTCTCTGCACCTACACAAAGAATAATAACCACATGCCGTCGAGGTATGTAAAGATCTCATTCAAGACAAAGCCGCGCTTGCCCGAGCCAATCACATGCAGGAACGACTTACCTGATAAGGAACGCCAGCAATATCTAGAGGAATACGTGACAGTGTGTTGACGACTGTCTGTGAAAGGGAGGCGCCAACTGTTCAACATTCAGTTCAGCAACGAGACTGTGTACTCAGGAATTATGTTGAGAATATCGCCCATATTTAAAGCAACCTGCTGTCCAACACAAAAACGAATTTAGTGTAATACACTTATGAAACTGGGCTCAAAACTGTTCTTTCGCCAAATTGAACGTGATTTCTAGGCTCAAGAAGGACCAAAATTCACCTCTCCTCTAGCCTAAGCTGCCCAGAAACCAATTATCACCTTAGAGTTGAGAAGTGGTCTAAATCAAAAAGCTAGTTTCTATGATAGGTCACGGGTTAATAGGCGCTTTATTTCAGACAACTTCTGGTTATAAAACTCGGGTCTTAACAAGTCGCTGACAGAAGATTACTGAAATAAATCTCGGGTCTTAACATGCTGCAGACACAAGTTTACCATTATAAAACTCAGGTATTAACATGTTGCTGACTCAATACCACTGTTACAAAACTCAGGTCTTAACATGTTGATGACTCAAGATTACAAGTGACTTCTGGAAGATTTTACTTACAATGAGTCATAGCATGAGACTATGCCCATCATAGTATCAGACTATGCTAATCATAGTATCAGACTATGCTCGCCAACTTCCTCAGCATCGTCTCTAAAGGCCCTTTCATACTGACAGCTGAACGTCGAAGTCAACTACGAAGTTAACTGAACCATTCACACTGGCTTCGGTAGTATAGGGTCATCAAAGTAAACAGTGCATGACATTGTCATCGAAGTAATTGCACGGTATCGCTGACGCATCGCGTGCACGCTAAGATGTTTTTAATGTGACAATTTTTATTGACATAAAACTTATAACGAATTCGATTGGTGATTATTCGAGCAAAATATAAGCTACGTATTAGCGACGACACTGCCCTTCGATTATTTACGATAACAGTGGCCCCTGGCGATAACTTCGATGGGACTGAAGTTGATCGTTCATACAGCACTGCAGCGTCGACGCTCCGCTGTTAAATCCACCCGTTTACAGTGAAGTTAGGTAGCACTGTTAACTTCGATTCAGGACCGAAGTTAACCATTCACAGTTACCGCGACTCCCTAAAATATCGACGAGTCGAAGTCAGTATGAAAAGGTCTTAACAACAAGCAACAACGCTAGTTATCGTTTTTCTGACAGAAGGCACGTTCATGGGATCTGGAATCTTAATTTGTATATAATCCTGGTGAGTTTTGGCTGTGAGTTAGGTGCAAAATATTGAATAGGGTTGTGCCATGTTCACACTTTCAATGAACTGTTTGCAATTGCTTTATGTCTGTTTCAAATAAATATTATAATGAGAATGTTAATGTATGAATTTCCTTAAGTAAGACATAATAATTACCTGATTACAAATTGACAGCGTTTGCTCAAAACTTCTCAGTTTCAATTCTCCAGTGACGTGACTTACTATGGTCAACCCCTGCTATACCCCAGCACATTATTCCCTGCCCCACAACCCTTTGTTCCCTGCTCCCTGGCATACAGCAGCTAGTGAGCTTGATTGAGAAGATCCATCAGAGAACAGGACCATTGGCACAGAATAACGTGGAGAAACAGTGTTGGTCTGTGTGCAAGTTAAGATTGTCTGTGCCAGATGAAAAGTGGGTGGGCCAGAGCAGAACCATAGGTGCGTTAATAAGAGGAAAATAGTGTTCATAAGAGATCTTGTGCATGTGCATGCCCAACCTGCGCGTAGGCAGGGAAAAGTGGGCTGACTGCTGAACATAGCTGGCCATGATCTGACGTGCTGATTACTGACTAGATGTATGAAAACGAAGTGATTCACTCTGATTTACACTAAAGCAAGAATCACTACTGAAAAAATAATATTATTCTGGATTAGAATATGCATATGAGCCTGTAAATTCACTGGATGGCTTAAATAATGTATAAATTGAATTCCAACTGCAGGTCCAACATGGCAGTCCAGGCGACCTAAAACTATAATAACAGAGGTCTTCAGTGGTACAACTCTTCATTTCTGAGCCCCTTCGATGGTTCTGGAATCTTGTGAAATTTACAACAAAAAAAATCTTCTCATACGCTTTTATTGTACCTTTCACATGATGCGAACTTCGTGCCAACACCTAAGCACGCTGCTATTTTTAAACGCAGTGGGAACAACTACACTGAGTTCACCACCAATAACCAAAATGATGACGTAAACGATCGTGTCACCCCTTGTATGCAACGACGAAACCATTACCAAACGGCAAGCTCATAGGATATTCTGAGGTAGTTTTCCAGAACTGGACTGCTAGACACTTTGAAACAAGTGACTCGTTTTAATCACACCCTGAAACATGTGTGGCTTTAAGTTAGAAAAATCCTTAAAGCTTAAGTTACTTAACCGGAAGACATTATTGACAACTCGGTAATTAAAGTTTATACTTTCTGAAAGTAGAAAGTCTGTAGTGCCTTTCATCATTTTACTACTCTGTCATAAGTTGGGTCACATGACCATGTATTATAGTAATCTGTCATAGGTTGGGTCACATGACCATGTATTTTAGTAAAACTCAGCAAAAAGGTACATGGATAGCAAAACAACGGTATCAATAGAATGATCAAATTTCATTTCATATCAACGTTCAATATACAATCTCAGACTCACTGCTACAGTATCCTAAATTAATGTTTTATTTTCCGTTTTATGCAACTTAATCACAATTTTTTGATAACTCCTCATAGAAAGTGGAACATTTTGAAACCATTCCCAAAAGCAGTTTGGTGAACATGGCGCATAGTATTTGACAATAACTTCAATCAGCCACTTCGGAGATATGATGTTCCGACGTTAAACCAAATTTGGAAACTTTTCCGAGACCCTACATCAGTTTAAAATTTCTGAAACTTGCATAACGATGAATGACAAAAGCATACGGCTCAGGAAATGAGTTCAGCAACTTAAATGTATCAAATTTACGCATACGCTCCTTCTATTTAGCACATGGTATGGTGGATATTTCAAGCTAAAAAAATTTTAGTTTAGTTTAGTTTATTATTAGAGCTTGGTTTGCTGTGAGCAGCTATCATACAAAACTATTCAGTACAGCTCCATTTTTTGTAGTGAGGCAATCAATCCTTAAGAATTGAAAAAATGACAAATTTCGCATTTGTTTTTGTGTGAAATAATGGGAAAGTAATAGTAAACGATGACATCCCACTCATGTTGATGCTCGCTACAAAACTGTGAACAGATGTGACTATTCAGAAAATGATAATGCATAAACTGATTGACAACTTACTCAAATACAAGACGGAAATTACGCTAATTGCAAATAGTGTTCACACAATATCCCAACAATTTGTTTACACTGACAAACATTCGTCGGAAATCTTATTATTGTAATAGCCAGACAGCCTTAGGAACAAAATCTCATAACGATGATAGCTTTATGATCAAAACTCGATCAAACGATGCTGTGGGGTCCCAGGCCTGAAGAGCATGTAATGCTAACTGAAATGGTGAGCATACTCATCCCAATTAATTACAATTAAATGAAGTCTCAAATGTTAACGCTTTATCAGTTTCGCAATTCAAACAGTAAGCTTGAGAAACCCTGATCCATAACAGAGAAGTCTTCAGCAATCAAGACGCCTGACAGCAAAACATAAAAAAGAAGGTAATTTCTAGAGCATTTTCAAGCAAGGACCGAACATAGTTCCTGACTACTAATCCAAGCTAGGAATCTTGATGTGACCTTTAGTTGTAAGGGTTTGAGCAATTACGAGAATTCAAAAGTGGATTTTTATGATAAGCTGAAACTAATGTACAGACTTTTTTCAGAAAGCTGCTGTTTATTGAAAAGCTTCTCCGTAATACCGACTAACTCCCAAAGTAAGTGTACTAGTTGACTCCCTTATTTGGCACCGGTCAACAGCAACGTGCATTTAGAAAATCATCATGCAAAAACTCAACTGAAGATGCAATTTGTCTGGTTTAGCTGGCTAAAAATTCAATTGAACTCGGCCTTTTTCCCTCATAAAATTTGTCTCATAATAGACCCTATTACACTAACTTTATTTCTGTTATCATCAATAACATTGAGACCACCAGCAACTAAAAAAAAACATTTTCCGTTTATTGAGGTTGGCCAACCCTAAAACTTTGGTATCCAAAATGGTGCGTGTACACACTGTGAGTTGAATTGCTGGATAATTAAATCAAGACCCCCCCAAGTGCGGGCTGCAAACTATCCAGAAAACTACCTTAAATGATAACACCGCAACCGACCAATTCTGCAATTCAATTAAAAATATACTGAGGGGATCAACTAAGACAACTCACAACACCAGCTTTTAGCTTAAAAAAAACAAATGAGGTGAACACTTTGAACAGGAGTTCACAACTGGAACCTAAGTCCACTGGCTGATAAAATGTTGCAAAGGTGATTAGGATAAAGGAATTCATAAGACGTATTTACGTTCATAATTGCTTGAGGCAAATTGCTGAGGATAATGACGAAAAACTCTCAATAACTATGGAAAGGTTAATTTGAGGCACTAACGCTAAGAAGAGTAATGAGTACGTATACATCACATGTAGGTTAATAAATATGACAGCGCTCTCTACCACACCCTTGAAGCATCGCAATAAAAACAAGTTTGGAATTTGCCATGACAAGTTCGGTTCACCAATACCCATTTTGAAAAACAATGCTGACATCGGTTAATTCAGGGGGCTCCATTACATACACAACCAAAAAGTGAGCTCCACTGGAATATTTTGCTTGGTTGCTGCTACTGACATAGATTCTCTCAACTGCAAGGCATCTCGGAAAGTTCCTGGCGTTGGACCCCAAGTTCCATGTACTCATGCAAAACTTCTACATAAAGTACGGTAACATTTCCTTAAATACTAACACAAATAAGAGCCGTAATTGTTACTTTTTCACTTTCCTATGGTCACTATATTGCCGAAAATGCTCAAAATTTAGTTGTGTGTTTATTGAGGACAGCCCCACGTAATAAAGTTCTCAAATAATGAAGCAAATTGCTTTCTTGTTGAAAATTTTGATGAAATAAAATGTCATTGTCCTGCCATATTTCGGACTAATTTGAAGAAACTTTCCCACACCCGCATACAGTGTGGATATGAACATAGCTTTATGCACTGCAGGCTACTGATTAGAGGAGTCCTGACGAAACTGACAGAAGTCAGGTTTTTCAACTCAAACATGAAAATGTACTTGTTAATTGCATCGCATCTACCTAACCTTCAAAGTTGGTACTAATGATAAGTATTCAGACAGCCTGAAAACTGTCCTCTTGGTGATAAACAGAGACAGTGTGTTGATTAGACCACTGCCCATCTCTGACAAAACTAATTACATTCTTGTCAGCTACATTAGCCAGAGGTTCAGCCCTGTGGTAATTAACAAGTTGATTAGGTAAACTTACGTAGAAGGCTAGGTTAAAGTGATCACTTACAGCACCCAGTGAACACCTGTGTTCATTGTCCGCCAACTAACACAGATTCAAACATCAAAGCCAAAACACCTGTTATGAGAAATAAAGCCGTTTAGACGTTAAGGGTGACATGGCGCAAGATGATCGCGGTCAAGGGACCGTTACGCACACAACTCAGAGACGAGAACGAGGCGGAAGTCCTGGGCAAGAAGGTGGAGTAGGCATGCTTGGGGTTGCAACGGTGGGATGTCGAGAAATAGAAAAAGATGCAACTTTCTGAATATTTATATCATATTTGAAGAGGTTGTTACAACATGAAATTAAACATCAAAGGAAGTCAGTCGGCAATTCGTAGATATGGTGCAAAAATGATCACCTGTAGTGGGTGCTGAAGTGCTACCGCAGGTAACATAATCACTTGCCACATTTTCACATTTCAATGTACAGTTGATAAGAAATGAGAAGATCAGGTGCAAATTGCTCTACCACAAAGGCAGCAGACAGAATTAATTCCATGGTGACAACCCCTTTGTGTCAACTGATGTTTACACACATAGTTGTGCTGTGTACACTGCCTACATACCAACATAGTCTAACCATAGTAAAAGACTGCTCAACTGTCTGTACGGAACAGTTCAGAGACGAACTCATGACAGAACAGTGAAAATTTGATAAAAATGAAGTCTGAAAATTTGTTAAATCGCGTGGCCAACGAAAGTGGAAAATCGCTTATCTTTCCCATGTTGATAATTTAATTTGTTCCATTTTTAGCAATATAATCATGTTTTTATGCTGAAGTCACTTCAAAAACAACTGTCTCCACAGCAACCTATTGACTCTTCCAAAGGAACGTTGGTTGCATGCTTAGTACTTTGCTTGACTTGAATTTGGTTACAGTAAAACACCTGTCATTCATGTGTGATTCGCCCCAAGAGCTTACTGCTTCAGCAGCTGAAACTGAGCTGTGTTCAGACCAACTAAACTTAGTTGTAACCCAATCTTTTCATACAATAGGGCAGAACTTTCATAAGCAACAACAAGAGCAACACAGAGCGTTGAAATGTGCCCACAATTGCACCGTATACGGTATCCTTCTAGGGTTGTTTATTGGTACCATAAAGTGGCCAGTAGAGGGCATATATGTAGTATGTTGTACTTTGCAAAATGGAAAGGCATGGTCATTGTCTCCTCAATAGGCTAGGTTTCAAACTGTGAGTGATCTTCATAATACAAGCACATCCTATGCATCAGTTGCTTAAAGCACCACAGAAACATAGAATTTAAAACAAATTTACCAACATACGAGATTAGCACAGCATTAGAATGCCAGAAACAAATTTCTACTTGGAACTTTTCCTTCATAGTCACGAAGTAACACAAAGTATACACCTGAAGACCTATGAAAATACAGAGGTCAATGT
>NMRA01000047.1:931049-1003293 GCA_002633005.1 Phoronis australis
CCGTCTCGGAGTCCCGGCGTCGTTGCACTCATTGTGATCATCGATCTTTTTCTAAAAGTCGGGGAATCGCGCGTTTCCGTAGCACTAGGCGCTAAATCTTTATTCTTTAAAAGTCGGGGATGGGCGCTTAACCGAGAGGTGGGCGCTTAACTGGAAATCTTAAAAAATCGCAGGGGGCTCTTAACCGAGCAGTGGGCGGTTAAATAGAAAATCCACTTAAAGTCGGGGATGGGCGGTTAACTGAGCATGGGCGTTAACCCGAACGATTACGGTAATACCCAACAACCTTGGCAAATCAGGGCTCACTTCGTTTGAAAAAAGGTCTAATTAATTGATGATTCACAGAAAATACTCAATGTCTTTTTAATGGGCACTCAGTTGACACTCAAGGATATATGCTCAGAATAAATGGATTGTTTTCATTGAAATCATAAAAGTCCTGATGATGACGGTTCAAGCAAGAGTGGATGGTCAAGAAAGTAATAACTTCTTACAGAGTTTAGGAGTTCAGTGGATATTAAGCACAGTATCTGACAGTTTCTGAGACATGATGTTCTGCGGTGAGCCAAATTAGGAATTTTTCTTGGGTCCTGTTAAAACTTAAACAATGCAGACACAGACTAAGTGTTGCACGGTCACAGCAACCAAACCAAAGTTTTAAAAATGTAGATACAATAAAACTTGCATAAATCATATTTTTGCTTCGCAAAATTCCACAGTGGTTCATTCTAATCCGTACATTGAGCAATTTAGTCAGATTTTGCCTTGCTTGAAAAAATCTTATAATTCAATTGAATCTGACTTATACAAGGTTTGAATTAGCTGTAGATGTTTTTGTACTTGAAATATAAACCTTTTGTAAAGTTTCAAAAAGGCACCTTTTCAGAGGGCAACAGGACTCGAAGAGTCATCCCTATGAGCAGCATATCCCGCATACCTCCCTTAGGAGAGTACACCCCCTCCACCGTAGAATAAAACTTAGACTTGTAAAGCCTGAAATACACCAGCCAGCCAGCGCAAATCGCGTCTTTTCAAGGAGCACTCAGTCAGGCCAAGTGCACACCTGCCCCAAGCCAATGAGCTGGAACAGTGATTATCATCCTACCAGACACTTTGAGGAAAGCAAGGCATACTACTCTGAAGGATGGAACATGAGCCCGGTAACATTCCATGCATGTGTCTCTACAGCAGGGATTCTATGAAATGTGATTCTAGAAAAATAGAGGAGAGGACCGAAAACACCCAAGTTGAACAGTCTCGCTTACATGCTCACATCAACACTTTATCATATTCCAACCATTGATTAGTACCTATTACGAACTTTAGGCACACGTGAATATTTTTTTCCCATCCATAGTGCATTTTCAAGGGGTCAAGTTGTTTTTTATGCAATGAATAACAACATTTTTCTTATGAAAGAGTAGGAATCCCAAGTTTTGAAAATAAGCATTGCCATGAGAACTATTTGAACCCAATGCAAAGTGGACAAGACAGAAAAATTCTGACCGACAGACACCAAGAAAAACTGTCATAAAGCTTTTGCATTTTATACAGTTTTTATTGCCTTACAGTATTTTTTACATCCATGGACGTAGGCAATATCCAGTTAATATAAGAGAATACAGGCACTTTACCCTTACATAAAAATGCTACTTAATCATAGATGCAACATTAGGTAAATTTTCTACACCTTTTCGCTAAAAATAATGGACAAATATTCTTTTTAATTTTCAAAGCCTAATTACTTTGCTGCCAACAACAGAAACTTTAAATGTTGTTCTATCACTTCTGTACAATTCAAACAACCCTAATAGTAGACTAAATTTTTTAATGACGAAACAAAATTTCATTTTTCCGCCGAATTTTGTGCCGAATAGGTGAAGAGTGACCATAGCTGCCATAGTTTGCACTTAAAAACAATTTTTCCATTTTCCAGGAGCTTCCCCCAACATGATTTTCATCTTTTACCACCCGTTTCCCCATGAAAAGCAAGCAAATAGTAATTTTTGCTATTCACAGCTGCCGAACAAAACAATGAAATAAATTGTGATATGGATTGCAAAATGAGAATTTCTACTCATCAAGCGAAACCCTCCATTTCATTTTTCTTAAATTTTAAATCCACTCCAAAACTGTTTTTGTCCTTTGGCGGGACAACTTATGAAATTACTTTGTACCTTTTATAGGTTATTTAGGACCTTGTGGACAAGTGCCTATATTAAGCCAAATAGCTACAAAGCTAAAAAGTTTATTTCTTTAAAAGAACAGATTTTATAAAAGTAGAAAGCCTGCAGAATTTCATTTTTTGCTGTATACCAATCTGCCATTAATTTGGACACACAACAAAGCAAAAAGTTACATCGAAAGCAAAACTGGTATCAATAACACGACCAAATTTCTTTTGATATAAATATTCAAGATGAAAATTTCATCTAACCTCAAAATAGCTGTTATAGTTTTCTAAATAATCAGTTCGTTTTCATTTTTATCCAGCCTTTGATTTTTTTTCACAAAACCATAAATGTTCTATTTTTAATACCCCCTCAAATAAAAGTGGAATAGTTTAAAAACAGCGATTTGGAGATCGATGCATAGAACACTGTAAACGAACCGAAATGAAACGAACACAGCTGCAAATATTCCAGGTAGGAAATGCATGTTTTACACATACGTTGAACTGATTCGAAACAGCCGTTTCGCAGTAGAAATCGAATAAACTGCAGGCGAGGATATCGTCAGCTATGAGCCGGCTAATCTTTTACACCATAAAATAAAAGTTCTACTTCCTGAACCAAGTGGCGCTGATGGAGCCCAGGCGGATGAATGGCACAGATTTTCCATGCTTTTGGTTTTGATGACCATCAGTTGAACACCTTGAAGTATTGCTGTCAACTAAGTGTTTAGATTATGTAGAATCTTACCCACAAGATGGTGTACTTGGCCAATTATCTGTAAAACTGTAGATTCTAACTAACTAGAAACCCCGTAGAAATGGATTCTTGACTATGCTAATTTGCCAATCTGAATTTGATGGCTCAAGTACACATTGCCTGTGCCTAAGGAAATAGAATCCTATCACAGTAAGGAATACTATGAAACTGACGTATTGAGAGTAAAGCACTTAACTTGATTATCAAATCAGGGCGAATAGTAGTCAAAAGCAACCATTTTGGAGGTGGATAAATCAATCTTCAAACACGCAAACATGCTATTTTAAACTTTTGCTCCTTGGTTTTACAATTACACTCTTAGGATATAGGCCTAGAGTATACATGTCAAGTTTCACTCTGGTGCTATTTTAAACTTTTGCCCCATGGCTTAACACAAGTCTTTAAGATATAGGTTCAGAGGATATGTCAGGTTTCCCTCTAATGTTTTTAAATTTTTGCTTCTACGCTTAACACAAATCTTACAGATATAGGCCCACCTTGACATAACTTAAGGTACATGTGTAGCTAATTTTACCAAGTTTTGTTGTTTGATTACAGTTGTACTCTACAAACTACACGTGCACAAACACAACACATTTTTTCTTAAAATTCCTCTGTTAGGACATTGAGGCCTCGGAATACTAAAAATACTTTGACTGTACATAACGGGAATTATTAATGCGGAGAAAATGCTAGGTCGATTGAAACAAAAGTCGTGTAGAAAGTCAAAAAGTTTCATATAGACAGCATTCACTCCGACAATATACGGGAGAAATGAAATTAATTGGACATCAAAGAAAATGTGTAAACATCTGTTCAAGTAATCAATGAAGCAAAGATAAGCACAACACCTCCTCCTAGCACACCTCCGTCAAACACGGTTGCGCCCACATTAGGCAATGCATCACCTGTAGACGCTGAAAGCAGACAAGCGATGATGGAAGCGTTCAACCGATTTACATTCTGATTGACAAAATAAAGCAAACTAAACGAGATGTATGAAAACAGTTACCAGTGAATAGAGTGAATGTTACAAACAGCCAACACTGCAATTATCTACATTTCAATTTTTTGCCTTAAGTATGCCAATTATGGGTCACCTGACCAAAAAAGTTGTGACCTTGGCCTTATGAAAACGTGGCTGTGATTTTTAACACGCGGCCAACTAAATTGCACTGAAGATTGAATTTTACTTAATGGCAAAACTAAACGATCAAAGAACATCAAAAAGGACACAGTTTATTGACAGGTCTGTCTGAACTTGTTGAACTCTCTGATTGTCAGTATATTTTCACTCAAAAGTTATCCCAGCTTTCAGCGATAACTATCAGTTGGTAAGTTATCCATAGGGCAATATTGGTTGACCAACTAGACTCGTGTGGAAATTGAAATCCACTGCAGAGCAATGAAGTTAAACAAACTGATATGGAGTTAAGTTTGTGTAGGATTTTATCAATGTGTCTTTGTGTCCTTAATCAAATATTTACAAAACTATATAGATTTTAATTGTTAAAATTATATATTTTCTGAAACTAGAAAACGTGAAGGAAACTAGGAACCAGAAACCGTGAAGACCTTGTCGATTGATTAAGTCACATGACCATGTATTTTAGTAAAATTGAGCAAAAAAGGTACATTGATAGCAAAACAATGGTATCATTGTGATGAACCAATCTCCTTTGACATAAATGTTCAAGATGAAATCTCAAAAATGCTGTTACAGTTTTGCACATTAAAATCATAAGTCATCCAAAAGTGGAACATTTAAAAACAATTCCAAACAAGATTTCGGTGTCTAAAGCATAGCATCTGAAAGTTGGATAAGAATCCAAACAGCCACCCATCAGATATTATATTCCAAAATTGGTCAAATTTGCATTTTTTCTAAGATCCTAAATAATTAAGAATACCAAATTGTTTAAAAGAACGGAATTTCGAGTTTTCCGTTCCTTTCTGAAGGGGACCGTTAGACATACAAAATGAAAAAGAATGCCGAAACATCTGGTAGAATCTAAAACAAAAGTGGCTCAATACGTCCTATTTTAAAGGCGCAGTTACTGTCTAGCCATCACCTGCTTTTGACTAACCTTCCACTTTCTTTCCACAAGTTTTAAACATAAACTTTGATCATTCTGAACCTAATGAAGAACAAAATGTAGTCATGTAAGTAGAGCCCATATCAGTGCAGCAGCGTAGGAGAACCCTTCTTAAGTCATTAGCAGGGTTTTAAATAAATACTGAAGGTGTCACTCAAAAAGACGTGTAACAGACAAGTGATTAAGAGAAGGAACTGACAAAATATGTCTCCACAAAATATGAACCTAATTTGACTCCTGATAATTCTGTTTTGTCTCCACAAAAAAACTAGATAAAGAAACAATTCTAGTGTGCTTCTAGCCTGGTTTGTAGGCCTAACATGTACTTGTCATCAAACATTTGGTAAAGACTAAATTCCTTGCACCAAGGTAATTAGTTTCTGAAAATTTTGGCACATATTTTTGGGTATAATAAGTGAAAAATTGCCGCAGTGTACAGAGTACAGTTTTTCTTGTATAAACATTGTTCTCAAATGTGACTTATAAATCCATAAATAGGCAGGCCTTCGTCTAGAGGGGGTCCAGGACATCCCAATTGACACCCTAACTCAACTAGGGTGCACTGTTCAGCATTTTGATGCCCAAGTAGAGAAAACACGTAAGCAAAAGAGTCTCTTTTCACTTGCTTGTACCAGCTCTGGGAACTCATTGGCCGCTCAAGGATAAAAATGTTGATTTAGAAATGTTGTAAGATATCAAAAACTTAATTGTGGAGCCATGTCACCATAGTAACATACAACATTATAACAGCTATTTGACTTGAGGTCATGAAAAAGTAATCACACGTCATTGGTCAAGGACACCCTGAGAAATTGGGAAACCCATTTTGGATACCCGCTTTGAAATTCTCAATGAACTCCTGCGCGTGGGTAACAACTGCACTTCGCTAGTGTTTAGCGTTCAGCTAGCCATGTTGAATTCTTAAACGCAGCATTTTGGGGTTTAAAAACACTGCCAGGCTTATTTGAGCTTCAATTATTGCCAAATGAGCCTGAAATTCAAGTCAAAGCCAATCTCAATATGCAACATTTTAAAATTTTGAGTTAATCAACCTCACTAAACTTTGAAGCATTGAGTCGCTGATGGTTTTGATGTTCTTCTTGATAATGGAAATATAGTCTTAAAAGAATAAGAAATATTACGAGACCGATTTTTCCTGTTTTGGAAGCTAAACACAGAGCAAATGCAGTTTCAATTGTCTTATATAGTGACTCCTAATTAAACAATACTTTTTTCACAGACAATATTTCCGAGCCAGAGATTGAGAAGCAACTAATTTCACTTAATCTCATCCTACATGCAAATACTGCAACAAAAAACTGGCAGAATACACAACAGTTATACGGCAACTATTTTCATCCATACATCTGGAGCATCTCTATGTCACTACTACTGTCATCCATAAGTCTGAAAAGTCTGGGCTTTCCAACAGGAAATCAAAGTCATTCCTGGACACTTCAGTTAAAAGCATTATGTATTTCCACTTGGCCCAATTTCTAATTCTGGTTTGAAAGATGGCAGAGTTGGTAGGGACAAAATGCGGTTTCTTTCACTCAAAAGACATTTTGAGACATCAGACATTTTCATGTGAATCGTTCAAGTATCCTACCACATAAACAGAGGCAATTTGACTACATGACGGACCTAATGAATTTACATCTCACTGCTCTAAACCTACAGGAGCACAGAAACACTACCAACTACTCTACCGACATCCAGCAACAGGGCGTATTCCATTATGTCGTAGTTATATCTAAAGACGGCCATTACCCTGTTACCAAGAACACGTCCGTAATCCAACCAGTGCGCACATACCCAATAGCTATAATCAGGGATAGCTTGGTTGATAACCAGGTAACAACTAGCAGGAGCCCAATTTTAATTAAAAAGACCACAGTAATCCTACTTATACTGCTACTGTCTGAACGACATTTAAACACAGAACATTCTTCGTTCAATCAAACGAAAAGATATATAACTGCAAAACTGGCACTGGCTATTTTAGTTTCTCCTCATTTTTTCATAAGTGAACGGTACCTCCTAAATGTAATGTTTTACTGTTTTTAAGTTCTGTATCGAAGCGTACCATCAGATGCTTTGAAAAATTGCAGACATTCGCAACAATATTGGATGCTTTTGAAAAATGGTATTATTTTTGTCCGAAATTGGAGATGTTCTGTAATTCATCTTTCTCATCCAGTGGGACTGAGTGTGAGAGTAAAAAATTATTTATTTTTTGAAACTATTAATTTCTAATAGCACGCAATAGTACTTGGGGATTCTCATGAAAAAAATGAAAAAATGCTAGCTGACATCACCAGTGTAGCAGTTAAACCCAGCTCAAAATTATGCTTAAATCAAAGCAAAATTTCAAAATTTATTTATGCAAGAGAAATTTAGTCCAAACTGATATTTTTTTGGCAATAAATGCTTTTACAACAGCTCCAACCACACCAAAACAATTTTGACAATGATGTATTTAATCTCTTTTCAATCACCACAAAAATACAAAAAATAGCAATTTCAAAGGCTAGCTATACTACTAAAAACAAATGCAAGTTTTTGTTCTCTTAAAGCTGCGCAGTGCCAACAACACAAATGGACAAGTCAAGTTTTTCTTAATGTCTTATTTCGGTTAAGAAATTTGATCGATAACAAATCGTTTGCCCGCCATGCTAAATTTACGACTGTTAAATACCACGAAGTTGTCATATTTAAATAATTAGCCTGGTAGTTGTAGGCTTCTCACAGTCAGAAAACGTTTTGATTAATAATAGTTAAGTATGCTATGGGTGCATGTACACATATGTGTATATATCTATTTCATAGTTATATATATTTATATCTGTATCTACATCCATTTGCGTCATGTGGAGTAAATGTACCATAATAACATTAATTTTCTTTCTGTGATACGTAAACCTTTGATGTGTGTGTGGGTGTGCGCACATGTGTGTGTGCGTGCGTGATTTTGTCCCATTATCCTAGCCACTTCTCTGCCTGCGTTTACTGTCCTCGATTTGAAAGCAAGTACATGCATTATTTAAAGACACATTATTGAGGAGAAAAATTATTTTCTGAGATGAGCCTCAACCTCAATACAAACCTGTAACCTGTGCGGTCGCAAGCTGACTGTCTGCAGGAGCAGGTAAATCCCACTTGATAAATGGCTGGGTATTTCAAGCACACTTAACTGATAAAAGTCTGACAGCAGTGAGAATTGGTGATTTCTAATAGAATCACAAAAAAATCAATGGATTTTTTTGTTTTATAGTTCTGGTCAAAGCTAATAACTTCAAGAAGTCTGGGCATTTTTCAGCTGTAAAGCGGATAATGTCCATTTTGATACCATGTGTCAGATGAAATAAACATTTTTAAGAAGTTAGAATCAACCCTGGATTAGTGCCAGAGGAAAATCAGCCGCTACTCTGGAGACCAACAAATGGATGGATGGTTGGACAACATACAGACTGCAAGACATATTCTACAAGAAAACTTTTTCCTGACGAGAATCGAGTCACCCAGTATTAGCAATATTGAGAAAAACTAAGGCATAAGATATTAAAATGTTTCTACTAATGAGCCAGATCCTACACAGATTAATTTGCAGAGCTATAAACATTAGGACCTTATTCTTATTAACTCTATCAGCTTACAAAAACAAGGTTCCCTGTCTGGTAAAATGACCCGCTTGTCATTAGCAGAATGACATTGCTGCATCTTGCCTTACAGGTTCAGTGACTTTCAAAAATGGAAACAAGATAATATTAGAGACTCCATTCAAAAAAGTTTGCAATTTTCAAAAGACATCGCTGTGTACGCACTACATTCCCAAACACTGGGGTCAATTTCAGTTTCTTGGAATTCGAAAATCTTTACACTGGCGCAAGGAAAGAATTTAATCTGGTGATACTTTTATCCATTGAAGATACAGGATAACCAAGAAATCAAACTTGTGGTTTTTATCTTTTTTAGTTTTGTTTCACACAAGTTGTGAAAACTGCAAACTCACAATAAAAATATATAATTATATAATTGCAGGCAGTCTGGTACACGTTGTTATAGACGTGCGCAGGCCACAAAGGTGAGCCCATTGCACTGTTCACCTGGAACCAGTTTTGTGCTTTATTAATATATGGATAAAACCAATATGAGGAGCTAGAGATCTGACTCAAGGGTTTGGCAGTGTGCCCCAGAGGGAAATATTCATAAAATCAATACGTGCTTTCTTTTGCATAATTGTAACAAATGACATAAAAACCTAGCTTCAAGTGAATATTGAATATCACCTTGAGGAAAAAAGATTTGCATAAAACATGTTTCACACGCTTGACAGGCCATGTTGGTACTGATTCCAACCTAGGAACAAAATCAAGTCATCTCCGTATGCGATTCGAAACATAAATCATTATTTAAAAATAAAACTTCAATTTCAACGGAACTGGCATAACCAAGAAAAAGACATATACCCAGAATGAAATCTTTTAAAGAATTCTATTATTTAAAAAAAAACATCAACAAACTGCTCACTGACCGTAGGTGTTAAAACGGATACGTAATTTTTTCATAGAGCATTATTTTACGCTATGCCTAGAAAGTTCATGCCCTGCTTTTAGAATGCCACTTATATTTCAACAATCTGATGTATGGGCAGGTGGACAACAACTTTACACCAACACTCGGCTACATTCCTCCATTGACAGGCAGACCCAATGTAATCCCTTATGGTTCAACCAATTACCACCAATTCCCTGATTAGAAGACTTAAATAATGATTTCATTTTAATTGAATTCATCCAGTTCTCCTGCTGGGGTCAGATCAAAGTATGCCCTCGGGCTATTTGTCTAACCACCATGCATGACTGACCCCTAGTGGTTGGCTAATATAGAAGCTTCTAAATCGGACAAGATCCCAACAACAGGGTTACCTTAAGTGTTGGCAGAAGAGCATTAACACAAACCCTCAGGCTTTTTGCCAGGGTATTTTCATGGGGAAACTCTGACGTAACAAAAATATATTGCAGTCTCATCCGTCAGGGGTGTCGACAGCTGAGGGTCAACTGACAGAAGAAGCTGTAAGACTCTAATAAGAGCAAATGACCACTTGTAAATTAAATCCAACATTTCAAAGCCGTGGGATTGTGATTGTGACCCCGGAGTGTTCTTTAGGGTGTTGCGGTAATTTCAGCGCAAATCTGGCCATTCTTGAATATGGCCAGAAATAAAAGTTGACAGAAGAAAAATGCCAATGAGACTTTATGAAATTTACCAGGTGGCGCTAGTCTACCAATGATTCTTCCATATAAATGCATGCAATCATGTATAATCACAGGCTACCTCTAGAAACAGCTCTAACGGAGGTGAACCACTTCCTGTTCTTCCTATAATTATGTAATGAAAACAAATTTTCACTAGCACGACCAAGCAAATATGGGACCAATTCCATCTTGAAACAACATTCCTTACGACCCCTATAAGTGACTATTGCCCCCATTTTATTACAAAATTATGTTAGTTTCACAAGTACGCAAACACATGCACATACACACATATAGGCGTATGCACAGATACCCATTGTTTACACACATTTAAAGGACACCGCCTTATCCCATATCCGGCCTTATCCCATATCCGGCCTTATCCCATATCCGGCCTTATCCCATATCCGGCCTTATCCCATATCCGGCCTTATCCCATATCCGGCCTTATCCCATATCCGGCCTTATCCCATATCCGGCCTTATCCCATATCCGGCCTTATCCCATATCCGGCCTTATCCCATATCCGGCCTTATCCCATATCCGGCCTTATCCCATATCCGGCCTTATCCCATATCCGGCCTTATCCCATATCCGGCCTTATCCCATATCCGGCCTTATCCCATATCCGGCCTTATCCCATATCCGGCCTTATCCCATATCCGTCTAAGAACATCAGCAGCTCATTGGCATTCCAAAATACAGCATGATGGTGAAGTCTCAAATTTGAACAAAAGTAACTGCCAAATTGTCATTTCTCCATTTTCAAAAATGCTCAATGTGAAATGTAAAAAAGCGTAGTCAATTTCATTGAAATTTTATGTACAATAAAATTTGACTGCTCTGCCATATTGTATTCTAAATTTAAGAGAAATCATAATCTGTAACAAATCACTATTAAGACTGCTTTAAAGTCCAGGAGACATAATTTCTACTAATTAGTGTTACAGCCTGATATGACAATGACCAAGAGGCAAAATATTGTATGAAATAAGTTTCTTGTTTTGTTGAATTCATTTGTCGTCTGTCACTATCCCCTCTCAGAGGTAAGAAAAGAACACGTCAAGTAAAATCGGCATAATGCCAGATTGCTCACTCAGTACAAAAAGCAAGAGACATCTATTGGCAGGAACAGAAAACGCACAGCAATCAGGCAATACCAGTTAACTTTAAACTGTCACGAAAGTCATCAACACTCAGAACAAGCAGCCAGAACTTTCATAATTTGCACAACACATTTCATAATTAGCACAACACGTTTCATAATTACCATTCCGTGGCCAACACACAAGCTCACCTGAAAAGAAAAACAAATGTAAATACACGTGTCATAAACATGTCGCATTACAGCTCACAGTGCAAGAAACAAATCTTGAGTTTCTCTTGACAGTTTCTTAAATAAACCCATTCTTGGGAAAATATAAAATTATTTTCTTACAGGCTAGACACTGCCAGTTTCATAAAAATATTTAAGCATAAATGTAAGACTCTAAATAATTGTTAGCGAAGAGATGCCCAAATAACCTACGTAAGTATCAAAAGTCACAAAGTTGTCACAAATATGTCAACATAGATTTTAATACAATGTAGTTGCATTTGTATGTATACCATTTAGCATACCCAAAGTAGGTTTTTAAGATGGTAAGCACAGTCAGACCCAATATTTAAGTTATCGCAGCGGTCAAAACTAAGCGATGTCAAATTGGACTCAACATTTCTTTGTCATGATAATACTGGGATTTCACATAACCTCATGGGTGTGTATTCCGAAAAGAAAAATTTTCAGGCATTTTAGTAACACCAAATAAACACCCGGGCGATAATTCGGAAAAGGGGGCGTGTAAACAGAAAGTCGTAGTTTTGGCGACGAAAATGCCAACATGGACTGAACACACATAGGTCTGGTTTCCAGACTATGAAATTTTTAACTTAAAACTGAGTTTTTAAATTTTACGTTCTAAAATACATAGTTCTCCAGCAGTTTGATCATTTTTATAAATAATAAATGCTACACAAAGCTGTATTTGTGGCTAAAGTTGACACTGATAAGGGTTTTCATAGGAAATTTTCCAAATGAACATCCCAATATCTGGACACTTAACACCAGAAGTTTTAACACCCGATATATAATATGCCCATGGGTGTTTATCAGCATGGGCTTATTTACAGAAAATCCTAGATCAGTTTCAACATTCAGGTGGAATGAGACAAGACCTGAGACTGGATTGGTGTGGACAGAATTTGGAGGGCTCCTGTCACAGTAACAAAAATGTCGAGACTGGTTTTTAAGGTTTAATAAACCTGGGCACGTGGTCTAAGCTTTGATTTTGAAATCAAACTCGAAATTATTCTTGGCATATTCAATTCAATTCTCAACTTTTCTGTGAATTCAAAATGAGATTCTATGATTCTGCGATGGAATGCAATATGCGTGAATGACTGAATAATTTCTGTTTGCACTTGATGACCCCGGCATTAAAACATAAGTTTGTGTCTGAACTCGAAATCTCAAGTTCTTAATCAAGTTTGTAGCTCGAATCTTCGGGTCATCAAGTGCAACTGCTTGTCTAAAAACTCATCTGAGAGCATAGAATAACGGACATTTATCCCGAGTCCACACATAAGTGTAATAGACAATAACTTACTCCAACTAAAAGTGCATAAATTTGCGTAATTTATAGAGCCTAAAGCTGCTCGCTAACAGTAAGAAACAAACTAAGTACTCAATGAGTTTCTCCTCATCTACAACACATATTTCAAACAAGCTTCGTTTGCTTCTTAACACATTTTTGATGAACTGCAGTTATTTTCGCAGCTTCAGAAGAAACGTGTTGGTGAGAAAATAACAATGTAAGTGAGAATCCCCTCGCAGTTTGTAAACTAGGGAGGGTGCTTACCCTGAGCCACAACTGGCACGACACAGACAAACAGTCCACACAGGGCAAGTACCTAGTTACTTGAAAATTGTACATATGCCATATCCTGTTGCCACTGCGGAACAATGCAGCCAGGCAATAATTAAAACTTTTTGCAGGACAGTGATTTTTCATACCCAACCCAGAACGAAATGTTAGTTTGGGTTTTGCAAACATTTTCTCCATGCTAAAGAACAGCAAGACAAGAGGCGTTAAGTAATAATAAAATAGCCGTTTAAAAGCCAAATGCATAAGAGCGGATAATTTGCAAGGATTTGCATTATTTCTAAAGTGTATCACAATCACTCTCCGCCATTGGAGATATTTTTTGCAAAAGCTGAGAAGAAAAAGTAGACAAAAATGTTCAAATACAAATGCTGCCACTATCTGCATTGTCTTGCAACCCAAAACAGTCGACCTGAATAACAAACAGGTCAGCCATGAGGTCACCATGGAGGTGTTTAGCATGACACAAATGATGTTGTTATAGGTGGGCGACATTCACAGTTCAAACATTTTGAACTTTGACCTCATGTCATGCAGTCGCAGGAGTGTGAGCTTTGGCAACACTTGGGAGACTGGGTCACTGATTAAGAACTGGATGTCATAATAAAAAACAGTTGCTTCCTAGGATTTACAGCACTTTAACACCAGATGATCTTCTAAATATAGCTCCAGATGTGCATGGCATACACAAGAGATGGCCATAAACCAACCAGGAATCCAGAAATTAAATTGCTTAAAAGTACAAATCCCAATTCTAATAAAATTGAACACTTCATTGCCTGGCTTGCTTAATTCCTTAAACCAATAAGCCCAGATGCCTGCCATTTAGGATTGTTAGCCATTTGCACTCAAATGTTCCTGCTAAGCTGGACAGGTCACCCAGTGCACTTGAAGTAGTGTCTCCAACAAGTGATGGAAGGAACTTGCACTATTTACATCGTTTTAACTTCACTATTTGTGGTTTTAATTATTCCAAATTTCTCTAAATGTTTTCCCCAGCACACAAAAACTAAACAAAAACAGTGAAAAACATTGAACATCATTCATCTTATCCACTAACTGTAATTGTTCATTTATTTAGTGCACAAAATGGCTGACAGGTGAAATTTATTTTGTTAAATTTCTAGACAAAAATGACGAGAAAAAAAATTAAGTAAATTACTGTCATGGTCTGTATTTCGAAGGCATCATCAAACAATGTTTAGTGAGGTTTAGAATATTTCAAGCAAAGTAATCTGGCTTTGAGAATGGATATACGGCAATTCTGACAATTTTTGTGGAAATTAGTGCCACATTTCCATACTCAACTAATTGTGCAGCCGTGGGACGCTCAGGCTGGCAAGGTAATCACCGGTACTAGTAATAATGAAATAATTTACAGGCAAAAGTTTGGATGACACGAAAGCGCTACAAGAATCCATCTTACCTCATCATCATGCTAAGGCAGCTGGAAGCAATCTGTTCTCGACTTGGAACACTTAAATTACTCGGAATTATCAACACCTTCAAAAGTGTACAAAATGTCCTCTCCTTTTTTGGTAAACGACAGTCATCAAATATCATTTTCGTTGACATTTAAGATAAAAGAGCTGAAGAAAGCGACATTTGATGAAAGTGAGAGAATCTGAGAGTGTGCTACCATGTTATAACTACACTGAATATGAAAACTTTTTCAACCGTAATACTTCGAGGTCCATTGAGAAAGATCTATCAAGAGACGTGAAGCTCTGGCTCTAAAACAGACTATCACTGAGCCACCTTGAGGGTAATTTAAATCAACAGGCCCTGAGCTATTGAGGAGACGTCATCAGACAAGAAAGGCACTTTAAATGAACAGTTGCAAATGAGAAATGATGATAAGGATTATACCTAGTGCAGTCAAAAGCATACGAATAGTGCGGCCGCAACCACGGAAAATCGAATATTTTTCAAAAGTTCACGAAGAAAATTTCATGACAATACAACATATTTGGTGAACATATTTCACCAAGTTTGAACACTAAAAACGCTGACCAAGTCATTAACCTTTCACCCAGTAATGTCAATGGCCGCTTATGAAACTGTCCATAATCAAGGATATCCTTGTCACAGCAATTACAGCAACTTCCACTTGACACAAACATCCAACCAGACCTACTGAGACATCATTAACTCTTCAGAGGTAACAATGGTAAATTCCCCTCATATTCTCTCTCCTGTTGTGGCAGACCTCTGAAACTTGTTCATCATATATTAAATTATCTTTCCAACGTTTATCAGTTCTTCATTGTTTGTTGATGTGAATGAACACAGAGAAATCACTTACTAGAAACACAAGGTAGAAGGTTTTAGACATTAAAATCCTCATCATGACTGACAGGAAACCTTGATCACAAAATGGGACTCCCACACCACGAGGAGTACAAACCTGGGCCATTTTCAAGTTCACAAGCTTCCAAAATTAGGGAAAACAATCCAATATATCAGCTAAAAAGGACAAGGAATCTCCTTCATCAAAAATTACTTAAGACTTAAGTCAAAAATTTGATCTCAGCTCCACAGAACTATTTCTGAAAAGTAATTATAACTCATTTTGCAAAGAGGCAGAGCCACAGATGACGTGCTGGACAGACACATAAATGTTTAGAATCTACCTTTTCACATCATTTACATATTCATGTAAAAACTCATTTTAGTAAGATAACACAGTATCTGAGAATATACCCACAACTGCTTCTTGCTAAAAGAATTTTAACAAATGATTTCCAGGCAGTGATATGATGATAATGGCATTACTGAAGTTTTATTTGGCTAATATCAAGCGAGACTGAAAGACAAAATTTCTGTCTTTAAGTCTTAAGTCACATTTTACAAAACAGAGCCCAGACGATATGAAAATTGTGCGGTAAGAAACGTGGGAGCCAAGGAGTGGTAACTTCCACACTAAAGAAAAAAAGAAATTTGCCACTAAAATCTGCTCGAGGCATCCAGATGTCCACAACATGTGAATTGAACCAGTGCTCCCAATATTGTGTCATGGGTGGAGTCAATGACCAGGCAAATGGTACATAATAGACCTCAACTCCACATCTCTGTGTTTAGTTATCTACACCAGAACAACACACTGATCACCAAGTAGGTATGCTGAAACTGACCGGAATAGTGCTCTGGACCTGTGCCAACCTATTATTAGCTAAAATGGTGAACTGAAGGCAGTAAAACAAAAATAAGACCAGATTACACCACGCTTTGGGAATTATGTTTGCCGTCTATGCGCATCTGGGGGGTTACCACCATACAAGAGGTACAAGGACCATGTGGCTCAGAGTGATTTTTTCACGACCAGTTTCTTTATGAAAGGGTGCCTTGTCTGATAAAATTTCAAAAGCGTGTCCTCCCAAGAAAATTACTAGTAAGAGAGTTCAATAAGGAACTCCAACTACACAAACTTACAAGCGCTTAATATTATCAATAGTTTAAAACTTTTATTACAAATATGTACATAATTTGACAACATCGCACCTCTTCTTCAACTGATTCAAGCTTAATTGCCTAAAATAGGCCATGGGATATTAAATTAGGAGGCATAAATATTTTAACTTTTGATGCCGTGAATTTTCGATTATCAAATGTTTGAAGACATATCTTACAACAAAGGAAAAATAAAGTCATTCCCCTGACATGGTCACAGGAACAAAGATTCGAGCTACACCTCATGGCCCAAACAATTCAGATGTCCCAGAATCCCTATGAAAGTATTGGGGTATACACTAAATGTCTCGGAAAAAGTGAATCATGGAAGCTCCCCTTTTTATTAGTTCGCTCTTTAGGGCCCTTTCATACTAACGTCGATGCCTCGATGTTTTGGGGAGTTACGGTCAGTGTGAATGGTTAACTTCGGTCCTGGATCAAAGTTAACAGCGCTAGCTAACTTCTCAATAAACAGGTGGATTTAGTAGCCAAGCGTCAACGGTGCGGTACAGTATAACGGTCAACTTTGGTCCTCTCGAAGTTATCGCCAGGGGTCACTGTTAGCATCAGCAATTTAAGGGCAGTGTGGTCACTAACAGTTGCTTGTGTTTTGCTCGAATAATTACCGATGGGATTTGGAATAAGTTTTAGGTCAATAACCCCATGGGAATGTTTCGAAAATGTCACTAAAAAAATCTTAGCATGCACGTGATGCATCAGCGCTACCTAATGTGATTACTTCGATGAAAACAGCATAACCTATTGTTTACTTCGATGTCCGTTAGGTTGAAAATTGCCAAATGTTTTTAAGAACAAGTTATTTTAAAATATTCTGACGCAAATCACTGAACCGTGTCAAGTAAGTATGATGAGGTGGTGCTGGGGAATAACACTGCATGATGCGGGTTATGTGAGCACGAGAAGATACATCATTAGTGCAAAGGCAGAATTTTTTGTTTTCACATTTACAAGTTGTCAACTGCAATACAGTTGCACTTCTTTAGCATAGACGATGTTCAAATAGCATTGTCATTTAGTTCCGGCTACACATTGCCATACGGTAGTTAAGGGGAAGCACATACATCTTTTAATGGATGCATAACACAATGTCCCAGCTGTACCCCTAAACATAGTCAAGTACCCCCTGGGCACACATCCAAGTACGGTCACTCTACTAAGCCCCAGAAGGTACATACACAGCAAGTTATTTAGCTTTTTTAAAGCCAAATGGGAATTAATCTGCCAACCTAAGTGAAACACCTCGTAGGCAGTTGTTAATTAATACCTAAAGAGTGTTTCAGCCAGAGTTGACTGCCAGATAAAACCTTGAGATGCACTCTCTTGAAGAATTAAGGAAACGTGTAATTACCAAACTAATAAAAACGCTTCCTGAATGGGAAATCCAAACTGAAGATGCATAGAAACTGGGCGACCTCTCTGTCCAGAGATTTGACCTTAATTGACCACACGAGGCCAAGCTATAATAAAATTCCAGGTCAATTCATTACCATAAGGCCATTTCATACCGACTTAACTCCGGTGTGAGCGGAGCATCCATGTAAACTGCGGAGTTAACTGAACCGGCTTCAGTAGCTTACGGACATTGAAGTATACAGTAGGTGGCGCTGTCATCATCGAAGTAATTGCAAGGTAGCACTGATGCATCGCGTACACGCTTAGAGTTTTTTAATGTCACCATGGAAGACACAAAATTAGATAATTTAAGCCCAAACTTCCTCATTTGTTCGTAGTTCATATTTTGCAGTTTACATTTGAAAAACATCCTATCAACGAAAACTTCTGCAAACTACAACTGAGGTGCTGTGAATGCCAGAGGTGAATGATGTGTCGATGCGTGGGAATGGTGCAGTACAAATTTTATAAGAAAAAGCTACTGCCTCTTGTCATGTTCGTATTCAGTTTAGTATTGAATGAAAAGATTGAAAATACTTTCAATTTGCATTGGGTTTTACTGTTGGCACGTGGAAACTGCTCTTCCTTTCTTTCTTAGCACGCCAGCCCTCGTAAAATGGTAAACAAGACCGAAATTTGGCTCTTACAACTTCAAAGAATTACAGCGGAAATTTACTATAATTTGAAAATAACCAGTAAAGCGTAGCACTTGGGAGGGTGTTTACAAGATCAGTGGGCGTATAATCGAAAATTTTCAAAAGTAAAGGGAGTGTTTAGCCAAGTAATGGGCGCTTAATCAAATATTTCAAAACCAGGAGGTGGGCATTTTTGTGAGCATAGGTGTTAATCCAAATATTTGTGTTACCTTTGGTTAAATCAGTAGAAAAAGTCTAGATGAAGGATGAGAAGCACTAGTTCTTATGAAAAAATATCAAAACCAATTTAAAATAAAATGGATGCAACTAAATTCTTCAGATAAAACAGAACTTATAAAATTGAACTCAAACTGATCAATAAAGAGAGTTTTATAGATAATCCTCAGTATCACGTAAAACTGCATTTTCTGGAAGAATCATGTTTGTAGCTAAAAACCAATAGCATTCGCCATGCAATCGTCAACCTTAATGCAAACAAAATTCTCAGACCCAAAAACCAAAGTCCAACTTATCTAGTCTTATTAGTTCATTTCCTCAAAGAACTAATAAATTGATTATCAAAGGTTCCATTGTTAGACCCTTGTTTCCAAAATAGGTACTGATATGCATAATTGGCCCAAGAGTAAATTGGCACTGCAGGTCTTCAGGGAAATGGGAATATTTAATAACAATTTTTTTCAGTTGAAGGCGTAAACACAACTATTATCAGCCACGCACTTTTTCAAGGATAATTACCTTGACTTATTAAAAGATGTCTAATCAACGGAAATTACCAACGTTTGGTCACGCTACAGGGATTTGAAAGGACATGACGATTGTGAACAGGCAATATCTATACAAAGAGACGGTAAAATATGGTGGACAAGTGAAATTTTATTTTCGCATTTTTTTAATAAAAGATAAGTAGGCATCTAAAGCATAACAGTTTTGATATATCCAGTTGACGTAACAAAATACAGAAAAAATAAGTCAAATACTGAATTCCGTGTGAGACGGATTCAACGTTGCGAACTCAAGTAAAAAAATTCCAGTACTTGACTTACCGTATTCGCCCTCATAAGTACCCAAGCCCCTATAAGCGCACCCCACGTGTTTTCAGACTTTGCTAAAATAAGCGCCCAGTCCATGAACGCTGTGTACATGAGAAAAATGCCTTACCTACAGTTCTAAAATTCTACTGTAACGTCTTCAGTTTATCAACAAGATCCGACAGTCCTGAAAAAATTGTGCGAGGAATTTGAAGACCACGAGCCTCACCGCTATGACAGTATTTAGCCGTGACTATACACTTCAAACTTCCGCCATGCTCCAAAAAGAACGCAAGTTTTGCTGATCATGCGAGGAATGCGTCCTATTATGGTCTGGCCTTTCAGAACAGACACAGCGTACTTACCAAAGGTATTGTATTGTATCTTTCCCGTACAAATCTTCTCCCCCAACTGGAATCCAAATATCTTTGTACGTGTGAAAACCGCGAATCGAAGACTAATAAAAACTTGACCTTTATTCAGTTAAAAGCACGTGGCTAGGAAGCGTACACTACATTCAAGAATCTGTCATTGAAGATTAGTCTTCAGGAACTATCTACTGGTATTCATGAAGTGGGTAGCATACCATTGACAAAAAATAAATACTGGCACTTATTTCCGAAACTTTCTAATACCGTAAAAAACGTTAGCGTCACTAAGGGGAAATTATTAAATTAGTCGTAATTGGTGTTTTTAAAGTCAAAATGACCCGCTGATAGTGAACACTTTGGCAGCTTTACACCCCCGAATCTCCCGAAAAATAACTGTTAGACTGTCACGCATCCAGTCACCCGGCGACTCAATGACATCGGCCTTACCGAGACACTTTTTAGCAGATGAGATCAACAAGCGCTAAACTAAACACGTTCTGCTTTACTGCTTGAGTTAATTTCCTTAGTTACAATGCACATCTAGATCGTTGCATCGCGTTTACTCTGACAAATGAAATCTGACGACACGCACGCGCTCACTCTCTCACACAATATGCAGACAAACTTCAGAACAAACATCACGTTACAAAAAAAATTTGTGTTTGCCCAGAGATTTTTCTCGTATTGCGGAGTACGATCTAGCGCAGATTTGGACTTAATATGCAATTAATCTGGACTCCACAGGAACTTAAAAATCTTAGGGACGCTATTTTGAAAACTTAAGGAGGACTTCAGGTAATTTGTAGAGTCGAAACTATATTTTTACTCAAGAATTCCAAGTTAACCTATTGGCAATTGCGAGGCAGTGACGCATCAGTCGGCGAGTTTTTGCACTGGGATTTTCAGAAAAATGCTCGTAATTCAATAACAAAGGTTGATAGCAATGTGCGGCCATTTTGTTACAGATGCATCAGAGTGTAAATTTAATGAATTCTAGCTTAGGATTTCACCTGTTTCGGAGACCGGGTTTCAACTCCTTTTGGGCTATAATAAGCGCCCCCCCTTCCTGAAGCCAATTTTTTAACCAGCCTAGGCGCTTATTAGGGCGAGTACAGTTTGCAGTATCAAATTAATATCTTATGTGTTCAAGTTCTGTAACATAACTACCATCAGATAACATTTCAAAAATTTTTGGAGACTCACAACGATACTAGAAGACCTTGAAAAGTAAAAAAAAACCGTAAATTTGACGATAGTTTTTGTCTGAAATTGGTGAGAGTTCACCATAGCCTCCTTTTCAACTTGAATGAGTGAAGCATAAGCTTCAATTACTGGTAAGGGAGATGATAGCAAAGCATAGTTTTTTGATATTTCACTTAAGAGTTGAGGTCGTTTATTAAGGTCATAGACAATCATAACACACTTTAGTATATAACATTTGAAAAGACTGTACTTCGGGAGCAAGTTTTCTGTTACACAGAATTTGTTGAATGCACGACACTTTTCATTGTTCACGGTCTTTATTCCGTTGCGTTCATACTTTCTGAACAAAACTCTACTCTCTACTGAACATAGATACAGTAACTGACCTAGCGACATAATTAAAAAGACACACGATATTTCGAAACATACTTGTTTCATTCTCAAGTGAAGATAAAATGACGCAGTAATGCCACCACAGAGTATAAGCTGACGACACACACAGTGAGACACGGCGGGTGTGAAATACTGCAAAGAATGACTAAAGAATTAGGGTAACAGGAAAGTCACGCAAACAAGTGTAACGTGCGGCGCGACCCTGTTTGCTGCTCATTCAAAATAGGCTTCTCAAAAGCAATTAAAAGGGACTCTAATACTTTCAAACGCAGCACATCTTGCTCCACGTAGCGAATTGACGTGTTTTCCACAATTTCTTGACGGGTGATTTTACGTGCGTGGTATTGCAGAAAATGATCTTGAATGGCGCCATTTTGAAGATGCATGGATAACCGACGGGAAAGACTGCAAACCGTTTGACCAATGTAACATTGTTTGACGTTTGAACGAAGACATTCATTCATAGGGCATACAAATTCATAAACAACACTACACTGTGCAATGGGGCGGACTTTCGCTTTAGAAATGTTATTTTTCATGACCAAGTTGGAGGACTTCCTATTCCGATAATAAATAATAACTTCAAGGTAATCATCAGGCTTACAAACTTTAACGTTGTCCCTTATGATTTTCTTAATGGCGTGTTCGTCCTGGAGGTAATTATTAGACATGACATTTTTGTAAAATATCTTTTTGGTGACACCAGTCCGACATGCAGGGACTTCATAGCTAATTCTGGACATAAATCGCTTAATATGGAAATCCACGAAAGCATTGGTATACCCATTATTCACCAGTGTTTGTCTTATATCGTATGTCTTTTAATTATGTCGCTAGGTCAGTTACTGTATCTATGTTCAGTAGAGAGTAGAGTTTTGTTCAGAAAGTATGAACGCAACGGAATAAAGACCGTGAACAATGAAAAGTGTCGTGCATTCAACAAATTCTGTGTAACATTTGAAAAGAAAACAAAGTAGACTGAATATTTGCCAAAGCAGGTTCAAAATGCTCCAACACATTTTATTATGTTAAATGCACTGGGTGGCAGTTTCAGCACATGGGAAGCAAATTCTTAACACGAATTGGAAATACCGGATGGATGCCTGGATCTTTAGTGATGACTGGGCATATCAGTGTTCGGAATTATTAGCAAGCCAAGTAACCAAACGTTCATTTTATATCCTGTATACAGAAATTCTTAACTAAGTAAAAGTGGCAATTCAGTCCGTACTACTACTCGGCATGTAAAGCCAGGCTTAAAGGTACCCCTTCCGCATTTTAGTTAAAAACTGCATCACATGGATTTTGACGCAAGTTACTTCAGTCGAAACTTAAGCCCAAATAATGGTCATTCAAATCAAATCCAAATATTTTCAAACTTAACCAAGTTTGATTTGTAATTTTTAGTTTCATTTTTATCTTTGGCCCACTACCTAAAATGACCACTGTAGTGAGACAGCTGACCATGCATTGTGGGTAATTACTCAACTGCTGCCATGTGTAATGAGGTTTGCGTGGAAACCTTGCCCTTTTTAAAAAAAAAACTTTTAAAAATGTAATCATCAAATAGGGCAAACACAAACAGGGCTGAAAATTACGAAATGTTTATATTCTAGTGATATCTTTTGTCTTACAGTCGACTTACGAAACACATCCTGTCTACTAAAACGTAAAGGAAAGAGTATCTTTAAATGAGGCCACAAAGTGCGACTAAAAAGTACAAAAGAAATGACTCTTAATTGGTTAGCAGAAGCAAACATTTAGATTATTAAGACATCAAAAGGCACAAATACAAACATTGTCCAATAACATTACTAGAGAAAGCCTCAGAAAACATCAGTTCCGACTGCTAGGTACATCACCTAAGGTTTAGCCTTGACCAGATTAGACGCGTATCCAAGCAGATTCTCTTGTAAAACAAAGCCTCAAGGCACTATGAAAAAACACTCATTTTACGCTTCTTGCAGCTTGCTAAATATTACCGTTCTATGAGCAGAATGGTATTGATAAATGTGATCTAGTTTTTTGTTGTTACAGTTACCAAAATCATATCATTGTCTTAATAAGTAAGATGTCCAGTACACACTGTGGCAACGAGGAAAGAAATTTTACAATTGTTTCTCTTGATAAGAAAATTGACGAAAAAATCGCTTTTTCCATATAATTCACATAAAACAGGTGGATTTAGCACTTTAAACATGTATTAATATCACTTTACTAAAAGGGTATTTTGGCTCAATAAAATAACGCTATTTTAGATACAGCATGTTTATTATAGAAATAATAAAGTTTACTTGCAACTACCCAAGGACGGCATCTTGAGAATTACACTGACCCAAATACGCACCGGAAAAAACATATTTGGGTTCAAAGGTCAGTGGTGCGACTACAGTGACTGACTACAGCCGTTCACTTGGCTCTGTAGTAGCTACAATCAGGACTTTAATCTTAGATGAAAATGCTCTTGACATCATAATGCTCCTGAAGGTGGTGTAGCCGCCATCCTGGGATTCACCGCCAGCATCTGACACAAACCTACTGCTTGATGGACGAAGCCGAGACAGTTCAAGCTCAGCTTCTGATAAGCACAACTTGCACCAAGGAACCAGAGTTAGCTTAATCAGGAATCAAAAATGTTTAAGCAAGCTTCAGTAAAGTTCAAAAGGATAACAACTCCAGTCATGCACCCCACAGTCATCTTAATCTCAGGAATAACTTTGCAATACAGATGTCTGAAGAGATAGGGATGAGGCAAGGCTACACCCTCAAGGTCGTTGAGTTCAATGGACACAATGTCAAATCAAGATGTCTTGGGCAAACTGTAACTGGGAACGCTTTGAAAAATAAACCGTGTAGTTCTTTAGTCATTGTCATAATTGCATATTTTGTACATCAAAGGATGACTGCAATGTAACAAACAATGAAGAGTTTATCAAGTATCATTTCATGACAGCTATACAGTGGAAACAACCTCATCTAGGGAATAAAATAAAATTTTCTTAATGTTAACTTTTTATGAGATATTTTGACAAAAATATGAAAATTCATGCGTTATTCACGCTGTGTATTGAATGAGTGAAGATTTACAGAAAATTATGCTCAGCCTGGTGCTGCATTATAGTCAGAATCAATGTCCAGCATGTATGAAACAACTTCATGTAAAGCGTGGACAGGGCAGGGAACGTTTGAGAAAAAATCCTGACTATGGGTCAGTTGGCCCATAGGATATGTATATTTTCATGCACGATATAGTTGACCCGAATACTAACATTGTAGTTTTGGTCACAGACATTAGTTTTGATGAGCTGCTCCGGATTGTTCTTGTAATAGAATTTGAACGCATCCCATTTTTTACACACCCCATGGGCGGACTCAACCAATGAAAATTTTCATAAGCTGATGACGTCGTAAACAGTCGTAAAATCGTCCCTGCACTAAAACTGTTGGTCATTAAGTAAATGTGTATTCTTAGACAGCTGCTTAAAGCTCGAAATATTGTTTATTAATTTCCATACCACAGTTAAAGAGTCATGCATTATAGTAAAAGTATTTTAAGGCTACGAAGGACCCGAGAAAAATGTCCAAATTTAGCTAACTCAGAACATCATAACATAAAACTGGGTAACCGACTTCAAAGGAACTTTCATATACTTTACCACATGCATTGTTTAAACGATCTAATTTTGCAACAGGGGCTATCAAAATAAGACTTCTGCAATTTTTATGAAAAAAGTAAAAAGTTGCATAAACAAAAACAAAAACAAAATGATACTTTGAAAACCTGTAACAGTCTTTTAGAGATTTCATCTTGAACATTTATATCAAATGGAATTTAATCATGTTACTGACGTCATTATTTTGCTGTTTAGCTGAATTTTACTAAAAAGACATGGTCGCATGACTCAATCGATCGCAGATGGGGATATAGTCAAAAATCAAGCTCTCCAGATTTTGCACTTTCACAAGATATATAGCTTTACAGAGTTACAGCTTATAGTTTTATAGATGTGTGCTTGAATGCACAGCCCTGTCGATAAGGTCCAACAAACCGTTAACGTTTTATATATTTTTTCAAAGGCCAGTGCTCTGGAAATAAAGGACATTTCATAGCAAAAATATAGAGCAAATAATGAAAATACAGGTAAGTTAAAAAATTGAAGGATTTTATCCAATGGCTAATATTTTAGTTGACAAAAAAGAAGACTGATTTGTAAATGTGGTTAACAAGATGAGCTACATAAGCAAGGACAAACTTGCACAATGTAAAGCACAGTATAAATACTCCCATTGGCCACATACAACTTGGTAATGGACTGTTGCTCACAACCAATGGCAGTGCAGAGACAAGAGTTTTCAAGTAAAGTTGTATAGGACTTGTCAATTAAAATAGAGGATGTCTAAGTCTGCTCCTATTTTCAATCAATGGACTCCAGACTAGACATATTTGACTTTTGGACTAGAGTCTATACAACTATGTGTGCGAAAAATTGAAGTGTGTATACAAGGGCTTTTAAGCTCTTAAAAGACATTTACTAAATCCTTAGGGGTTACATGAAAAGTCTATGAGACAGTGTCTGGAATGCCACGAAGTAATGGCAGATCAAAAATGCCAATTACCGTAATCCCCACTTCCAGTACCTCTCCATTCATCTACTAAAAAGCTTCACACCTGGCCATGCGTGACAGTGCCATTATGAATGTCCTCATCGGTCAAACACAGTTGATTGATTTAAAGGTAAGCGGTGGTTAGGTGATCGACCCCAGCAGCTATTCAAGGGTTCATCAGGAAAGGTCAAACGGGTAATACTACTTGAAAAAAACGCACTACAACACGCTCGCATTGCTCAAAATAAACACTGATAGTTCATTGAACTGTGCTGGGAGAACTCAGGATTTCAGTGAGTCCTGAAGAAAGGTGTACTTTTTAAATTCACGACGATAAATTGGATCACTTTGCTTGCCTGATACCTACAATGTATAACTGTATGTTTAAGCACGAGTATTGTTCTACAGTTTTTATCCTTTTCCTCTAAATATTATTGTTTCCGACCTATTACTAATAAACTGTATAACAGTTAGCATGACCCGTGAATCTTTTGCAGTATTTCTATTACCTATAGCCCACTAAACAACCTAAAAAATACAACCGCATGGAAATTTGTCTACTACTTATCCGAGGTTAACGGTTACAGGGCTGTCACTCAAATCGAATCTCCCGCTAGCCATAAAGCAGCTATATACATATCTTCAGTCTTTTCATTCACCGAGTCGCCATAATATTGAGTCACGTAAAGGATATCGCAAATATTATAAAAAATTGGCTGTTTTTACAATATCTCACATGCCTAGCAAAATGCCTTATCTTAGTTCTCGGGAACTTCAGAAACAAAAAATATACCATGTAGTGAAAAAAGACTTAGCAGAAACACCTTGGAACCGCATGGAAATTTCTGTACTACTTATCCGAGGTCAAAGGTTACACGGCTGTCACTCAAATTGAATCTCCTGCCAGGCATAGAGCTGCTCCAAATGTATCTTCAGTGTTTCATTCACCAAGTCACCATAACGTTGAGTAAACGAGGTGTACATATGATAGAAAGATGCCAGGGAAACGAAGACAAAACACAGTTTTGATCCTGAGGGTTTTATGCATCTGCATGCATACGACCGTTGAGAATGAATGCTCCAAGTCGCCGCACGCCTCTGTGTTCACGAACACAGCAAGGTGTGAAAAGAGATAAATCCTCCCCCAACTTCATTTATTTAATAGGTAATTTAACATTTTCTTGTTTCGATCTCATCCTCAGTCGGAATGGAGATCGTCACAAAATTAAAAGTTTTAGTGATAATTAAGTTAATTACGCACTGCAAATTCAGTTGCCATTGCGACAGAATGTTGACATAGCAAACATGGTTGAGGCATGTATATGTCATATTGATCGAAAACAAGTTTTCTCCAAATAATTCACCGATGACCTTGAGATTTTCACGGTTCACAACTTCATGAGCTTTTTCTCGGCTTTGGTGGCAAATTGACTTAATTTGAACTTAGGTGCACGAATTCTCGGAAACGGCTCAGTGGATTTCATATTTATTCGTGAACCTCAAAAATGCTACTGAGATTTTCATTATAAGTGTCTAGCTCTTGCGTAATATAACAAAGGCTAATACAAAACCTTACGCTTTGCGAGTTGATTTGACATAGAAACCAAACTAAAAGACAACTCGAAATTCCTAACAGGATTTTCGAGGATAGTGGTGAAGTTTTAAAATCGACCAAGGGCTCATTTTGGTATGAATGCAATTTGCTTAAAACTGTGCTCATGTAATAATAACACTGGCACATTAATATCAAAGATATTTTTTAATCCCTGATCTTTTTTCTTTCAGAAAATATACAGTTTTTGTAGTTGACAAAGACTGTTTTTTTTGATATACGAATTAATATGGAGGCCACTAAATAAGGTTTGAGATAACCTTAAGTTGGGTTGAATGATGCAAAAAGATTAAATCATCCAGTGGAATGTTGATCAGGAGATCTTAATTTCCAGAAAGGGATTGCTTCTGTCAAGCAGATCTATTTACTATGTCTGACCTTAAAGAAAAAATTCCTCTGGCACCCCGACACAGGCTGAGACTAAAAGGTTGCAAAGTTTCAAGAATGAACACCATTGCACATGAGCCTGTATCCAACAAAAGCCCCGACATGACCTGGAAAGGACAACGCAAGAACTCTAATCAAAGTGAGAACAATTGTCTTGCAGTATTGGCATAGTGAAGTGGTGTTAGTTTGAATGTCTGGAAAGTCGATGTTTCTTAAACTTGTAAATAGGAGACTCATTCGGATCGTAAACAACACAAAACATTAACAAACTTCCACGTGATAATGCCCTTTCTGTTGAATTCTGTCAGCCTCAAAACGTGTTGGTTACAACTTGAAAAAAGAACACAAGTCACTGAGAAAAAATCTTTAGTTGGTTTGCACCAAAACAATTTACAAAAGTACACTACAACAATTAACAAAATTGCACAAAAATGATCACCAAAACTGTTTTTTCCAGATGAAGAGGCTGATGACTTTGGTGCAAATGATGAAGGTGTACACTAACTGTGCAATACTTGATCACTCATGCTAGTAACTAAGAGAAATAATCATTTTTCGTTAAGAAATTTGGCAAATTAAAACTCAGAACTATAATAATAATTACCATATATAGTAGTAGGCTGACACAGACAATTTCGTGTAGAACGCAATCAAATAGCATTTCACAGAATATGGGGTAAGGAAAATACGTCACCAAAATTCCATTTGAAAAATAAAAGACGATGTACGAAAGAGAGCACCTTTCTAACAAATCGAAAAGAAAACATCCAATAACGTGATTATAAACGCTGTGACTCATTAAGTCATTTTTGCTGATAGCACATCATCAAGACCGACGTTTTTTGATGCGCGTTTTAATACCATCCATTATCACTTGCCCAAAGCACAAACCGCTAAGGTTCAGCTGTTTAGAGTGGAGTGGAAAACTTAGTTAACAAATTCAGATAAATCAGTTGCACTGAGATGTACTTAAAATAAAACTGGAGGTAAATGAAAGGTTTTGAGTGCGGTAGTGGAGTTGGCGGTGCTTAGACTGATCGAGCAGTGGTGGAACACAGGACTGTCAATGGCAATTTTGGCCAACAGTGCCACCGTACCCAAATTTAAGGCGGAAGTCCATACAGTCACTTAAAAGATCCCAAATTCAAGATTATTTAGTTTGATTGCAGAGATAAGACTACAATCTTGTTACAGTGTAAGTGGGTCATGAAAGATACTGTATAACAGAAAAATAAGGTTTGACAGAAGTAAAGGTTTTGGTTTCACTGTTGCATATACTAAACATGGATGCACCATGGAAGCTTTAGTAAATTTAGTTATTTGTGTGGTGACACTAGACTGTTAAAATTTATTTGGTCACACACAAACAATTTTCTAGTAATAACTATGAAAATAAGCAAGTCTAGTCTTCTTAGAGAAACAGAACAAGTAAAAAATTCAGGAAATGAAATACATAACGCAAGACAGGCGCCCAAGTGAGATCAACCACAATAGACCATCAGAACTCCTCTGCCACTCGCCGCAAGCTATTCCAGGGAACATTCAACTATAGTTTTGAAGAGGGTGCTGCTGGAACAGTATGACACCCTCTCATTGAGAAACAACACCCATTAGTAAGAGACTCCACATAATGAACACGTCACCATTTCATAGCAGTGCTCTAGAATTACCACTATTAATTCCATAAACCTAACCCATTCATAGTGATTCTTGGAAAGCTGAATTTTTTACCCATTAAGCTTGAAACAGAACAAGAAGAAACGCCATAATGTCAAAAATGAGAAAATGTTTCGCAACTAAAGTCTTTAAAACCCGTCCGTAGACTTGTGCTATAAGAAAGGACACCATTTAGAAGTTTTGAACTCTCAAAGTGAACTGTTTTGTAGGGAACTTTTCCAGAAAAGACAATTTCATACGAAACTGGTCACGAATAAAGCCACCCTTTGATATCACTAGCATCTCTTTTAAGAGCGTACCGTAAACCCTGGGCACATGATATTTACGTATCATTGTATTGAAACCTTCAAACACAAAAACACTCGGTCACTCTCCTGACTCGTGTATTCCACATACTGACTGGCATTTCATGCTTAAACTCCTTGAATAAATTTTGTGACTGACAACATTTGCTTCTTCAATTAAACCAAGCACTTTCCCAACAGGTGCCCACATGCAGGAGAGTAAAATGGCAACGAGGGCCATTAATAACTAAGCACTTTGAGTGAAAAAGCTAATGAGACGGCACCGACGGCCAGGTAGAGAGAAGACAGGTACAAGGTCTACATACCTGGCAAGTAATGAAGGATTGCATTCAATGAACACTGTGAGGTGATGAGGGCCAGCAGCATTACCAGTTGAGGGAAATTCAATAGAAACGCTTCCAATTTTCCTACATTTTATAACTATTTCCTAAAAATTTGGCCTCCTGCCTTTAATTTCGTTATCAATGATAATATCAAATTATTAGGATTACGTAGGCCCTTATTGACAAACCTGTGCAATGGGCTAAATATTTATAAAAGTGTAGAATTTAAAATTATGTTTAACTCTATTTTGAATACTTCTGTAAAAATATAAACTGTGCATGTGGTTAATGTTTAAAAACTTCAAATGAATTCAATTTCATACAAATAATTGCTGTTTTCTATTGGAAAATGACACTTTTCCAAAGACTATTACCAACACAACTGATTTGTTTACACACAACCTGTCAATCAAATTAAATCTCCCACAAATGTCTTAACAATTATAAAAATATAAGCTGTACATGCAGTTAATTGTTTAAAAATTTCAAATAAATTCAATTTCATAAAAACAGTTGTTGTTTTCTATTGGAAAATGACACTTTTCGAAAGACTGTTACCAACACACCTGGTTTGTTTATGCACAACCTGTCAACCAAATTAAATCTCCCACCAAAATTTTCCCACAATGCAAAGCCCTATCATTTCTTAGCTCACCAACTCTATATAGTGAATCAGTTTTTGATTAAACCAGATTATGGCCAAATAAAAGAAACATAAAAATCAGCGCAACATTTCCCTTTAATCGCTAAAGCATTACAATATGATAATTCTTTAGCGATTAAAGCGAAACATTGAACTTGAAAACCTATGGAGTTGCGCTGATTTTTAAATTTCCTCATAAAACAGCTATATCATTTCAAATTTCTAAGCATTTTGACACATTGGTAGGCCGTATAAAACTCAGCTTCGGACAGCAAGCTGGACTTCGAGTTCTGGGCGCTCCAGTCACATATTGGTTGGTTTGGCAAACTAGACTGCCTGGATTTGAAAAGCAGCCAAGAGTTCACAAAAACTTCATAAATTGGCTGCAAATCCTACTAAGTTCTGATATTTTGTCACACAACTCTTATAAAAATTTTCTGTATGCCTTCATACAATTAATTTTGGGATAAACCCGACGATATCTGTGAATGAAGAGATGAACCATTAAAAGGTGACCTGCTGACCAAGATTTCTCTCCACCAACAGTAAATCATGTGGTCAGCATTTGACAATTCTCTTAAAGCATCTCTTAAAATATGCAAATTACTGCTTACGACTCTGACAAATTTTGATATTTTTTTTAAAAATAAAACTAAAAAAGAAAGTTGAGTACTTTACAGTGGCTGTCGCAACAGTGACTGTCACATTTGTTGGCCGGAGCAAAGACAAGATAGTTGAAAATCGTGGGAAGCCGTTAATGCACACAAAAACGGATTGTGGTGGCTGTGAGGAAACAATTAAATTGACAGAAGAATGGTGTTAGCGAGATGAGCTATGTAGGTGTGAGGAAGGAAGAGTGAATGGTATCAGTGGAAATCATGACTTCACTTATGAAAGAACAGGCAGGTCAGTTTTCCTAAACCAACCATGCGACTAATACTTTTGAATTTATTAATAATTTGCGTGGCCCAAACCCATATAATAATCGTAGCAGGTAACAGTAATTTTGATATTTACACCAAATTTAAAAGCTACATTTCTCCATGTTAAGCAGGCTAAAATCAAAAATCAAGTTAGTTTTTTTTTTTACAATCACAAAGTTGATTTCAGCCTGTGCCTTCCTGTCACAGGAATCTCTTTCCAATCCCGGCAAGAACATCGAAAACAAGAGGAACTCAAGAAAAGACCTCAAAAGAATTTATTGGCATTGGCCAACCCTACAACCGCGGATTCAAAAATGACGTGTGTGCGCATCGCTTGCCACTCAAGTTGCCAACTCATCAGACAATAATTCAAGATGAACTTGGTAATGTTTGAAGCCCCAAAGCGCTTCCAGTTAGAATTTAACATCGACAGCTAAACAGGGCCGAAATGCAGCTTGACAGATATTGTGGCATTGTAAGTAAATACAGTTAGATGTGTAACTCTGTAATGCGTGACGGCCCTATTACATCAAAGCCCAAAAGGTTTCTACTTTTTCTTCCAAATTAATAACCAGAAGTAGTCTCACAGAGTCAGCAAATGGGTGTAACAATGTAGGACGGTAGAAATTCCCCTGGGCAATTTTGGAAGCAGTAGCCGATCAAGAACTTTTGGAATTATCCCACGCAGTTACATCGCTTAGAATAGGTGTCTTAAAGGTTATGTAGAGCCTTATCCTTAAGTCTACACACTTAGCCAAATATCTACAGAACTATCGCATCTAACCCAGCAAAATTACACGTTTTCCGAAAGAAAGCCTGTAGAATTTGATTTTAGACTTTATGCTAATCTGGGTCACGTGACCATGTCTTTTTAGTAAACGTTAACAAAACAAAAAGTACATATGATAGCAAAGCAACAGCATCAATCACATGAGCAGATCTGGTCTCCAATATTTGTTCAAAAAGAAATCTCAAAAAGCTACTTCAGTTTTTAATATTATTTCGTTTTAGTTTTATCCATTTTTGATTTTCTTCATGAAAATCTATTAAGTCTTATTCTTGATAGCCCCTCATGCAAAAGTGGAACATTTTCAATACAATTAACAGCCATTTTGGGAGCTCTGCATCAAGCAGAACAAGAAACTCATAAAAATTTGAACTGTCATTTTTGGTATTTGTCGCTCCGAAGATAGCAAAATTTGGACATTTTTCCCCAGTCCTACAAAACCTTAACACATAGTGTAAACTGAACTTGAACATATCCAATAGCACCGGTACCAACCAACATCTAAGTTATTAACCACTGATGCCTGCATCAGATATTTCAAACTTTTAAGTTAAAAATACTCCTCGTAGTTGACAGCCAAATCTGATGGTACTGCAGTAAGCATTTCAGCTATTGCCACACCCTACTTAAATACACCTGTGTACAGTGAAGTTGCAAAGCTATCTTTTAACTTTGGTCCCAGACAATCATGACGCGTTTCCACTAAACAATACCACTGACACAGCATCAGCATTAGTGGGAAAGGGGCATTTTAGCGGGGGGAAAGGTAATTTTAGGAAGTGAGCCCACGACCTCATAGTTCAGTATCTTGTATTTATAAGCCGCATGACGAAGGAATAATGATTTACGACTACTCTTGACACCCATCGATCACGGCAATCTTACACCACGACTAGTGAAACAACAATAATCACACTCCATCTTATGTTTGGGACTATTCTTTGAAGTTCACTAATTTAAACCTATCAGCCAGTGACTATCATGCACAGTTGCTACACGCAACATCTCAACATAAGGCAAAAATAATATCCACCTAATTATTGTACCTTTCACCCAACTATATTGTCATTTACTACCTATCTGTTCCCTAACTGCTATCAAATTTCCATCCACTTAAGGAAATTGGACAGATCGGAACAAATCCAGTCGTGTCATGAATCAAAAAAACATTTCTAAAAGGGAAACCTAATCCTTCAGCAATAACAAACTACGGCAAGATCTCATCAATTTTGGATTAAAATAATAGCCGAAATTGGTTATTTTTTCATTATCTAAAGGCGTCTAACATTGTTGCGGTTGCCCACAATAACCGAAAACAATGTCTGGTGGCACTGTGATTGTAGTATAGTACTAAAATCTTTGGTCACGTATTGGTCGCAGATTGACAGATTTCACCGAGTTCTATTCTGATGCCCTGCATGATCGGGAGATTTTTTGTAACATCATTTGGAGATTTTTTATGCCAAAACCTGGCCAGCATTCCCAATAATCTTCAGATCGTACGGCAAAATGAAAAATGAATTATTTTGCTCTAGGTTAGAGGAGGTTGTACCAAATTTCACAGTCAATACTAAGAATTAGAATCAAAGACCGACAATCATTAAATGTTTCACACACTGGGGATGCAAGAACTTGTTGCATGGACATTTATTTTCGACGAATTTGATACAAATACTCAGTGTCTAATATTTGAAAAATAAGATGAACGTCATTTTCCAGAATCAAAAAATTCAGACAATTTCAACTTGAATTTCGATGTCTCAAATAATGGAAACTGTACCAAACTGGTGAAAATGTACCGTAATACTTATAAGGCCATCATTATATGGTAGAGAAAGAGAAACGGGTAAGCAAAATTTCCTTAAACGTTCGCCGTTAATGATGCCCCAGGCCCAACACTAATGTATTACAAGCAGAGAGACGAAGTCGATTTCAGATCTTATTTTAGTCAAACTGTCACTGAATGGGTTTGTTGATTCCGCAGTTTCATTACTTTCTTGAAGTTCACCCTAATTACTTAGTATTTCAGACAACCATAAGACAGGCATAGTTTAGTCCGTTAAGTCATATTCTTGATTTAACTCATTTCCCATTCTCGCCTCGTAAATAAATTGTGTATCTTTTCAGCCCAGGTTCATCCTGTTTTTTCATCAAATTTAATGTTCGCATGTTTTGTAGACAGAGTAATTATCAATTAACGTCTCCAACACTAGAGAGCGTGTAAACTTGATACAAGGCTGGCAAATAAACTACAGCAAACTGAATGTTGCTTTAAATAGAATACCATAAACATTCGAGTTACTGTCCATGCTCACGTAAACGCCTACCCCACATTTTTTAAAATTTAAATTGAGAATTTGCTCAGCTCGGCTAAGCGTCCACCTTCTACTTCTGATCACTGTCAATTAACCGTCCACAGAATTGACTTTTGAAATAGTTATGGTTTCAAATGCTCAAACTGGGTCAATTACAAGCCGCATTGTTGTTCCTGCCGAGAGTTAGTCATCCCCAGGGATGTCGGCAAACATATTTAATATATTTTATGTGAAATAACTAAGCAGTTATCATAGATTAAATACAGGACAACTTGCCAAAACCTGTTATTACTGACACTACAGGGAGAGTTCCAATTTTGGGGGTACCTACAGGGAGAATCTGGTGATGTTAACTACAGCAAGAGGTTAACAGATGGCAACGGGGAGTTGCTCAGCAAAATCGGCAGGTCCCGGACCACGACACATGCACAAACAATGCGTTAAGGCGAATGCAGAAATCAGCCACTATCACGTTCACAATTCAACACCATTTTTCCGCTAGAATGAATTTTTTTAAAAACGTCGCTGAGCCATACTTGAGTATCTGAGTGTTGCGCCAGATTTTGTCCCTTGTGTCGTGGACGGAGTTTCCTTGTTTTGGCAAGTTCCTTTCCCATTTGTCAACCTGGGAATTTTGCCACGCCGCAATTTGCTCGTCGACAGTATGTGAAAGAGGTAACCCTGTATATGAACAAACATCCTAACTACGGCTTGTTAAAAGTGTAATTGATGTTCATATTCTTTATGTGAGACACTCTGTGTTTCCAATATTGTGGACTATATCAAATGTGTGCACACTTGTTTACTGTTGCTCACTGTCAACCCAAGCAAATGTGGACTTGTTGAATTAGTGTCACAAACTATTAAACTTCAATGAAGAGTGAAATGTTAGCGTAAATTTGAAATATGCTACTTTTAAATTGGCTAGATTTTTTATGGTACTTGTATTGGTCGTGGGCATTAATGGAATGAGGTATTTATCGCCAGAAAATGTCAAGCATAGTACTTGGTGAATGTAAAACTTAATGTAGTGTTGAGACCGTTTCATACGAGCTTAACTCCGGAAATAGAAAAGCGTCGATGTGAACTGCGAAATCAGCAGGCATTGAAGTTATTACGGTTTGATGAGTCGTCAAAGTAATTGCAAGATAGCTCTCTCTAATACAGGCAAGTCCTTTTTAAGTATGAAATGAAGTACTTATAATTGCTGAATGGCAAAATATATAAACAAAGTATCCAACAATATTCCATCTCAAAGGTGCTGTTGGAGGGGGCATATAACACAGATTTGTCCCAATTTCATAAACTGATGCCAAAAAGATCCAAACATCGATTTCTTGAAGTTTTACCTACACGCAGATTTAGGATGCCCCTAAAGATGTGAACAAAAAAATAACTAAGAGCTACACAAACACTTTCCCACGGAGAATTGTACTTGTTCCCCTTTGCGACATCCTAGATTCGTTTGTGCTACATAAACAAAGACACCTCTGACAAATGTGAAATTTAGGTAGAAATCTTTCGGAATTTTGCGGCACAAAGTTGGTTTTATGTTTGGACAACTATAATCATTTTTCCCCAGTTTACTGTTTTTTCTGGACTTTGAGAGCTTCCAAGTTTTAGGTGCTGTGGCTGTATTTGACTATATGCTGATCAGGATTATGTTATGTAGTTGGCAACACGTTTAGTTGATGTGAATAATCTAAGACAAAGTGTTTATTCTTCAATAAAATCATATTTCCAATTTTTATATCACACTTAATGTCTACTCCTGTGTTAGTGATGCCCTCACATTTAGTATGAAATCATTGTGAAATTTGACATTGCACGCTTTTATGTAATACCACGTTACAATAATCCTGTGCAAAACCAGCATTTTCATATTAAATAATTTGTTAGTTAAGATCAAAAGTAATATTCAAGTGATTAGGCAATAGAAGTGCTGTTGAACATAACACTGCCTACTGCTGATCACAGCTTCCTCTGGCTGCTCTCATAAGCTTGTAATTACAAATGTTCTTGTACTGGCACACAGTGCAATAACCACCCAATGCTTATTGAAATAATGAAGAAAACATATACACATGCACACATAATTAGTAAATGAGGCAAAGCAGACGACTGCTTTTCGACTTTCTGGCCAACCTGCAGAACCTCTTGAACATGAATACAGGTGCACAGTAGTGGTGGCCTGTTACGGTTTCAATGTTAAACTTGAACGTAAAAGAAATAAAAAAATCGCTGTTTGCTACTGTCAATACTTTGCCAACCTTGAAATCCATCGTTGAAACTTACAGGTAATCATGGAAAAAATCATGTCTGACAGTGTGATCTACACAGCTAGCGTCTCATGAAAACTCTATACGTTCATTATATAATGCTTTTCCAATAACGATCGTCAAAAGACATGCTATTCTTGGGATTCTTCGGGCGAAAATATTGATTACTTTGCCTTCATCTCATTATATCAGACTAACAATGCCTGAAATTCCAGTATTTTGGGGGTCAGTTTTTCAGTGGGACACCAATTTCTCAGGTGTGCCATCAAATCTCGAAACATCAATTGCGGGAAAAATTTATTCATTAATTTGATGTTGGTTTACTCAATTAAAATTCAAAGCCAACCTGCTGTCCACCAACGGCAGTAATGCATGCTGGTCATCTGATGCTTATTTATTAGTAAATCTCACAAATATGTGACAGTGCATTTCTCAGGCCTGCCTATAGGGGGCTACAGAATATGCTGGAATTTACGTCAGACCGCATGGGAACGGGACAGATTAGTGGATATAATTCCAGTAAAAAGATTACAGCAAAATTTCTGGCGTTCTGAAATGCGTGGCTATTATCTGCGCAGCAATTTCCACAATTTAATTAGACCAACTCTAAGCACAGTTCATCCTACATTATAAAAATTGATTTTTATGAACAGTGTTACTGTGAAAATGATTGTTTAAAATGTCACAGGAAAGTAGACTCCTTGTTGAACACCACTCGGTATTTATATGACAGATTAACTTGGCGAGCGTCCAGTATTCGGTACATATAACTTGTCGATTTCAGCAAAAGACAAAATGACACAGGTTCTAAAAACGTTTCAAATTTATTTTCTCAAATGAACTGGAATGTGTTACAACTTGACTGGGTTTTGCCCATGTCATTAAGTCGAGACTCGTGTAAGATTCTTTATTTAGCGCTTTAATCCACACTAAGTGTTGCAGTGCTATCAAAAATTAAAAATCAAAGTTTGAGAAAAAACAAAAATTGCTGCATTCTGTGTTGAGAGAGCGTTACCTTCTCCACCCTGACCTGACGTCGAATAATTAAAACAGTGAAAGACAGGTCGTTATTCTGACCAATTGGACTCAAAGTTCTATTACCACTGCAACAATTGGTTTCTATCATCATCATGAATGGAGACATCACCCAAGACAGAGTGGAAGCCTTGTAGTTAAGGATAGATAGGCCAACCCTTCCAAATCATTCCAATGCCAAACATGGTCAGTTTGGAAGTGAAAAAATTTCTTCATCTGTTGCAGAAAGCTTTGTTTTGAGTGGTTCAGTAGCTTGTTTTGTAATTTGCATTTTAGGTAGAGATTAAATGGAAATGCCCTTTTAGTTTTGAATATCAAAGGTGTCTCCATAGCGATGCATTCACCACGCAATTAAACCCCACAATTTAGTCTAAAATTAACACCAGGAAACACCCCCAGTGCGTAGGTCCCAGCCAACACAAACAGTTAAAACACAGTCATACCACTTCATATTGGATGAGACAATATCAGTGATTAGGTTCAACTATGTTTAGGGAGAGAGCTTGGAGCTGGTCTGCAGAATAAAACAACCCCATAACCCAGTGGATTTGTCTAGGCGGCGGAAGGAAGGATGAATCCCAGTTATAAGAGCTGAGGGCTAAGGTCACAGGTTGAGTCACAGCTAAGAGTGTCCACATTATTTCTGTTGGCAACACTGTCCTCGGACTGTAAGCCTTGACCCAACAAGGCTGTCTCATTTCCCCAACTATGGGCCATAGCAGCAGTATTCCAATGGGACAAAAATTGTATTTTATCGTTGAGCTTAAGACATAACCTCTGGTCTTATTTTCATACATATCACAACAACTAGCTGCCAAAAAATTAAGCTTTACCCATGCTTTTCACAGTTAACTGCAATTACATCAACACTGATTGGTTTTTAAAACGGCCCAGCTTGTTATTCAAGTCTACTAATGACATGAAACATTTTCCAGAAAAATGCAATATGTGCATTTCAAACTTAAATTGCAATAAATATGGCCTCGGGGGATGATGAGGTTCATTCCAAATAGCCTGCGAGGCTTTTTTTCCAAGACATAAAAAGCGCAGAGGTAACAGGATACCTACTAAGTCAGAAGCTAAAGAAGCCCTTCTCTTAATCAAATTAAGGGACACTCTGTTGGTTGGTATTAGTCAGTATTCTGGACATCAAGCATACATACCAAAAGCCCGCCTTTCAATCCAGACCACAGCAAGAAGAACCACTTACCTAGAAAAAATGGAGACAACACATAAATCACTGGCCAACAGACCATTTGTGGTTTGAGGACATCCCAGATGGACAGTCCAGGGAGGTCAGGGAGTGGATTCATCAGCAAGGTCATGCTCATGGGGGGTCAGCTAGTTCCTTAATGGTGAATAACATCACTGGTGCAGAAAGGGCGACACCCAAATGGATAGGAATAGGGTCAGAAACAACAAAGTTGGACAAGTGATAAATTGGTTGTTTAACACTAGCATGCCATGCCATGGAACTGGAACAAAAACAAATCATTTGTGGTGGCTTTCCTTTCGGTTAACGCCTACCAGACTGAATTTGAAATTTTACCAAATTTTGGGAAGAAGTTGTTATACTGGGGTCCTGCATTTTGAGAAACAATTTTCTCCACTGAATAACGAGTGTCAAACTGGTTCTCAAAATCCACCACCCCAGTAGGTGATTATTTGAACACTCTAATTATCTTGGTTCTCATCAGGGCATGACTTTCTAGTCATAGCAGCAATCAACTGAAGAAACAGTGTCAAAAAGCTGACGTAATGCTACGTCAACGTCCCTTTCCATTTCTGCTTGACATGGCCACTTTCTTTGAAAACCCGTCATCAAAAAGATTGATGTTTCACTCCGATATATATCACTGTCACGGCTATCATTGTAGGCGCAGACTCAGACCCAAGCAAAAATTACAACAACTTCCTACAGTTTACAAGCTTAAGGTTACGTGAGACCCATGAAAAAAGTCCAAATTTTGCCAATTTCAGAACAGCATATTTCAGAGATGGCTGATCGGATTCTTTTGAAACCACATACTATGCTTTATGCAATTTTTTCCAAAACAACTGTTTTTAAGGTGTTATATTTTTGCATGAGGGGATATCGAAATTTGGTACTTTTTAGCTTTAGTGAAAAACTCATTTACATACCAGAACATGAAAACGAAAGTATAATACACAAAACTGTAATAACGCTGTTAATTTCATCAGTAACAGTAACATCAAGTGACAATTGGTCACGGCATCGATACAATTGTTTCATTAAGAATGTACTTTTCTTTTTTGGTAAATTTCAATAAAATAAAGACATGATCACTTAATCCAATTAATGCCAGGTTTATAGGTCAAAAATCAAATTCAACTAACTTTTTTCTTTGAGACAATTTATACACACAGACAAATTCTATAAAGTTTGGTAAACACCAGGCTAAATGCATAGGCTAGTTGATGAAGACCCACACACAATATTCCTTCTAGCAAGGGAAAAAACACTCATACTATGCAGCCAGCTGGCTATTCAAAGGCCACCTGTCATATAAAATGACCTCTGAATAAAAATCTACTCCCACTCATGAATACTATAGTGGTAAAACTATAGTCACCCAAATGCACTCTGGACGTGAATAGGTCTTGTGGGGAGACAACATGGTTCGGTGGTTGGAAATTTAAAGACCCTAAGTTGGGATACCCCAGCTCATCTTGGCAATATAGTTGGGCAATCAAGTATTACGCATACACGCCCCTCACACTCCTTTTGAGTATGGTCTTAGTGCTCAACAAATACAGTGGATTGAATAAGCACTGCGATTTAAAGGGAGGGGGAAATTTGTTGATGTTTTGTCAAGGCCCCAACTCACCAAAACTGGAAGAACCAACGCTGTTCACAAGAAATATACAAGAACAAAATTTCATTATATCAAATTACAGAGCTGAAGTTGCAAAACTCTCTCGCCACTTATCCAATAAGCGTATTATTAATTTTCGTCCAACTTGCCAGGTTATCTCAAACGAAATAAATGGAAATTGAATATGAAGCTACCCTTGGAACAGTCCCGTGAGGGGTACCACTGTTGCTGATATGGGCCAGCACGATGGAAATATACAACATGCTAACCACCCAAAGGACCTGTGGACACATTTTTGTAAATTCTGTCAATGAATTTGGAAATTCATTGCCACAAACTCAATTGTAGCCAGATCAACTACCCACTTGTCCAATAACCCACTTACCAATACACAAGATGATATAATACGCCCTGCCCTTGTAGGTATGCGGGTGGATAAAAACCACGTTTATTGAGGCAGAATGCGGTATTGGTCAAAAACACGCTTGTGTTGTTTTTTATACTTGAACAGCTGATTTTGAGTTACCTCAGTGTGCAACGAGTCTTATTTAAAATACCTACAACAAACTAAAATGGCCCACAGTGGTGGCATAAATGTTTCCCATATTGACGAAAAGATTGACCAAAGATAAATGTGTAAAAGAATATAAACCATGGACACAAAGTAAAGCGTGGATTCACCCAATACGACAACTCAAACAATTCATGCAAACAACAATAACTATTTCAGATCTGAGGCTGAATAAGCACCCTTTTATTGTATTTTATATTAAACACAATAGTACACAAGTACATTACCTGAAATACCTAATGACCATGATGTTAGGACACTAGGTTATCGCGTCAACGAACTGTCAAGACTTCTTTCTAAGCCCTGAAGTCGCCTCCCATTTGACCAAAAAACAATTTGACACAAATGTCATTACAGCCCATAAGCAGTCCAAGTCATGAGTCATTTTTGTGATGTTTAAGGCAACTTTAATTTTAAGTCAAAACAAATAAAAAATTAATATAAATAGAATTTTAACATTTCATGCTTCCAAATACGATACCTACAATTAGAGACCAGTTATCATCAATTGTCAGTGGCTATAAAAAAATACAAATGCACCTCACTGTGCTGTTACAGTTTAGTCCTTAATTACCACCAGACAGTCACATGCACCAAGAATACTTTTTACTTTCCAAAAATACTGCTTTAATAGAAAATGTTCACTCTGCAATTAGCAGCTCCAATCAGCAGTTGCAATTAGATGCCACAATAAGACAGAATTCTTCAGTAAATATCACAAGACAATGAGCTAATTTCAGGTCCTATTCCTGGCTAAAATACAGCGGATGTTCAACACTACAAACTACTTCTGACTAAAATTCCACACCAAAAATACAACTTGAATCGACTACTTAGCAACAGTGGAAACAAACAACCTTAAATTCAATGGCTTACGTAAACCTATGATGAATTGGTAACGGAAATAGAATCCTATCACAGTAAGGAATATTATGAGACTCGCTTATATGACATAGCAATCCCAATTTGATTTTCGCTTAAGAGACTAAACATGTAGCAAGATGCAGCTTTAAACTTAAAGGAATATGCTTAAGGAAATCTTCAACCTTATTAAAAAATGGACATTTTTACAATATTTCACATGTGTCTAGCAAAATACCTTAACTTCATTCTCGCGGAAATTCAAATACGAAATAAATACCATGTAGCAAGGAAAAAAAGATTTAGCAGAGCCCTGTAGAGATTTGTTTACTACTTATCCGAGGTCAAAGGTTACAGGGCTGTCATTCAAATAGAATCTCCCACCGGGCACAGAGAAGCTCCATATGTGTATGTACAATGTATCCTCAGTCCTTCCATTCACTGAGTCGCCATAATATCGCATCAACATGTACATATGATAGAATAGTGTCGGGGAAAACGAAGGCAAAACGTAGCTTTGATCCCTAGAGAGTTGTGTGTCTGCATGCTTATTATCATGGAGAATGAATACTACCAGTCTCCTCACGCCTCTGTGACTTTGTGTTCGCAAACACAGCAAGTTGTACCATCCACATGTATGATCGGCAACACGGCGAGAAAAATGTCTGGACGAACACACATGTTTTTGTCACGTGACATTTGTTTGGAAGTTCGTCTGCATTTGTGAGTAAGCGAGCGCGAGTTCATTTGCCAGAGCAGAGACCGTCTTTTGGCAAGAGCCACGCAATCTAACAAGCTAGATGTGCATTGGATGTGTCTAAAGAAATTTGCACAAGCAGTAGACCTAAACCAGAGCGTGTTTCATTCAGCACTTGCCGGTCTCATGTGCTAAAAACGCTCAACATTTTTCTCAGTAAGGCCCATTAGTCGCCGTGTAGCTGGATGCGTACGTACATGTAACTATCTGACAGTTATTTTTCGTTGTAAGGGTGTGTAAGCATTCACTGTCAGTTGTCATTTTATCGGATATTCGGCTTAAAAACACCAATTATGGTTAATCAACCAATCTATCTCAAAAATAATGTAAACATGTTTTATAGTATTAGAAATTGTCGGAAATTAGTGCCAATATTCATTTCTTACCGATGCTATGCTACCCGTTTCATGAATGGATAGTTCCCAAGTAATGTCTTTGATGACAGATTCATACATGTAGCGCGCGCTTCCCGGCCACGTGCGTTTAACAGCGAGTTATTTTTATTCGTGAGACAGTCGATGTGTCTGTACTGAAAGGTCAGACCATAGTAGGAAACGGTCGTAGCGAGAGTAGCAACGCTGTTGCATTCATTTTGAAGTGCTGCGTTACTTTGAAGTGTATAGTCACGGCTAAATAAAAACGTAGCAGTGCCGCTGGTGGTCTAGAAGACCCGTGCAAAAATTTTTTGATAAATTGAAGACGTTACTGTAGCCGAGTTTTAGGACTGTAGGTACATCATTGTTCGCACGTACACGTTCATGGACTGGGCGCTTATTTCAGCAAAGTCTGAAAACGCGTGGGGGGCGCTAACAGGGGCATGGGCGGTTATTACGGCGAATACGGTAATTTGAACTTAAGAACACAAGTTCTGAAAACCACATGATGGATTTTGCTGAAACTTACCAAACTTAATATTTATACCTTGCCATTTGCGAGTTGATTTGTCATAGAAATCAAACAAAAACACTAATCGAAAATTCCTAACAGAGTTTTCAAGGTAAATGGTGAAGTTTTAATTTAAAAAAGGTTTCATTAAAAGTGACCGAGGGGTGATTTTGCTACGAATGTACCTTTCTTAAAAATAAAATTTTGACTTAAAAGGGTGTTGACGTAACAATATAATACTAATGATACATAAATATAAAACATATTTTATATTCCCTGATCTTACGAGTTAGAGGCCACTAAATAAGGTTTGAGATAACCTTAACACAGATTGGTAAAGTCTCACGAATTTAGGACACAATATGACGGAAAGACGAATTTTCATTTTATCATTTTTTTCTTATTAAATGATATATAGCACAAAAATGTAAATGTATTTCACATAAATAGGCCTTTGGTCCACATTAAAAATACATAATAAACAAAGAGTACAGGATATCTAAACCAATGCTACCGTAATTTACATCAAGAAACTCGTTTCAATGCTTGAGAACCATACCAACATACTAACAGACAATGTTTTGAAAAATTGTGGGTATTCGCAACAATATAAGGACCCCTTGAGAAATGAAAAAGAGCGATTTCGGCAAATCCGAAACTGGCGAGATTTTACAGTATTTTGGGAATTGCGTTTACTAGGAATAAAAATTGCAGGTTGTTTCAGAAATCTCTCAATGTTAGTTTTTTTTCCATTTGATTTATTAACTAGGCAGACAATAACTGTGACACGACAGTCAATATCTGACTGTCTGAATCTACAGTCCATTTCACTGAGCTAATCATGTGAAGGAAGATTGTGCACAACTTTCCAACATAATCGAGCATGTATTTGTGCCAAAATTTGCTGAACTTGACATTTGGTTTTACTGGCACATATACACATCATATAAACACATGTTTACGCATACTTATATACACAGCGCATTGAAAGAAAGCATTGCTAAACAAAACATTTACAGAAAACATTTTTGAAAGAGAACGTTGAAAACATTCAACTTCAAGCTTTGTACAGCCACAATGAATTAATGCTAGAGGCAGACTGACAATGAATATCTGGTGTGGTGACAAATGAAAAAATTATTTGCTATTATGACTGTAAAGAACTTCATTATTTAACCATTACTGGACTATTAGATGTCAATCTACGAATACCATAGCAAGTCAAATCTCAGAGAACGGGAAGTATTAATAACCAAAAGTGACCTCCATCCCCGCAAAAGGAAAACCAAAAAGTATGTGCGCAATCCATTCATCAGCACTTCTCTGATAAAAGCAACCTCTGTCAACCTACAGAAATGAACTGACAATTTCCAGGAGTTCCCCCTAAAATAAGCGGAACACTCCTAAGTAAAACCACTGTTCTTCCAATGTGAGTTGCATTCACATTCAGGATCGTTGGTGTTTTGAGGAGACAATCAAGGAACAAGTTCCCATCTAATGTTGGAAATGTAACAACTGTGTCTTGCCATAGATGAATAATGCGTACTAATGATTTTGTTTGTAACAGCTACATAATGTGAACCAGTTTATGGCAGGCATTACTAATTGTTTAATTGTATGGAGCCTTCTGGGGGATACCTGTCAAGTTTGGCTCGCACCTCATTCCATCCAACAGAGCAGATGGGTTGGCAAAATGAATCGTGGCCCATCTCCAGCGGTGATAGGCACGGGGCTTCGCTGCAGCAAAATTTCACATGGAATTTTCCAAATGTGGATAACTCGTGGCCGACGTTTATCAACGAGACAGATTACAATGTGACCACCTGGTGGAGTACAAACTTAACTAGGAGTACAAACTCGACCAACACGACCAATGCGCCAGCTGAATCCCAACAGTGGGGCACTCTGGCGCTATCTATTCTCATCTTGTGCACGGCTCTGGGTAACATGCTGGTGATACTGGCCGTCTGCTGGGAACGCCGGTTGCAGAACATGACCAACTACTTTCTCCTGTCGCTCGCTATCGCCGATTTCTTGGTGTCTCTACTAGTCATGCCCTTGGGCATGATCGTTTCTCTGTACAATGGTAAGTGTCCCTCTGTAATCCCTTTTCATTCTTGATCTCCCATATTGCCAGCATTTTATCTGACGGTTCACATGTACAAACATTGGAAACGGCATAAATGAACTGGACATTAGACACTATTATGAAATGAGGTGATAATCAGAGAAAGTACATGACATATGAAATTAATGAACAGTAAAAGTAATAGTTTGTATGACAATTACCTAGTAGAGTTTATCTTCAACTGACCAGGTCAGAACAGATCAACTTGCTTGCAGAAAAATGGCAAAATAATTAAGGCTTCTTAACATACATTTTAATACCTTGCAAAACTCAAGTAATCAAATTAAATAGTCGCCACAACGAATCAGTCCTGAATGCTTATTTACTAGTGTCTTCAACAAGTAGAGAACTGCGGATGGAATAAATTATGTGATAAATTTTGGGAATACTGGTATGGAATATGATGTGTTCTTGTAGCATCAGATGTACACCATGGAACAAACAGGAAGTAATTAAGACATTAATTATGCACACAATATATGTGTGTGTGTGTGTGTGTGTATGTGCGTATGCGTGTGCGTGTGTCTATACATCGACTTGAGTTGTAAAATTTCACCAAAGTTTAGAGTACAATACCGAGGACAAGTGAAATACGATTTTCTTACCTTGCATCAAATCAACACTTTTCCATGTTCAGGGTCTGAGCCATAGCTACCACCTGACATTTTGAAAAATTTGGTGCATTTTGGACAATCTCAAAAACCTTAGAAATATGAAAACAGGGCAATTTTGGCAATTACATTTTTCTGAAATTGTTGAGGTTTTACTGTAGAAGCAGCAATGTTACAGAGTATACATCAATACGACTACCAAGACAACTGGGGATGTAAATGATGTGATTAGTAGTAGACAATCAGACTCTCACAAAACAATGGTGACAGATCACTAAGCATAGTAGCTGCCATCCAACCGATAAGACGCCAACTATATTTTCATTGCATAAAACTCTTGAATTAAGTCCTTATGAACCAACCCCGGCACAACAGAGGTATAGAAGAAAACTGTCACGTTAGTTGAACGTTTCAGACCGGTTTTGGTTATTAGCGGAAGCAACGAAATTATCGCGTGTTGATGCTCGACTCTTCAAAGTTATAGCAAGAAGGCACTTTAAAAACTTAAAGAGGCATAGAACGCCAAAGCTCATCATAAATATCTTTTACAGAACTCCTGACGAAAGTACCATGTCGCAAGGTCTAGTAGGAAGTACCGGTAATTCACTTTCCCCTGTGAGGAAATTTCCAGAAAAAATCCCAAAATTTAGGATTTTTGAAATAAGCAAAGGAAAAACTCTGTGGTTAAAAAGATAAGGCTTTGATATCAACAGAAATTAAAAATCTTTACTAACAAACTCTAAAAATACATGACGAGCAGGTTATTCTGTTTCAGTGGCAGAGAACCACTTTCAGTGTTACAATTTAGTCTGTTTATCACATTCCCAGCCTCTTCAAGACATAAATATGCATGTATGGATAGTATGTGAAATTAAGTGCTTGAAGTAGCAGAATGGTAAATATTTCAATAAAACGTTATCGAACAATAACACAGCAACACCTGCCGATAACACCGATTACTGAAAGGTGCATTTCGTCCCGATTAGCTGGCTAAAAAAGTAAAATCCAGTTTTCTCCAATGAAATCGGTCTTAAAATATTTCTTACCGAGATAGAATGTTATTTCCGTTACCAACTGTTGGTATTCAGTTAAGTCAGTGGAGATGATCTGTTGGGTGACATTAAGATGATATTATAGCGATACTATGGTGATACTAAGGTGATACTATGGCAAAAATATGGTGATACTATGGTGATACTAAGATGATATCATGGCAATACTTAGGTGATACTATGGCGTTTGTTTATGGTACATATTCTACATTTTGGGTATCCTCTAAAATTTACAACACCAAAATTTACACGGAAATTGAATTTTATCGATTCCGAAGATCATGACTCGGGTGATTTTAGCATTCATGATATCAGACACCACTTTTTATATCAACACAGAGATTCGACAGTTCATAAAATCGTCGAAAATAGTCGCCACCACAACATTTTCATGCATTCCCATAGTGTATATCCTCAAAGTGAACCACTGTTTGTCAATAGTTGTAATTATCAAATTTGAAACCGCCAATATTGCAGATTTCTTAAATTTGGTACAAGCTCCGATACAAATAATTAAATTTTCACTGTTTCGAACTACGGAATGTCTAGCATACTAAAGGAGATCACGCAGATATCACAAATACAAAAATTCCGTAGTGCCATAAGCCCACTGAGGGCAACATTAACAAGGTTTTAGACAGTTGTCCACATACAGCTGCTGGGAAATTCAACACACCTAGGAAATCCTATTGGGAAACGATAACAACAAAAAATCGACTCGCAGCAAACATGTTCACCAGATCTAAAGATTGGCTGGGCAGCCACATATGAAAATCCATACTACCCTGTCTTATGTCAATTTGTAAATAAAAGTGAAGTCACAAAGTCGTTATGAACTAATCAGGTCTCAAGATGATGAGACAAGTCTTAGCATCAATTTATTAATGGACATCACTCCAACACTGTTATTAACTTTGCCACAGTGTCTACAATGGCTGGCGGGAACTAAGGAAATGATTTAGTGGGAATAAAATAATTTACACTTCACTAATATTCTAATTACAGTGTGCACTAAAAATTCTCCAGTATGGGACCTGGAAATCAAAGCAAAAATTGAATTTTCTTGATTCTGAAGATTGGGACACGTTGATTTTGGTATCCATCGTATTTCTCAAATTTCAGTCCTCAAGGTGAGTAACACCTAGGTGAATGAGCATTTTTCGTTGACTGCAATTCTTCAATTTGGGATGGTCAATGCTACCTATTTTTAAAATTTGTTACACGTTCTAATCAAGAGCAAAACAATTAATTTTTCACTGCCCCAAACTGGAGAATTTTTTCCATATTCCTTTTACCAGGGGGATTACTAAGAGTAATATTCATAGAAACAATATAACAAGAATAACGTTAACGATATCAATCATAACAGCATAACGCATGCAACTACAATACTAAAATGAGATTTAGCATTAATTAACCATCTCTTACAACCAACAGCCCCAGTGTAAACACACTTTACACAACTAGACTGTTTTTAAGAGAGTCAGCACCACCAATGAAGTCAGGAGTGAAACTTTAGACAAGGATTTTTCTACCTGAGTATTCTAAGCATCAAATAACAACTAAGCTCATCTTGACATTTACCAAGATTTTTCAGACTCTGAATGTCAATGCATCCAACTACAAAAATTACAATCTCATTGCTTTTCAAAACACCGGTTTTTTTGGTTCAAACAACAAAATAATCATGGATAGAAAATGTTCTCCATCGTCAGGAACCAAACTGGACAGGGAAGTGACAGGGAGGCTGACCAATATATCCAGGAAATACTTGACCCCATTTTTTAAAGAGGTGTACTTGGAAATTAGAGTGGGGCGAAAAAGGGTACCATTTGTCAGGAATTTCCATGAAAAATTCAACTTTCCATGGCGTTTTGTTAACTACAGAATGGTTAACTTAAAATTATCCGGAAAAACACGCATTGAATACTCAATTTGTAAGAAATGTCATCCGTACAAATGAATAGGAATAGATACACTCATGTAACTGTACCTGGGGGTACTCCCATAGCAAAAATGCATGGGACGTAGCACTCAGGACACACTTTTAACAACCAGTTTCCCTTGAAAGGGTGCCTTCTCTAACAAAATTCTCTACAAAATAGTACACTTTGGAGTTCAAAACTTACGAAAGGCTCCTTTTCCAACTACTCAAATCTACAGAAATGTTTTAAATATCATCTATATTTTTAATTCTTTGATTGTCAAGAGTGTACTCATTTTTGAAAACATGGCATTTTTTCTTGTACTGTTTTAGGCTTGATGAGTTAAATATTCAGACATCCAAGAAACTTCAGGAAATAGTGAGATTTTCAGAATCAGCCCCTATAAAATGGGAGTATTTCTGAAACAAACACTACAAAAGGGTCAAATTTGCACGGCAGTTCCCTTTAAATGGATCCTTTTTCAGTTCCGTTCTTGAAATGGGTGGATATGCTAATTTTGCAGCTATTTCTATTTGCCATAAACATAGTCAAGCACCCACTGCATGCAACTCATTCAACAAATCTGAGATAATGACAGGAATTAAGTGAAGGGAAAGGGCATACTTCCAGCACACTTGGGACACAAACACTCCTGTCATTGTTCTCTTCATTTTGGGATCAATCATGTCACATGCGGAGCGAGTTTGCCAAATTTAATTTCTTGTCAAATTTAATTTGGAGTAGTTTAAGTGGTTAAATACTACTGTGATGAAGCCCCAATTTGACTGGCCAGCTTGTAGCCTTGAACACTTCAACAAGTGAGGCAAAGATGAAGACCCAGTCTTGGTTAGTGCACCTGGTCAGAGTAACACTACAGGCGCTAGTGATTCGAATGTTAGCGTGGTTTCAATTTTGGATACCACTCAAAGCCCTAAGCTGATATTTCAGAACACAACTGTAATTCTGACCACACATTTGTTCAAACTGTGGAAATGCACCGGATGGGATAAGTTGATTTAACTAGGTGCTAACATTAATGCCTTTAAGTTATCTCTGTTCCACAAAAGTCCATGCATGCACTACTTTTTTGTATATGTGAATTCAACCACACTAATGGTCGGATGCAACATTCTTACATTTTGAGAACCAGTTTTCTCCATTAAACAATGGGCATCAAACTGGTTCTCAAAATGTGGCATTAAATTGCAAAAAATCGTGAATACAGTAACTAAAATACAATGGATTGCAGAGAAAAACATTTACATAGAGCACAGGTGAGTGCGATGATGCATTAAGATAATGCATGTCATCTAAAAGTCCAGAATTAGATGTTAAACTATGACATACAAGCAATTCAGCACACATTATGAAAGCTAAATAGCCAAGACAATGAAGAAAGTTGACTTGAGAAAACTTGAACATCTCATGTCCAATCTGCAACAAGTTACAGAATTTCAATTTCATCCAATCAAAAATCTACGCAAAAAATTCTTCAATCGGGACAAACGTTGCTAAAACTGTCCTATTTTTCGGACGCTTACCACATTGTTGCAAATGCTCGAAATTTTACCAAACGTTTGTCAATTGAGCTGTGCCATACAAACCATGCTAAAAGTAACATGAATTATCCTGAAAGGTTATTTTTGCAGAGAAATTTGACAAAATGAAGTTTTACCTGTCCGTCATATTGTGCCTTAGATTGAACAATTTTGCAGTAAGCTATATTACGTCATGTCACATCACACTGAACTTTGTACAACCGGATCAAATGTGAGACATCTGGTTGGTTTCTATTCACTTCCTTACACGTCTCCTTCAGAGAACAAAGTTAATGTAAGCCATGTTCTGCTGCTAAAAACAACAAACTTCTTTCCAGACCTATTTTATTCTTCCAAACAACCCTGGAGGACACTCCTTGCCCTTGGTTTGAACTACTTCAAATAAATCTACCTGAAATCATAACTACGGAGGCTCGTGAGAGCGAAATCGCAAATGTGGGGTGAACTTTTCTATTTTTTCTAACTAACATACGCAATACAGCATGAGCAAAATCCGGCCAAAACGCTTGCAAAGAGGTTAGATCTTATTAAATACTGCAGTTGGCATGATGCATTTGGAGAGAACGCTCACACACCAACATTCCAGTAAAGATCCTAACCACATCACTATAGGCAAGAGTCGACTTCGTAATTACAAGCAAATTGTAAAAAAGCCAATTCCACAGGGTTTCTGCTTTCAGAAAATACATACTTCTACCCAGTTAAAGCCTATAGTTTAGTAGATATTTGACCAAATGTACAGACTTGTCAATCAATAAGGTACCACATAGCCTTAACAGGAAATCAACTGTGCAACAGTTTGGATACAGAGGAGATAAATGCAGGCATAAGTGTCAAAATTCACACCTAGAGCATCCTCTAACATAGAATCTGTGTTGATGTGACTCTACCATTTAAGTGGGCGTCAACTGTCAAACTGGTGCTTGGAATGCCACACAAAAAAATGAGAGCAAACGGTTGTCAATTGAACTAATTCCGAAAACCATGTGGTTAGTGTCAGCTCAGAACTGGCGAGAATTACTGATCACCTTGTAGCATCACCTTGTAGCGCTGCAGCTTTATGAAATCTAGATATGAACTGAAAAGAATCATATGGACACACAATCTCCAAATAAACAGACTAAGACAGCAAAAGGTTGTAATTTGGGGATATCGAGATTGCAGGTCAGACATTAAAGGGAAATTTTCTTTGCCTTATAGTTGCTATATACTTTTAAGTATATCCTGTCTAAAATATGTCAAGACAGAACAAACTTCAATGAGGACACAGAGCTAAGGCAAATAACACTAAAAAGCTCATTCAGTGGCTAAGCAATTGATTTTGCGCACGCGAGATCACAAGTGCATAGACGAATGAAAGGTTAAACTATAAACGTAGATACAAGCCCGATTGAAATAGAGAAATGCTAATGCTTTGTAAAAATCGAAGTTGTACCAAACAATGGCTTTTGATTGTTTTGTTATTTTTCAACTGTGAACTTAAGCCCACTACACTGGGGATGAAAGCAGGACACTACAAAAGCAGGAACATAATTGCTGCATAATGACCTCATTGACAAGTATACCTACTTAACCAAATAGCTACAAAAGTATAAATTAACTCAGTACTTATTTTCTGAAAGCTAAAAGCCCAACGAATTAGACTTTGAGGCTTACTTCCAATTTGTCATTGATAGGGTCAGGTACAGGTGTCTTTAGTAAAATTAAGCAAAAAAGGTACATATCAAAGCAGGGGTATTAACGTGACCAGTTTTTCTTTTACATAAATATTTAGAGAGAAATCTCAGAAACGCTGGTACAGTTTTCTAAGATATCATCTTAGGCACCTGCAGATTGTTTCCACAAAGCCACACGCAAGTCCTATTTATTGATAACAACTCATGCGAAAGCAGAACGGTTTAAAAACAATTCCTAACTTACAGCGTTCTGGAGAACTGTGCACAAAGCAAACTATTTGAAAGTTTCATATGGATCAGCCATTTGAAATAAGACGTTCCTTCGCAAAATTTGGGCATTTTCGTGAGGTTCTACATGACCCTAAAAAGAAACACTCCAGCTTGTCAAAATCAATGGGCTACAATGATGACGCTTTAACGATTTGTGTTTTTTTTCAACTGCAGCTTAACTCTTCAACATAGCTTTTGCACAATTATGCTGTAGACCGAGTAGATTGTTTCCGTGACCAAATTTGCCGCAAATGGAATTCAATCCAGTTTGAAATTGGCGATTCAGAGTCCACTTAATTTTCACTGTGCGTGGCTTAACAATCAGCAAATGTCGGAAAATCGTGCCTGTTGACGACAATCAAACAAAAAGTTTGGTGACGACAAAATCGAACTGAGTCTTAAATTGTTGTGAGAAGTCACGAGATCAATATAACGGAGAAGAAAGGAGGCTATGTTGGCGTTTTTATGAACAATGGCGTCTAATTCCAGGAACAGTCAAAACATAGAACCTTAATTATTCATGTGTTTGTCTGAGTAGTTAACGCATCCAGCTAACAAACCCAACACAAATTAATGCATTCATCATGGGTCAATTACCAGTCAAGCTGGGGAAAATATGTATGTCCAACAGAGACCCCTCAACAGAACATGGGGAAATCAAGTGTAAATTATGCTGTCAGAACATACACACTTCCACTAATTACCACAACAAATTTGGGTGTAAGATTTCATGAAAATGACATTTTGCCATTTTCAAACAAAATGACCAAACAACAAGGTATGAATTGCAGAATTAGAATAAGCCAGTCCTATTGCAACATTCACTATTAATTAATAAAACTGAACAAAAAAGGTGGATGGTCAAGTCTGCTGAATACCCCAATGCTGTACATTTGAACTGCATTAAGACAAAGAAAATTAATGGGTGTGACACTTGTAAAATAACGTGAACCTAGACGTTTTTTCCCCACCTAATCCTAAAAAAAACACAAACTGGCCCCAGTGACAATACGTAGTCAAGTGAATCTTCCTTGAAATAATGAACTTGTCCTGAAAACTTTTGGTGTCTGAAGTTGAATGGGCTGTCAGAAGGAGATAACAGGCTGGCCACACAATGTAATCTATATCTGACCAGCACATACTTCGTTTTTGATTTACGGACAGGCAGATGTGGCCAACTACCACAGATGCCAGTCTCGCTACTTTTGGGCCTGTACATGTCTGTTAGTTGCAGTTGTGTCACTTGTACTTGGTCCCATATTAGATGATGCTCCGCCCATGCCGCCAGTAGAGTTCTATTTCAAAGCACGCAGCAGCACGATTGGTCAATTTTCAGTGAATCAGTGGCGGCGACACCCGGCCTGCACTCCCAGTATCTCCTGATAATCGCCCGACTGTCCAGAGACATGGCCATCTTTTTGATTAGAGTCAGAAGCTTTAAGTGACCAAGGCAGTAACTAAAACAGTGTTTTTCTCCAGTGGTCAAACACCTAGATTTATAAGAATTACAGTCCAGGTGGGACAACTAAACCACTCTCAAACAAGATCTCAGGTCAGAAGCAAACATCAACACTACGAACCATTTTAATTAAGCTTAAGGTGGCACTAGTGAAACAAAGGTCCTGCTTGTAAAAGTGGAAGAATTCAGGTCAGGCCCCTCCCCCACTTTTGGTAAACTGCTTTCTGCTCTCACTTCATTCAGATAACAAAAGAGCACCCATTTCATCACTGGCACCATCTAGTGAGCTTTGGAAACTTTTACTTACTGGGAATATGGCAAACAGTAGTTTTCAAAATAAACTGGACATGCTTGGACAGAATTCTGTCAGACTACCAAACTTAGAAGAACTTCATATCAAATTTATTTGGCAATTTACTAAAAAAATTGCCACAATAAAATGATGTTGTGTGAGGTTTTGTTGAGAATTTGGAAGAATTTAAACATGTTCTTGTTGAAAGGAAATGGACATTTAATTGTGTTTTTGTGCGTCAAAGGTTTGTCTAACGATGTCTAGTTAACTTTTTGAAAACAGCTGTGTATAAGAAAGTATATTCAAGTCCTCCCAGTATGTGGAAAAATGCGTTAGTCCCAGATTATTTGTTTGCTGAACATGTTTTGACTTCAAAGATAGTTAATATTTTGTCAAACAACACATCTTTATCTTTAAAACCATTATTTGCTTAGTCAAAAAGCAGCTGTACTCTAACAGGAATGCGATAACCTTGCCTTGTAACAGCAAATACGATTCTGAAGAAAATAATTTCCTGGTAATACCAGAACTCGGTTTCTGGCAGCTTTAAAAATCCAATTAACTATAGACTCGTGGAAATGCAAACTGTAAATATCAACCAGACGATGAACAAGTTGCATGGTTTTGAGTGTAACATTTTAAAAAAAGCAAAACATCAAGTTGTCCAGTGTCAGACTAAATGGACTTCTTAACAAACTGAGAAAGAATGGTACTAAATGGTCTATCTGTTGTTTGATCATGTATGACAAACACCATGCTCTTGATTGATGACTATCAAAGAGAGCGCAAAAATCGACAGGAAATCGAATCACTGGGTTTATTCAGACGTGACCGAAAGACAATAAAATAAGACATTGCAGCAAAATTCATCATACAATTGTCGATTATCAAAGGAATTGATACATAAATACATTTTATCTAAGTCAACTGACTAACTGAAAATGGTGCTACCAGGTAATCAAGTGGTACGTAGATAAATTGCAACGGATTGCTTTTAGTTAGATTTGGTTAATATTTAATCAGACAAATGGTGTGACAAGACTATTGCTATCATTTATGTAAAGCAACAAAACGGGACAAGGATTAACGTAAATGATTCCAGGGAAATCGCTTGTGCTTAAAAACAAAAGTAATAATCTTATGAACGCTAAATATCATACAACACAACGAAATATATTATTATAAACATTCATATTCACAGAAAATGCACGCCTATGATCTCTTTTCTTTTAAATACTTATAAAAGACAAAACATGTCATTGACCACAAGACAGCAAGCTCGGAAGAATACTTATTTTAGCTTTGACAGGAAGTCAAGAGTTTTTTCTTGAATGATAGAAACAGAAATTATCAATAATACTAATAATAAAGAACTGCCGGTCTTACTCAAAACAATGTGATTACAACTGAAAAAATATAATTATTTTACTGGGCAATGGGGTTTAAACTCGGATAACCTCATCAGCAAGTCACTGTAACCTGGGTACACTAGGCATGCCAACTGTATTTAGTAAGTAGATCCAATGCCCAGGGCTTGGAATGACCAATGACAAAAAACGCGGAAACTTTTACGGCCCAAATCATACGCGTTACCCAATCTTGAAATGGTCGATGTGAACCTTTCCCCGACAAAAATCGGGAGGATTACAAAAAAACCTTACCACCATCAGTAGCATGTGCCTGCGTCCTTTTAGCTCGTCTGTCCACTCCCAACCCACACATTTTTGGCTGCAAAGCCGTAGTATTTGTCGCCGCGGTTTACAATAACACGAGACGCCATTGAAAATCCCACAACGCTATCCCAGATGCCCTGGCAATGTTGACAATTTACGTTCCTCCGAAACATAAAGAGCAACTTCCGCTTCCCGCGGTAAGAAAGGAATTTGCCGCGGAAATTTTATATCAAATCCGATTTTTTTTTTACGCGGAAATATAATAAAATGCGCGGACAGAACATTTGAAAAAAGCGGAAATCCGCGTTTCAGCGGAAAATTCCAAGCCCTGAATGCCCCAACTGCATTTTGTAAGAAGATCCAACAATGTCTCGCTTTACAAGACAACTGCCAGAAAATGTTCGTAGCTCTGTGGTAGCGAAATATTCCTCGAATGCCTTATGTTACTTTCTTATTAGGGAAACTTGCGGTCAATTGAAACTCCATCACAACTCCCCTTCCTATTTCTCCACTTACTCATCTCCGGCAAGGGACATCTGAGTTATCGCTCTCTCTCTCTCCGGATTGATCAACAGATGGCGCCAATGATTCATACTCTTTGTCATGTTTTCAAACAGGTTTGCATGTCTCCTTCTTCCAATAAAAATATGAAAATAACACACACACTCCACACACACACAATCCAAAGGACTAATGGACGATATCAAACATTTGTGATTAAAACCAGCAGATACCCCTTTATTTATAATGCTTTAAAACCAGAAACCTTCAGAATCTAAAAAAAAAATTTTCTAACGTGAACAAATTTAGAAAACAGCTTCTTGGAGTTTCTAGAAGAAATTATGCAGAAACATTCCTTCTTAAATTGAAGAGGATCATATCCCAATAGCTCACTAGATCAAAGCTTGCTCTAAGCACCAGTGTAAACAGCAGTGAGCTTAGTATAAACTTCCATTAAGATTCAGTGAATGTTGATAACCTGATCAGGTATTCCAAGACTGACTGTGTTTTAGTGTGTAAAGCTCAAAAAAGAATACAGTGTGCAAAACAAGGACAAATGACAAGGTCACAAGATGAATTAAGAGTTCATTTGGAATACAAAGTACAACAGCTGGGTAATAGTAAGATGATACTATGTGATTGTAATGAGGTGTGTGTGACTAATTAATAATACTTCCACCTCAGTGTCATCACCATGACCGGCTATTAACAGTTTGGAATATGCACACCAGGTCTGAAAATTGACATTAGAGGAAATATTCAATCACAAAGTGGGGTCAGACAGGTTAGCTAAGGTTATGCTCTAATGATTCCACTCTGACCATATCAATTAACTTGGTAGCAGATTCAAGTTGTTTGTGAGCCATGCGTTTTGAGAAGTGTATCCGAAGATTCAGATTTAAAGTAAGAAGCTGTCACTGCTATTATTTCTTGACAAATTTTGATGCTTCAAAAACGGATTCTGGATGTTTTTTCTATAATACAGACAGATATATCCAACGGAAATGTAAAAATAGGTGCAAGCAATGTAAAAATAGGTGCAAGCAATGTTTCAGTGGTCAGGCACTGTTGGTTTGTAACACGAATCATCAAAAGCCTGAGGGAGTTGCACAAACACACAGTGTGATGCAGTCTCCAGTTTCGCAACAGGTAATGTTGAGATGGGTTAATAAAAAATTCAAAGAAAAGCGAGACAAAGAGTTCAACGGGGTGATAGTGTTGATTTATAAATACACCATTCCCCAATTCCCTAGCAGTCTTATTTTGGATGATTATCATTATCATTATAAGCATTATCTATTATGCTAATTACGACAACAAACCAAAGAAATCCACCAGAGCATAAGGACGTTGTTAGCTGCCTCTTGTCGGAGTCCGATAGAATACAGGTGGTATACAATTGTGTAAAGAAACATAACTTGTATGTGTAACAGACAGCCTTGCATCTAATAAGGCAATGATTTGCGTAAAGGAATACAAGGTGTATATGTAGTCATGCATGGAGTTGGGCAACGATTTGAGTCAGAAATGTGAGCAATTTAACAGCTTGGAACAGAATTACTTGTTTGAAGTGGAATAACATCCTGTACTTGAGATGTACCAAAACGAATCACTGGCTTCACACTGTAGAAAAAAGTCTTTGATTTAGGACAGGAAAAGTAATGAGAATGTGATGTTTCAATTTGTCAATTTTTTGTGTAAAAATTCAAGGACAGCAATATGTATGCAAACGCTTGAAGTTATGTAGAGCTTATTGACAAGTGAATATTCAGCCAAAAATTTAAAAACTATAGATTTTATCTCAGTGAAAGTAAACATACCACGGTATTTTCTAAAAGAAGACAGCTTGCAGCATTCAATCTTGGACTTGTTTCCCGTCTGTTATTAATTGGATAGCGCGATTTTTTGTAAATTTTATCAAATACGAAAGATACATTGACAGCAAAACAACACGATCAAAATAAATATGATCAAATTTCATTTGATAAAAATGTTCAGGATGAGATCTCAAAAACACTTTTACAGTTTCCTAAGATATCATTTCGTTCCCGATTCCTGCAACATTAAGATTTTTTTCATGAAAACCATAGTCCCGCATGCAAAAGTGCATAAAGCCGTATTTGAAGGCTTCGTGTGCATTAAAACATAAAAACACTTGCAAAATTCCTGGAGCACGCTGGTAGACTTGCCGAGTATGAGTAGTGAACACAGTGTCTGTTGCAATGGTGCCTGTAGAAGGCCTAACTTACGTGTCCGCTTTTTGTATTGCGTATTTTATTTTGCAAAATTCCAACACCATAGTACTATTGTCATTATCATTATCATTATTACCCGTTATGGAAATTATGCAAATACTGTAACATCACTGACATCACATGATTGGCCAGTGCAAGTGATGAGTTGAGCCACATGGAATACCTGCTGTGTGTGCAAATGAGCAAGGTCCAATCATGTAACTAGCTATGATGCACAAATATAAGATTCTGGACTTAGTTTATTAGCAAAAAGACCGCAATATGCAAACGAGTTCCACCAAGGATCCCATTCCTTGTATATTCACAAAAGGTAAATTTCAACACTACCTGCTGCTATGAGAACTTATTGCCCAGTCAAACATGTGGAGACATGTCATTCATGCTAATTAATTACAATAACCAGAAATGTGTGCATCACATACCTAAACACTATTACCCAAGCATTTGGCCTTTGAAACTGCTTGAACAAGTGTTGAATTACATAAGGACCAACTGGCTGTTGATAGTTAAATTTAATACATATGGGAAAATGGCTGCTGGATCCACTGTGTGGCACCAGGAACAAAAGGACATGTTTCACATGGAAAATGCCGTATTTTGGAATTCAAAGACTAATTCTAAATAGTGGATCCGTATTTGAGACAAAAAAATACAAATGGCAATGCATGGTGTGCATGCGGTGCGTATGTGTTTGAAACCTTATTAGTGTGAATCAACTTGACGTTTATAGAAATTATCACTTGCACCATGCATTCATTTTGTATTTTGTATTTTCTGGGTAAACATTCTGGTGAATACAATAAAAATACCTCAAAAAGAATACAAAACGAAAATGGAAAAACACTCAGCAATCAAATTCGAGTGCTTGCAAAATTCAAGCCTGAACTTTCTCCGGATTTACATGGTCTTACCAGACACCACATAACGCTGATATGATTTCCTCAAGCATCGATATTACTTATAATAAAGGGTTGATAAATAAATCACATCAGAACCTGAAAGAGCATTTCCTGCTGGGATGGGTGGCTCAATGTAGCTATGATAACAAGTTGTTAATGACTGCAACTCTTTAACATGGAGGCATTACCATAGTTCCCGCAGGGTACCGGGCAGTTTTGGACGGCTTACCAAGCAGTTTTGGACGGCTTTTAGTCCAGTCATTCTAGGGCTCCAGAAGGCCCAACCAAGAAAAAATTGCAACAGAAGGTTTTTTGCATAAATGGAATCTTCAAACATCCCTTGGTGACAGAAAAAAGTCTACCCAAATCGGAGTGGTGGAAATCAGTTTTTTAAGATGAGGACAACTTTTACAATGCCTATTCAACACGCCCTTTGTATTGATATAGATCTGAGCTAATGAAGTTCAAAGGTAATAGCTAGCTACCATTAACAGTCTCAACAATGGTTGCTGTTAGTACCCCCAATTTTGTTTTCTCCGACATTTGCAGAGTTACAGCCTGCAACTCTGGAGAGTAGTTTTAACTTGGTACATTATAAATATTACAAAATGACTAAAAAGGTTATCTTCACATAGGGCCACTTCCCAAAGGAACGATGTGTTTCATGTTGGTTTTCTTTATTTAATTTTTAATGCTTCTGCCCACTTTTTTTTCTCACCGGAAACGGGTTGATAACTTTTTATCTAAGTTTTAAACTTGAAGTACCAAAACAATGGTAGATTTTGATCGCCAGCGAAACTTAATTAGTTAAGTTCATTGTGAACCCGTACCTGAACTTTCCACATTACAAGTAGGCTTACACTAAACATTTCACGTGTCATTAAAGTTTAATCTTTATCAGAACTCAAATTATAAAATATATACAAAAGTGGAAATACGGTAATAACCAGAACTGAAAATTTGGAATCTTTGGACAAGTTGGGTGGCACTGACTATATAATTATTTCAGCTCTTTGTCAGTAACAAAAAATGAAAAGTGGGCACAAGTTAAGTACAACTACTGTTTCCTGGTTTCAAGTGTGATTAAAAGAGATTGAAAGAATATTAAAAAATGAATGCATGTGATGATGATCAGCGTTTGTATATCCACCGAGTATATCAATACGCGCGGTAGTTTATCTTCAATCGTACCCAATGGTTGTAGTTTTTAGCCGGGAGTGGTCATGAACACACAAATTTACCGTACTTTTACTTCTCACACATGTAGTTGTGTAACCATACAATTATGCTCCAATATATAATATTTACACTGTTATTGTCATGTGATCACTGTTTAATGGATGTCGGGTGATGTTTGCGTAAGAGAAGTACTAGACTATATAGTTATGTTATGTGACTGGATAATCAGGCAGCTATTATTTTGCTTGTAACAATGAGCTTCTGGAGATTATTCTATAAACTGATACGTGCCACCACTTGGAAAGTCTATCAATTAAAGGCTGTTAAAACTAGATGGAACATGGTTTTCAATGGAACATGTCTTGAAGAACATCTGTTGCCCAAATACTTCATAACTTACTGATGCACATGTATCTGTAACCTGTACCAAGGATGTGTGACTGTGCAATGTGGGTGAATGCTCATATATATCAGTGCACGTGTGATCACGTTCATTTATTATACTTGCGTGAACACGTAAATGGATGAACACATATTCATATAGGTGTAAAACCTGCACTGGTGTCCATGTGTGAATGCCCATAAAACTTCACCACCTTCAGCACCCAAAGTGACGACCCAGTAAATGAAGATGGGTTAAACTTATCCAGTATGACGGAAGTCGGTACGGCAATGTCCTTTGCAAGGAGGAAAAGTAGTTTAGTTTTCGTTTAATGATTGCCATTCCGGGAGGGTTTTGCATGGTTCATCAGACTCTATCAGTATTACAGATAAGGGCGTGTGACTCGGTGCTAATAACTCCTGAAGCATGCCAACAAAGCTGCATTTCGCCACTGTTTAGCTGCCGATGTTGAATTACTAACAGCAGCAATTTGCAGTTTAAAAATATGTTCACCCAACCTTGAACTGTTGCCAGATGAGCCCACAACTCTTAGTCACAGACAGTGCCAACAAATGCCATTGTTGAATTCGCAATATTATATTGGCCAATCTCAATAAACTCTGAAATGTTTTCTTGAGCCCTTGATGGTTTCAATGTTCTTGTTGGTAACATAGATAGAATCCTGTCACGGTACTGAGCATTAAGAGGTAAAATTCTGAGACTAAAAGGACTAATTCTACTTTTGTTTTTTGCCTGTCAAGCAGGGCGACGTTGTAGCTTTAATTATTAATGAGCAGAACAGGGAGAAGCCACTGGCAAAATATCAACTGCAGTCAGTCAGTTCAGTAGTAGTAGTAGTCTTTCTGTTCCAGTTTATTTTTCTCAATAGTTGAATTTTTCTAAAATGTGCTGTTGTTTTCATTTGGAAAACTTACAGCACTGAGTCACAGAAAAAGGGAAAAACACGAACAAAAACAAGGAAGAGCAATCAGTCTCCTCATGAATGTTCTGGTGAATTGTGACTGACAGACGTTTTAACCATGGGAAATGCAAAGTACACACATATACTATTCAACCCTATCCATGAGGGAGTTTCCAGTAGCAGACACGATAGCCATAAAAAAATACACTCTTTTTACAATTTTGTAGACAGGCAACATGAAACTGAAATATTCAGCTAAAATAGCGCAAAGCAGCCTATCATCCTTCACGGACTCTTCTTGTTGTTTTTAAAAGTTGCTGGAAAGGAGTTTGGCAAATGAGACAGCTAAAATTCAAATTACATTGAAATTTTTATATGTTATGCATCGAAACAAACCACAATCTTTGGTTCAAGTACAAAAAATACCAAAAGCTGTGTGTCCCTGCATTTCATAATCGCAAAAAGTAATTAAACGAGCTCCCTAGCAAAATCTGATCTGCAATTATTATTAATGAATTCAATTACATTTGGCTTTAAGGTTTTTCGTCCCCAGATCATTTCAATGTATAACATACAAAAATTTAACTTCGTTGCCTAACTCGGGTCCATTAATTTTAAAGTTGGCCACCAGATTGAATTCACAGCGTTATAAAACATAAGGTTTTGTTAAAGTCAATATATCAACACTACTTACTTAAGGCGCTGTTTATGTGAAATCACCTCTGTGTCCAGGCTGATTGTACTGTATTTAGTACATGGCATATCATCCTTGTGTTACTTAAGAAAAACAAACTAAATTTACATCTACAAGCTGCTAATTCTCAGGTGACCATAGAACTTAGTGAAAATCCCTACCAAATGAAATTTGAGGTTCTTGTGTTAAATACTGAGTAAACACAAGCAGAGTTCAGTAATCCATGTCAGATTACCTAAAACAATGAGAGTACTGAGAGTTTATTGGAAGTTTCAGCAGCTGAAGAAGAATGATAGGTTCCAAGTAAAACAATCATGAAATAAATCAGAGTTGAATTCAGGCAAGAACCCACCAAGGAAATGACCAAATTACAATCATTCATAGGCCACTTGAGAAATAGGTCACGTTTCAGTACTTGACGTAAAACTTCATGATTTGCCAAAATTTATGATGGAGCATATTCCCGCATGCCTAATCACAAAACTGATGAACACCACCGCTGAGCTAACGGTCCATTCTGTACCGGTGGCAAGATGGGTTTGGACTTTGGGACATTACATGAGGGACATTTTAAAGCCCATGTTTTTGGTACGCTTGGTAGACATGAATGAAAGAGAATAATTGATAGGACTGTTGTAAAATTCGTGGCTTGTTGGTCCGAGCCATGTGAAAACAATGCATGTTAAAATCTCACAAATTTCCGACAAACGTTGTTACCAAAATTACTTCATTTTTCAAATGCTTCCCACATTGATGGAAATGCCCAAAATTTCTCAGAATCACAGTCTGATGGTAGGTATGGTATAGATGTTTTAAATACAATCTGGCACTTATTTGGTGTTACTTATCTTTTATGAAAAAACGAAAAAAGTCACTTGTCCGCCATATTGTGGCCTAAACTGATGTGCTTGTACAGTAACTGTGTATGTAGGTGAAGGAAAAGGCTTCATAGTAGTAAGAATCATTAAACAAAGACCATTAGATAATGACTGTCCCACCTCTCATCAACAAAAGGAAGCCATTTCTATGGCTAGCACAAAAGTTTGTTGCATATTAGAATGAAGGGCTTCATGATATCCTCAATCCGCAAGCGAAAACTGAAGACAATTTAAATCATAAACATAGGTTTACTCCCTGTTCTAAATCTTTAAGTAGCAATAAACCCCCCTTCTGCCAAAGAAACTAACCTTTGATTTAGACCACTTACTGAGTCTCAACTTGTTCCTTACTCAAATGAGAACTGGGTTTCGGTCTTGCAAAGGAATGACAGTTCATTATTGCTCAAGACCAAGCCTGGAAAATAAAATGTCAGGTCGCGACAAAGTCACCTTGCACAGCATGGTCTCGAGCAATAGCGAACGTCAAGTTTTTCCAAGCACTGAAAACACATTATTAGTACACTGCCCACGTAAGTTCCCAGTGGGAGGAGTGTGGTAAGAGTGTAACAAGCACTCCATTGGATGAGATTATGAGAGAGTCTTGCATGCAAAATACCCATTGCACATCTCAGAAACACTGTCACATCAATGAATCTCAAAGAAACAGGAAATCAATGACTGAGGCTAGATGTTTATTCTCTTCCGCTGGTTTTCAATGAACAAAAGTGACCATGCACCTTGGTAATTAAGTGAGATAGTACATTACAACATTTCGCAGCTGCTCGTGTATGCTAAAAGACGTCAAAATAGAACCAAAAGGAATGGGTTTGCTGGCAATCTGATGGCTCCAAAATTTTGCTATTTCATTTATGATAGATATAGCGTCTTCAACTTTACTACAAAAATAAATGCCAACATAGCGGCTTTTCCATTTTACAAAGTATGGTTACGTTATCAAAATAACTGAAATTTTCCCACCTAAGTTTTGTTTTGAGATAGCTAGACGTTCAGCACAAATGGAAGTTAAGTTTTCTCAACATTTATTTGTCTGAGAAATTTTGGCAAAAATGAAATTCCACATGTGCACTACATTAGTGTGGTTAAATGAAGAGCAGTATGAATTGTCTACTGGGAGATATTAGGAGCAGAAATGGTCACTAATGAAAAAAAATCAACAAATAAAGAAGAGCAGCCAGCAAAAATAAAAAAAATCATATTAAAATGATTAAGACAACTGGTCTGTCTCACTTGAGTATTGACTGACAAAAACATGTCCAGGAAGTGAAGTCACACAACCAGAACTGACAAGCAGGAACAAGATTGCTGTTGGTTTCAGAACACACACATTTACCGGAATAAGAGATAGGGTAGTGTTTTACCAATGACATTTTAGACGAAGTTAAATCACAAGAATTCTCTCCGGTGGATCAATATTACCTCATTTGATATAACTGCTAAATAAAAAATGAAATGGCAACACGGGCAGATTAGGTTTCATGTTGAACAGGTAATGAATGGTTCAGTGGGTATATGGGAAGTCTAGTCAGGAAGCTATCAAGTTTAAATATTCAAAGACAATTCCAATTCTAAAAACTTATCAATGCTAAATCAAATCTCCATTTCCTCTCACTAACCATGATTTATGCAAAACTATCATTGTGTGTATTACCTCCATGGTTATCAGTGACTTTGTGTATTGGTCAGGTTAATGTAGGACTATTGAAAACTTGCCAATTTTGTCTAACTTCAGAACATCATATCTCACAAATGGCTGTTGGGATTCAAATGAAACTTTCAGATACTATGTTTTAAGCTCTGTTCACCTAATCACTTTTAGGAATTGCTTTTGAAATGTTCCACTTTTTCGCAAGGGGCTAACAGAAATAGGACTTGGGATTTTTATGAAAGAACTTGCAGCGAAAAAAGCGAAACGATAATTAAGAAAGCTGTAACGATGTTTTTGAGATTTCATCTTGAACATTTATATCAAACAAAATTTGATCATGTTATTCCCGCTGCTGTTGGACCTTTCTCTTTATGCTAAATTTGACTGATGGCCAGGTGATGCAATTAGTGGCAGATGGCTGTTAAGTCAAAAATCAAACAATACAGGCTTTCTACTTAAAAAAATGTACACCTTAACTAAGTTAAAATCTATAGTTTTGTACATTTGGCTAAATACATACTTGTGAGTAAGGTCAAGGGTCACCCTAACTTCCCTTTGTTACTAACCTGTGATATTTAAATCACAGGTAATGTTTGGTGGACAAACCACCTGTAATCTCCGACATACCCCAATTCTGTAGTTATTTTATCACACAATATCGCCGACAAGTGAGTGAAATTCTATTTTATCAAATATCTTCACAAAAATAAAGCTAAAGAAAACGTTAGTCTACCACTAGCAGAGTTTGTAGTGTCTAGACGTCATTAAACAATGTTGACGAATTTTCCACTATTTCCGGCAAAGAGATTAGCCGCTGAAAAATGGAAAATGACAATTCTGACAATTATTTTTGTGCAAAACAAGTGGAGAATTATCATACATTATTCAGATTTAAATTGCCCACCGTTATTATTTGATTTGATTTAATATGATACGGGTTTCCAAAAAAATATTCACACAATGACGAAAAAATTGAATCAAATCCCAATATTAACAGGGGTAAGTTGCATAGACATAAGACACTTGTGAACAAGCCAGAAAACCTAAGGCCACGCAAAATCACGCAAGTGAAAGATGCGCATTACGCAAGCATATTTGAGAACTTAAAAGCCTAGGTAGCAAAAAAGCGGCCACTAAGTGATTGGTCGATGAATATCGCACTATATCCGTTTCTCCAATGAATATTGCACTATATCCGTTTCTCCAATGAATATTGCACTATATCCGTTTCTCCAATGAATATTGCACTATATCCGTTTCTCCAATGAATATTGCACTATATCCGTTTCTCCAATGAATATTGCACTATATCCATTTCTCCAATGAATATTTCTTGCCAGAAAGGCATCACCAGTGTATTGCATCTATGGGCCGGATTATAATGGAGAATTTTAGAGCAGCCTCACCGCAAGCTGAGAGGTTCGCATTTTCTTCATTTAATGCAAGTGAGAGATAAATTGCGGTTGATATCAATCTTTAAGTGGTTCAACAGTTTTCTACTTGGTTTTCAAGGATGATGAATGGTGTGGAAATGAACAGCAGGCACTAATTTATTTTGCTTGAACAATGTTGCCTAAACATTAATCCTACAAAAGGAAAAACTAGACAAAAATTAGGAAATTCAACTTTGCTCTACTGCCTCTTTAGTTTAAGCCCAGACAAACTAACTGCAAAAACACCAGACAACCACCAGTGCATTATTTTTTGTAAGATAAAACACATCTTCCGTTCACGTTGGAGATAATGAAGTTTGACAGAAATGTTCAGGTAATACTCAGAATTTGTCTTGCTAAAACAGGACTCTGGTCGATGATTGGCCAATCTGAAATTGATAGTCATGAACATCATGGGAAAAGACTTGAGTGAGTTATGAGATGGAAAATTGAGAGTGATGACTGTTGGTTCTTTAACAAATTCTTTTCCTTAAAGTTTTTGACTTCACAACAACAGATTCCAAACATAATAAAAACACAGGCTGAACTAACTTCAATCATGATTAAGACATATAACAAAACAGTTGCATATTTCTAATATTCAGCTGAAGTATTCTCCTACGGGTTCAGGTCCAGTCTGGGATCAAGTTACATGACCTGGAAACCATGATTAACTTTCTTAGGGAGCATAATCTCAGTATGTAGCTTCCTACAGATGGAATGTAGGATACTTCTAATGTTAAGCGCTCACTTGGTGAAACAGAATAAGAATTTAAATGTGAGGTGGATGAGGAAACCAAGACCCTGATGCCTATTACACCAACGCACAGTAAATGATAAATCATTAAAAGTCCCTTGAGGAATCAGACAATAAAAAAGTGGTCATCAAATCAGAAAACTTTGAACAACTTAAGAACTGTAAGCCGAAGCGAGAAAATAGTCACACAAAACAGATAGCCCGTGAGGATATCTATCTACACAGCAGATTTGAAAAGGTACAATCAATAAATTGAATATTTTGCTTTGTTGAAAATTCTCAGAATTGTGATAATTACTCCGCATATAGTAGAATTTACGCAGTTTCCGATTATTTCAAAAAGGACAGTTAACTTCTCTGGAAAACAACGCATGCATAATGAATCACAGAATTTCAATGTTCTATCAAGTATCTACTCATCACTACGGTGATACAAAGAAGAGGATTGACAAATTCTAACTAAACTTCTGATTTTGGTAGAAATTCAGGAAGTCTGTTGCACATAACTTTATTACAGAATAGAAATTTGTAAACTTGGTCGTGGTAATTGTTAGTGCGCATTTATCATAAAAGGCAATTACTTTCAACACCAACAGCTAAGACAGTGAAGACGAATCCCCACCGGGTTCCAGTTTGATCACTTACATAAACCCGAAATTCACAATCTGAGTCTGAAGATAATGTAATGAAAATGGGCATTGACAACTTTGTCCTAACTTTTTAAAACAAACAAATGAAAGCAAAAATTCAACTGGGAACCCAGTGATGATCTCTGGAACTATTTTAATGACCTGGATTTCTTGGTTTCAACTTTTTAGGTTGATATTGTCAACCAGACAATTTTCCTTGTGTTGAAGGCAAACTCCTTTTCTTTTTATCACCTAGAGTTTGATGTTTCGCCTCTCCTGTGCGTACCAATTTATTCAGAGCTGTTCATAAGAACAACCCTCGTTTATATGAACAACATTCAACGGTTTCTTTACTCTTTCCAGACAATTTCCTCTTCGACCCTCACCTATGCGTGGCGTGGTTCACCTGCGATGTGCTCATGTGTACAGCATCCATCTGGCACATGTGTACCATGTCAATGGACCGCTTCCTCACCCTGCGTTACCCCATGCGTTATGGCCGCAACAAGACCAAAAGCACTGTTGTGATCAAGATCCTCTGCGTTTGGCTCATCTCCGTTCTCATCACAAGCCCCATCACTATCATGGGCTTCATGGACACCAACAATGTGTACAACAGCACTACAAAAGTGTGTGCTCCGCAAGTCAGTAACTATGTCATCTACGCCTCCATCTTTGCCTTCTTTGTTCCACTAGCCATCATGGTTGTCACTTACATACTCACTATACGTATCCTCAACAATAACCGCAAGCTGGCCCAAGCCATGGGACGGCACAGAAAGTTCTCTAAGGGATCGTTGGTGACCAACGGTCACTCCAACTCCATGTCAGAAACAACGTGCGCTCAGCTAAACCGCTCACGTCGTGGGAGCACCAACTTACCATTAGATGGGAATCCTGTGGAAACTGAAGAAAAGTCACGAGAAGTGAATATCAGACCAACTTCTCTGTCCGACAGTGTCGAACAAGAGTTGGCTCGTCCACTGGTAAAGAGTGAGCCGAATAGTACTGTGAGCCAAGGATCAGTGAACAGCCTCAGTACAAGCAAATCCGACCGCACATTCCATGATTCCGATGATTCAATCGACATGAAGCAGATTTCCCTAAGTGTCAACAATCTGAGAGAGACAGATATTCTGTTAGCCTTTGCTCGTGTTAAAAGCTGCCCAGTACTATATTCGGATGACGAAAATGAACTGATTCAGTTGAAACAAGACATAACCCTGGAGGAGAAGAATAACGCTCAGTTAGTAAATGACAAAGAAGCAGTGGCTAGCACCTCAAACAATCTAAAACATGATAACGCTTTTGGAAATCATCATGAACATCAGACGGCTTCAACTTTTTCCGAGCAAGTGGCTCTGCCAAAAAATAATTCAGAAAAAGATTTGCTTGAGTGGTTAGAAATGCCAAAGATGGAGAGAGTTCACAGCATGATTGCAGAAGACATGTCAGAGTCTTATCAGGAAAGCCAAGATTTTGTGCCAACATGTATTGACGATTTCAAAAAAGAAATAAATGACAATCTCAAAGAAATACGTGACCAAAATGCAGAAAGAACAAATGGTCACGCGATTGGAATAAAAATGAATAGGTTGGATATGGCAGCTGAAAACAGATGGCACATGCCTGAAGTGAGCATTCCCGTAGTCAAGGTGTCGTACCACAAGGACGGTGTAACAACTAGAATGCACAAAACTCAGTGTAAACAATACAGGACGTCAATATGTACAATGCAGCCAGTGCAATACGAGTTCAACAAAAATTACCTTCAACTTCCCAAGCCATCACAATCAAACTTTATCTGCAAGCTGAATCGTCAAAACGATCTGAAAAAGCCATCCTTGTGGAATGGTTTAGAAACGTACACGGAGAAAAACGGCATCAAACACATGGACTCTCCACGGACCATGAGCCTGATGCGGCGGGTGAGGCGGGTGCGTGCAACGACACGACGCCTTCTACTCACCCGCGCGCACCAGTCGAATGAGCAGAAGGCATCCAAAGTGCTTGGTATTATCTTCGCTGTCTTTGTCATCCTCTGGACGCCATTCTTCATTGTCAACCTCCTCGGTGGATTTTGCGAAGAGTGCATGAACAACATCTCGCCGGATGTCCTGACTCTACTGCTCTGGCTCGGTTACGTTGCGTCGCTGGCCAATCCCATCATCTACACGTGTTTCAATACATCATTTAGACGGGCATTCCTTCGCATCCTGAAGTGTTACTATTTCAAGCATCAGACGCCGTCCTATCACAGCAGCTCATATGTCGACCGTTTCCCAGAAAAACGCTAAACGACCGCTTGAATTAAGCCATCAGTATTCTGATTACAAGCATTACCGATGAAACATGGAAATACTTTCGTGGAAACACAAATGTGTGTGAGAAACAGACAACATTTGCTGTTATTGTTAACATGAGCCTAATGGCTTCTGTCAGCAAGCCATTCTGATCCATGGATCAATTTTGTTTTAATTTCAATAAAATTGTTTTTTTAATAAAAAGTAAATGTCATTAGTTCAAGATAATTAGTTTCCAGTATCAATTAACAACAGAAATTCACATGCCATTAGCCATGTGAACATTGGCAGTTATAGCAGAGCAAGTTCCCCTGGGAGTAAAGTACCCTCAATCATCCGAGTGTCCACATGACAAATCAGCCACTGGTGCCAAGAACAATTCAGTTGCTCACTGCTTGTGACACAGGAGGAAAGAAAAGAGCCCATTTGACCTAAGTCGTCCAATTGCACAACTCGTAGTAACTTCCTCTTCCACACCTTTTCAGTCCACACAGCACTTGCGCCAGGGCAAGTTGACATTGTGGCAAATTGACCAGAGTGAGTTGACAGTCGCGAAGGTCAACCTGAAGGCGGGGGGGGG
>NMRA01000047.1:1003471-1030143 GCA_002633005.1 Phoronis australis
GGGGCAAGTTGATGGGGGGGGGAAGTTGATGAGGGGGGCAAGTTGACGGGGAGTTGGAGGGGGGACAAATTGACAGGGGGCAAGTTGACTGGGGCGCAAATAGACTGAGGGCAAGTTGACCAGGGTACGCGCTTTACTCAATGAGGTGGCTAAATTGTGAAGTTGTATCAGCCTGTTTTTCATCCACAGAGACTTGTGCCAAATCCTCTTGCTCCTGGGGCACATTGCATTGGACACAACTGGTCTTTCTTGACGCATACTAATCAAAATTACCTTTAGTTCCTAGTAAAATGAGAATGCTTTGCACCCTCCAGATGGGCGATTACTAAATGAAGTATCAGCTAATCACAAGCACTACTGGGCACCCAACTGTGACCAAAGGTAAATGGCATACACTCAGAAATAACAAACAGATAGAAGTGAAATTCTGACATCAACATATAATGGGAATCAGACCTCAGTACCTAAAGGTTACTCAGCCACTACCAACAAGAGAAGTACAAACAAAAAATAAAATGATCTCATTTATTTTCAGGGCATAACACCAAGTAAGAAAAATCTTTTCTAAAAATCTATTCAATGATGAATCGATGGGTTATTTATGATACAATTTAATTCACTTAGTGTCATTTTTACTGTTTACATGCCCTTGACTCCTAAACAGTAACTACTTTTCAAGTAGGTATTTGAGACACTATGAGATTCATAAAACTCTGTACAGTAAACTTTGGGGGTAACTGATCGCGAGGTCCCACACACATTAAACCAAATTCACAAACAAAAAATTCAAGGTGGCGCCAAGCGATACAAAACTGACAAACGAGACTGAAAAATATCGTCAAAGTTTTAATTGGTTTTGACAAAGTCTTCATTTGAGCATACTGACATAATGTAAGAAGCGGACAAAAGACCGGCTAATCCAGCTACAGTTAAGCCTGCAAGCTAAATTCAAGGTTATTTCTACTACCATAAAAATGTGTTGGTGGATCAAGAATCACATGCACTATTCATTGTTTTATTCAACAAGTTCAAAGAGAATTTTTGTCACTGTTGTGAAGCAGCTCCAAGAAGCAATGATGACAATTCTAGACATGAAATGATCACAAATATTTTATGCCAACTGTTTCATGAAAGTGATTGAAACCAATGAAAATTGAAAAGGTTACTGCCCCGAACCAATAGACAGCAGGCAACACCAAAGTTTCTTTGAACTGCTGAAAAACAAATGAATGCCTGCGGAGACAGTAATGCAAGGTGCAACTGTTCTACAAAGGGGCTTGATTAACAAAATGTTAACAAAATCAGCTAAATTAGCCGACTCTTCTGCACATTTGTTATTCACAAGCTATGCCCGAGAAAAAAGGTATTCCGGCCACTGTAGACAATGCAAACCACAAGCTCAGGTGATTTTCAATAGTTTCACGCAAAGAGTACAAGCAAGATTTTTGTAATCGATTAAAGGTAAAAAAGAAAAAATACAGTTACTACACTTGGGCGTATTGACAATGATGTGGTTTAGATTTAGATTTAGAACAATTATGTTAGAGTTAAGTCTAGGGTACCTTTCCCCAGTGCAAGTTCTGGTGCTGATGCAAACCTGCAGGCAAGGCGGAAGTAATTACCAGCTTTGGGCTTGCTCAGTTACATTCATCCAGGATGTCTAATCATTTTTGGTCATGTTTATTCCTAAGGTGTAGGGTATGAAGTGTGGACCATAGATTGAATAGGATTGGGGCTACGATGGTGCAGGCTAACTCTTAGGGCAGAGTAACATTGTATGGACTCTCAAAGCTGTAGTATTTGCTAAACATGTTTAGTCTATCAGTACCATGTGTGCGCAAACGTAGGACCACACAATAAGACATTACCCTAGGCAAAACTTAGTTCTGAATATTACCAACTCAGATTTCAGTTCAGGAATTTATTTGGCTCGACAACCAAGTCACCTGCGAAACTCAACTCGTGTGCTTGAAAAGCTGACGACAGGTAAGGCAAGAAGCTAGTCAGTGTATCCATGTGCTAAATTAACCTGGATATCTGCACAGGTAATTAATAACGGTCCTGCATTATGTAAAGCCATCCTTTGGAAGACAGCAGGTATGCTGAAATGTACTACAGATAGACATGCTTGAGTTATTGCATAGCAGGTTGCCTACCCCAAGAGTTGGTCAGAGTTGTGTAGACAACACATTCATCACTTCCCTAGGTATACTGTAGTTCATCCTATATATTAATACCGTAAGCACAGTGCTATTTTAGCCACAGAGGCTCCAAGACGCCGGACTGATCGCGCCAAAACTCTACATGCCCCTACTATGGACCACTGAGACATGCTCAATTCACCTTTAGTCAGGACTTCGGAAAAACAGCTGTTATTTCATTTCTCCTAACACCATACCTTGCAAATAGGCCAGACCAATGTGATATACCATCAGCACAATGACAACATCAATCCCTGACTAATAACAGTCAAATACACATCAGCAAGGCATTAACATTATGCAACATACTACAACAAAACCTCACTGAAATCTTGGGCTTGGTTTGTATTCCTGTAATTCCTGTGGTCAAAAACCAGTGTTACTGTATATATGTACTTATTTACTTGCAAGTCAGCTCTTTTCGTTTGGACATGTGAGTGCTAAACACAACTTATGTCATATCTGCAATTCACCATAGTAACTCCCAGACTTTAACAGCCACAACTTCTCTCAAATTTCTCTCAAATTTCTCTCAAGATAAGTGGATTAAACTACACCGACAACTTCTCTTCAAAGAGAAGGGTTAACTTAACTCCGATGGGAGTAATTGCTAGAAGTGCCAGGATGCAACACCTGTGCTCAGTGGATAATGTGAATCAAGTATGCCACCTGGTGTTTAATCCCAAGCACTACCAGAGAGGAGATAGCGAGAAGTGTATGAGGAATTGTGACGGGGTCTCGACAGGCCAGGACTTTAATATCAAGGAAATGGCATAAGTTGTAAAATCCAGTTAAGCTGAAAAATTTGCAAACTTCAAGATGGACAAGAACAGAGTTTGTTATTTGGTTTCTTTTTACTCAAGCCTTGTTACTCAAACGGAATGATCACATGACCCAAATAAAGACAAACTGGAATACAGTTGAAAATCAAAGTCAACAGACTTTCTTCATTCAGAAAATATGCATTTCAAACATTTTTAAGAAAATATAATAGATTTAATTTTTAAAGTTTTGTACATGTTTGACTAAAAACACGAACTTGCAGATAAGTTTCTACATAACCTTGACAGAAACCACTTAACCATATTGCAGCATAGAGGTATTTTGTCAGGATGTGAAGAACATAGAATCGTCCCGTTGTTACCCAACAACAACTTCACACAAAACGTTTGAATTTTCGGAAAAAATTATGTCCAGTGATCTTTTTAAATTCCAAAGAGGTTTGTCAACTATTTCCTTTTCGTAAAAATTAGTATCTGTAGCAGATTCCTGAACATCACTAAGTAAGAAAAAAACTTGTATTTAACATGACTGTTTACCGCACCACTGCCCGCACAACAATTCTGAATTCATGCTGTTCTTCATCTGAACTCTTCAAGAGTCAGCAAACCAGTTTAAAGAATCTAGCCCCCAAAGGAATTTTGAAGTCATGTAGTTCACTGCACCACTGCCCGGACAACAATTCCCAACTGCTGCTGTTTCTCATCTGAAGTCTTGGAGGGTCAGCAAACCAGTTCAAGGAATCTAGCACCCTAAGGAATTTATAAGAGTCTCCTAATTAACGCAACAATAAATTGTCTGCTTGAATGACCATAATTCCAGTTAACTCAGTAGAAAGAATGGACATGTTTTACAGAAGGCAGCTGACATTTTGCCAAAATAAAAGAGAGAGATGTAAGTACCAGTCATCAGCTGGAGATTAATTCAAATTTCAGCGCATTAATTAGATCAACCTGGGAAAAAATGTCCGGAACAGCAGAGTAATTCCCAAGGCTTATATAGCAAGAGTTGAACTTCATTACCATCTCATCTGACTTAACGATGTAAGGGAGGAGACAGTGCTTGACACAGCAGGATGAGCCACCTCCACGGAGACGTGTCACTTTTCGCTTTTAGTGTACGAAAGAGAAGTGTATAAAACGCTGAAAATATGAAGATTTCACCAAACACGGGTAAAAAACGCGCAGTTGCTACTCTAAAGGAAAAGGTTTATGACGTGCATTGCGGTGAGGCAAAGCAGTAACAACTGGTGCGCCATCTGGAGGCAAATGTCAGAAGAAATGCAACGATAACCAAACACGGGTAAAAAATACACAGTTGCTACTCTAAAAGAAAAGGTTTGTGATGTGCACTGAGGTGAGGCAAAGCAGTAAGTAAGAACTGATGCGCCACCTGGGGGAAAATGTCAGAACAGTGGATATCAGCAGAAGAGCTATAATTATCAAGTAAATATCTGTGTATGAATACCACTGATTTGAATGTACTTAACAAGCCCACTTTCATACATTGTGTTATCATAGCTTCCATAATAAGAACAAAATAATCACAAAGGTAGTCTATTGTATTGTGAACGTGTTTCTTTTCACCAGATGTCCAAAATGTGTCTCTCAAAAACAACAGATTAAGCAAAAAACAAATTGTTTTCGTCTATGCCCGACTCATTTTGAAAACCTCTGCCTTATTGCTTAAAGAAAAAAGAATGATCCTAACCCAATCAGTTGACATTTGGCGACGCTTGAAAAAACAAAGGCTCCCAGCCCAATTCAGCTGGCATTAGGTGACACGGAGAAAAAATACAGATCTCGACCCATTTTAACTGGCATTAGCATACTTTTTCTTTTCGATAATATTGACAACTAAACAAATATACTGCATATCGGAGTCAATTTTTCGACAAAGCACAGAATCAATTATGCTATTTTCTTTGGCCTTACCAACAATAACAAAAACCAGGGTAGCATTCAATAATGCTAGGACCTTGCTAGAAAAGCAAGACTTCGTGAGATTACGCAACATATTGCCATGTATTTTAAATGAAAGCACGATTTTGGCTACATTTTTCCTGCCGCAATACAGCCACTGAACTCTACCCATAGCCAATTATGCTATTTCCTTTGGCCTTACCAACAAAAAAAACACAGACCCCAACTGAGTGTGCTACTTTCTTTGACCTTAGTATTACTAAAAAGACGACCATATAATCATAGTGTACAGTTTGAAAACCTCGACAGTAATTCTTCATCTATTCACCATACAATACTGCAGAAAAGGGAAATATTATTTAGTCATATTTCACACAAAAAGAAAGACAAGAAGTTTAGTCTGTCGCTAGCTTAGTTTGAACTTCCTTGTAGATGTTCTTGAACAATGTCTGGCAAAGTTTTTTAGTGTTTGTTGCATAGCAACCAACCTTTAAAAATGGAAAATGCCCAAATTTTGCCAATTATTTCTGTACGAAACAAGTGTGATGAACTACTGTAATCTACGATAGGAGATGAATGAAGAGCCTCCCCTGAAGAATGACCTGTGAAGTTAGGCCATCAGATACATCTGAACACAGGTATTAATTAGATTGGAATCTAATACCTATCAGTAGAACCACATGCAGAGGATTATCAATACAAGGTGACATTGCTCATCACTATATCTTGTTTCAGTAGTAGTACGTTAAAAATTGCCTGAAATAACCCCAATATTTCTTCAGGCAAATTTTCACTAGGATCAAAGCTGTGAAAATTTATTCATGAGCTTACGGTTTGTTTATTCCATTCAAAATTCCAAGACAGATTGCTCTTGACCAATTGCAGTTTTTCCCACAGCAATCTTATTCAGTCAGCAAAAAGATCTTATCAGTGTCACAGATGTCTGACATGAACATTTTCAGTGCCTGTCAATGGGGGAAATAATTCCTACAAAAACTCTTTTCTGCAAAATTTCTGGAATTCCGAAATACATGGGAACGCTACTAGTGTTCCCATCAACACTGCACCTGGACATGCCGTAGTCTCTAGTAAAAGCATCATGCCTAGGTTTTGTTACCGGCTTGTCAGTATATAACCAGAAAACTCAAAAAAGCAATCCTTCCTTATGGTAATGAGCAAGTATTAATCTCAAGCGTGAAGAGACTTCCATGTCTCTCCGTTTCCCTTCCTGCAACGAACAGAATTCCACGTGTGTGATGAACACTTTTTACTGACACAATTATTTTAATTTTAACAACAAAATATTTTTATAACAAAAATAAGCATTCAGAGCAACGTAAAATGGAAAAATCAAATACTTTACCTACCTAACCACCGCCAATCTCAACAAAGTGATTGGAGGGTGGTTGGATACATAAATATTTTAATATCACTCTTATTCGGCACATTTTCTACTTTACTGTTAAATCTCATCAATTTAGGACACAATATGGCTGATCATTAAAACTTTATCCCCCATTTTTTCATTGAAGGCATGTAACATCAAATCAATGATTAGCTATGGGTGTTCGCAGCAAAGTTAAAAACCTTAAGGAAATGAAAAACAGATCGATATTGTCGATTATTTTTGTCTGTAATCTGTGAGATTTTACCAAACTAACGGATTATTATTGATTTACAGTAAGCAATATACAACTAGAGCTTATTAATAAGTGCAGGCATACCAGAAGAAAAGGTAGATAATTTAGTCAATCCAATTGCTGCACTCCCAAATCATACTACCAAAAACACAGCACCTCTGTATTATCCAGGGGAAAATTAAGGGAACTACAAACGGGAACACATGGAGACTAAAACACCAGCTCCATTAAAAATAACCAAGAGTGACGACTTATTTACTGACAACTCAACTACTCGTCCACTTAACACCTTCTCCCCTAATAATTGCAATTAAAACATTTTTGACATTTTAGCTGGTGTTTGCACAAGTACCATCAGCATGTTTATTTTCTCGAACTTTGGTTCTGCTCTGAGAAAACCCATCTTAGGACCCCAGACGACCTGTTCTTAGACTTAAAATAAAATGAACTGAATGTTGCCTTTTGACCATTTTAACGAACAAAACACTATTATCTAAAGTAATATTTGTCTGGAATCAGAGCCCAATCTTTAGGATCAAGGTCAGGGCGACACTAGAACGTTCAAGGTGACTAACCTGAACAAGAGAAATCCGAGAGAGGTCACTGCGGCTCTTCTCACATCATCATTGACATCGCTTACCTGGAATTCAAGAAGACTCATAAAATTAAAGTCAAGACACTATACGCAGAGTGAGTGGAAAAGATGTTGGCAAACAATGACACATTGATGCCGAAGATCATAAAGAAAGCGACAATTCCAATGTTTACACGAATGCCAAAAAAGCACCAATATCCATCTTGAAACGCAAATTCTTGATCTAAAAAAATTATCGAGCTAGTCTAGCCAATGCGTACACAAACAAGAGGCATTTCTTGAGCTAAGCCTCTGTCTCATGATGCTCGATCCGAGTTTGCGAGTGAAAAATGGTCATATCAGCCAATTGTCCGCGATGATTGGAAGTCCCAGCCAATCGCTGCTACTAATCCAATAATAAAAATTGCCCAATCATCATCATGCTAGGCATCAGAATAGATCTCAATTGGTGCGATCGTAGAGGCATCGCACGTTATATGACAATTCACACAATAACCAAGGGCATTTCTCATGTGATTTTGCCAGATAAGCATACAAAAAAGAGGCATGTTACATGGGAATAAGACCAATCCACACGCAGAACAGGAGCATTTCTCACTAACACCGAGCAACATGTGCAAAGAGACTGAGGTAAGAATATGAAAGGAGCCAAAGTCGCTGACAGCGAAACAGGATCACAAAGTATTATTCCCTCAACACTGTAATGCTTCAGGCACTGGAAACTGATGTTTTTTCGGTTCGTGGTTTGCATTTGTCCAGCTTAGGGTGCTGTCAAAGGCCATAAAATGCTTTTGCAGGTGTGTGATTTTAGCATTTCTCAAGCCTTTTCTGGTATGTGAAACACTTCATGTGAACTGATGCAAAGCCTGGACAGGGCAAACCAAAACACACCTGTCGTCAAAACACACTTGAATTGCTGACAGACAGCAGATTTACCATTAAGTATTTGAAAATAACTCAATAAGAGGAAGAGCCTGTCACTTGGGAGTCATTTCCAGCCGCCATCATCAAACATTTACTCATTGCAAATATGAGTAGTACTTAGATGCATTAGGCAACGTTTGTTAACATCTTGTCAAGAGTAACGCTTCAGAAGACATCTAGTAGACATCATATAGACATCACGCACAGCCACCTGGGGGCCTGCTTCTCAAAGAGACTACTGGCTTTTGTCTCTTAGCTAAAAGGCAGAAATGTGACTACGAATAAAGTTTACTTTTTGTTTTTTGCATTCCTCGAAACATTCTGTCTTGTGTCCATGCAACCACACTACAAATTTGACTTCAAGTGTCGGCAAGTTTTCAGGATTTTCAGCCTTAGTCTGACTTTGTGAAACAGGCTACGCCATCCTTAGAACGATTTTTAGCCGAAAGCCAACAATTCTTTGAGGAACATTCCACTGGGCTAAACATCTGCGACTGTAGATGCAGCAAAAGGGTGATGAAACAAAATACCTTTACATGCTTGTAACTTTTGGGAGTTCCTGAAGGTATTCACTTCGACAGAATTTTAACATTCATGGCAATCCATAACCATAGTAGGCGCCCAGCTCTAATCTCATCGTCAACTTTCATTTGTTCTCACCTGCAAGCTCTCCTGCGTCCAACCTCGTGCGCATCAAATAAAACTGACGTCTTCTCCCGCTCATGTCACGATACAAGACGGGTTGACGCAGTGCTGTCTCGAAAAATAAAATCCACAGTCTGCACAACCGTGTCAGGCAAAGTGCGATTCACATCATTCCAGGTCTTCAGCATATGCACAGATGTGCCAGAGGCTCACCCAGGTATATGTCCACCTCACCCAGGTATATGTCCACCACCGTTGAGTGAACCTCCCCAACACGGCCATCCTGGATTACACAAGACACTCAAATCTCGCTGTATTGACCCACAATGCCGTAACATCTATCAAGAACTTTTGTGCCTCATTTTCACATCATCGGAGATCACATGTTCTTTATTGTTTTTGTATTCTTTACACATTTTTCTCAGCTGCGCTTCTCTACTCGACCTTCCAATGCCCACCAAGTACTACTACTGTGCTGAGGGCAGCAACTGAGATGGGAGAAAGTTGGATAAATGTCATGTGTGATGTCAAGTTTTTCGCCTTCCACACATCAAAGACAAGAAAATGCGGAGCAAGTGGATAAAGTTTTTTCAGTTAATTTTGAACCAAACAAAATCCCCTTTCTTTATGATACCTTTTCAATTCCAAGTTTTAAACGGTTGAAATCAGCAATATTTCCACGGACCTACATCTCAACGGTTGCCGGCATGACCTGCGAAAATGTGCCCAACATTCCAAAACAAGGCCAACGAAAACAAAGCGCTTTCTTACCTCTTAGGCAAAGGAGTGTTCCATCACTGTGCAATCCAGGACGGCCCTATTACAAGTCAATGGGCTCCATACAGGGATGGATGCGGTAAATAAAACATTGTCCCTAGAGCACGGCATAATGTTTCCACATTCAATACAACTACTTACTGCCACGTGTAGCAACTTGCGAATAGCCTTGTTGTTGCCCGTACCACAGTAGGCCATGGCGACGGTGTACATTGCAGACCGGCGTAGTATGGGGTCCTTATCCTGTAGGAGGCTCTCGATGAGGGGGTCTGCCTCCTCCAGCCGACCGTACATGGTCAGGGCAATGCCCACGGCCAGGCCACGCAGGATCTTTTCATGCTGGGTTTCCTGGGCATACTGATGAGAAAATAATGAAAAGTTTTTGTTAAATCAAATGACATAAAACAACATCTACAACAAAGAACATCAATTTCTCCATTTCAGTTGCTTTAAAGGACACAAAAACAGAAACAGAAAAACTACATGCTCTTATTTTTCTCCTTTTTTGATTACTGTACACCCAAAATTTGGAATAAATGTTACTCTCACCACCAACAGCCAAAAGTGGTAGAATTAGACAAGAAAATAATGTGCTTTCATTTAATACCAAAAACAACCAAATTTTTTTCCATCACACACCCATGGCAACGTCAGTTCACTCCGAGTCAAAGCCTCAACATGATACTGGCAGAATAAACAAAACCGGTTCTGGTCAATGTTGACCAGTTTTAGCCAGTACTCACCCCCACCATGTCCTCTATGGCGGTGGTCGATTTGGTGCCCACCATCACCAGACCCATCGCGAGACCTGCAGCCTCACCGGTCACAGCCTCATCCTGGTACAGATTGAATTTGAGCTGCTGGTAGATGTCCTCGCGGGCAGTGCCCATGGCAGCAAGTCCAAGACCGAGGCAGGCACCGTGACGCAGGATCTAGGATAAGAGAGTTCCAAGAATGAAACAAAAATAGAAGATATTGATGCGAAACAGTGCTTCATAGAACATTATTCCTCAATATGGGGATTTCAGCTAAGCCAAAACACTAATTGGAATTATAGTGCCCTTAAGGGTATGCAAAGGCATATTTTCAGAACAAGGATGTGAGGAAAACGAAAGTCATTTTAATTATCGGACGATAGACAGAATTCAGGATGCAAAGCCTTGCTTTTTAATTTCCCACAGTCTACTTTTGGGAGGTCACATAATCAATCCACTAATTTAAAAATTTCTATTCTGGCTCAAACAGTAAATTCACAAAATGTATAAACTTAAGCTCCCTTGCTAATGCTGGCTTGAGAGAATGTTATGATACTCACATCAAGGTGTGCGTCTTTGAGCTGATTCAACAAGTAGTCTGTAATCTCACCACCGTGGTTAGCATGGATCAAACCTAAAGTAAAACCCAGTCTACGTCACGTTTGTTCACCAGTCTCCTAGCTTTTGAATCTCCTTTTGCATCAGAGTGCTTAAACTCGGTCATGTAGCAAAACTGTTCAACAACTGACCATCCTAAATGGAGTGTTAGCCTTGAGTTTTCAAGAGTAGCTCCAGGTTGTGTAGGATTTTATCGACAAGTTTATGTATAACAGCCAAATATCTAAAAACTATAGATTTTAACTCATAAAAAATTAATATATTTTCTGAAAGCAGAGACCCCACAGAATGTGATTACTGTCTTTTACCTCTATGCCATTAATTGGGTCACGTGATCATGTCCTTTTAGTAAAATTTAACAAAAAAGGAAAGTTACATTAATAGCAAAACAACAGCATCAATAACACGTCAAAGTGTTTTTGATGCCTATGTCAAGATGACATCTCAAAAACGCTGCTACAGCATCTAAAAATATTTTGTTTTCACTTCATGCAACTAATAGAATTTTTTCACGTAACTCATAAAAGTCTTATTCTCAATTGTCCTCATGCAAAGCGAAGCATTTGAAAAACAATTCCCAACAATGCTTGGGTGAAGAGTGTAGACAATAGCATTTGGACGTTTCAGCCGTTTCTCAGACCCAATGTTCTGATGTTAGCCACATCTGGAAATTTTTCTAGGGTCCTACATAACCTAAACAACAAGACGACATTACTTGCAACTCTCTGGTATACACTGGTGTGGCAATACAACTATATCATGTAAAAATTTAGATCTCTGACAGGAAATAAACAAAGTAAAGTATCACGATCGCAGAGGATTAAGAAAAAGGACGTCTGTGATGATGCATAACTCAAGTGCAGTCTGTAGTTTGACAAAAATTTTGTGTGTAACACTGCGAAAACACCAAACACTGCGACAAAACACCATTGCCATATTGGTTACAAGAATACAAAAAAAACAGCCTGAGAAAGAGGGTTCACTCACCCAGCGCGTACAGACCGCCCCCCTCGGTATACGCTGAACCAAAGTTGCTATCCTTGGGAAGATATGTTGACATCAAACTGAGAGCCTCCTTCTCATGACCCTGGTACAAAAAAACAATTACAGGCTACATCATGGTTTCGCATCAAACTTCTTATGGTGAGCTCAAGTGACAATATTGGTGTCTCGTGCAAAATCAATATTTCAAAATGCGCTCCAACTAGATGCACTAACATAAAATGCACCACCAAGAACAGAAAAGGCAGTGTCAACAGGTTTGTGGTGATGCCATGTTACTGTCGGAGACTCTATTAATCATTTACGAAAAGCTCGTGCTAAACGAGCAGCTCACAGGTGTTAAAAAAACTGCTGGATGTGTTCCGATAGGCTTGTAGGCTTCATACTGTGTGTTACATTCACAGTCTCTGCTGTCATTGCTTATTTCACCGTTTATTTCGCTTCCACCACGACATTCACTTAACCTAATGCCTGAGGATGCGAAATGTGCTCTCAAAATATAGCCAGTGTTTCAACCTGTTTGTTCTTTACGTCTCTTGGGATTTTTATTTTGTAGAAAGTACAAACAAGTATATATCACGCTGTCTAACAAAAAGTGCAGCCGTGTCTTCAAACAAGTGCGTGTTACTGCTTAGAGAACATGCTTTGTGAAAATGGGCATCCTTAGTGGGGGCCGCTATTTGTGATGGAAATCGTGTGGAAATAAATGTGCTGCTGCAAAGCTATTAGGTGATTGCATAAAACGATTTTAGACAGTGATGAATTCTGGGTAGAATGTACTTAAGCATTTACATTTTTAAAATGCAAAATACGTTTTACTCAAAAACTTGATCACTTCAGATTAACCAGTTTGAACCAAGAACAATGGTGTTTTAATGGTCAAAATCGACCCACATTAAACCTCAAGACATTTACCCGACAGACTGCGCTAAATCAAAAATAGGTCATGTAGTTGGGAAGATGAATGTGCACGACCCCTATCAGATGGGATCGGAAACTTGAAAAAATATGTCAGACTTACCATGTGAATGACCCCCAGACCTGCAGTGGCTGTGAACTTTGCCCAGTTGGCGGCTCTAGATAACCACTCCAAGTTATCCCTGCAAACACAAACCCATATCTAGGACGCATACATACATAATGCTTTTAATAAATGCACAATTTAATGCCGCAATGTACCTACCATCAGCCAAAAACACTTACTTTTTACTACTTTTAGGTAATTAAAATGTCATAAAATGATTCTCAGCTTGTTCTTTGTTTAAAATATTTTTGGGTCTGTGAAGAACTGTTATTTGCTTAGGACCTCAGCCCAGGGTTTAATCTTTGTACTAAAATCCAACTCTAAATTATTTTAGACATTATCCATAAATAATACAAACTTCAAGATACATGTCCATTATTCTGTGCTCGAGTACACTACCCTTTACATGGATGACTGTCTAATCCTATTTTGCACACGATGACCCCAACATTAAAGCTGTAAGCCTGGACTATGTCAAGTGTTAACTTAAAATTGTAAGTTTTTACAGGAATTTGAAGCTCAAATCAACAAGTGCAAACTTAGACAAGGGACTCGTCTGCATAAACCATAATACACACAAGCACAGAATAATACACTTATATTGAGTTTGGAGCAGTATGGCTCAAAACAAGCTGATTCTGTGGTTAACCACTAGATGGAGCTGTTTATACATTGGGGGACTTCGATAGAACTGGAATGCTGCATAAATGCTTGTCCTTCGGAGTTGTTCGACACATACCATTCAGTATAACTGGGATACTTAAAAACCTTTCCGCTATTTGTGCAGACATTTGCATATCAACACACTGATTCGTATAAATCAAAGGGGCGTCTTCTATTCTAATTTCACATGTAGACAGGTCATGGTGGTGCCATGCAAAGCCAGAAATTATAAATTTTCTCTTTTTTACTATACAGTTGCCATAAGTAGTAACATAACAGTCACAAAAAAGCTTCGATTCAGACCACTAAACGTTATAAAATTGGTCTCAAATTGTCCCTGAGTCAAAACATGCCATTTATGGGCTTGAAAGGAACGATTATTGCTTGAAACCAGAGGCTACAAGTGGACTTGTCACAGCAAATCATTCTATTCGTCCAGTGTCGTCTCCAGGAATAACGAACTGTCAATTCTTTGCAGGACCAAAAATCACTGCTCGTCCAGGTGAGGAACAAATTGAGACCAACTTTCTGGCGGTAAATGGTCTGAAGCAGACGTACGTTCCTTCGATGGAACACTGGTTTACAGTTGTTTAAGTAACTGGAAGACAGTAACATATACTAACCTGAGAAACTGGTCACTAGTAGTACCCGCGTGCATGAAGGCATTGGCGATGACAGTGGCAGTATGACAAACTGAGTTACGCACAGCGTCCTGTAGGGATGAACCAACCAAGTATGAACAATGCATGTCAGTACACAAACACAGGGAACTTAAACCGCACAGTTCGAAGAGGTAAAAATCCAAAGCTTCAGACCAAGATCAACTAAAATGCCGTCTCTGAACTCCATGCCAGACATAGCACAATCAGAATTCCAATTAATTCATCAAACAAACAAAATAATCAAACTAAACCCAAGGATCACAACTAAAACAAATGAGTGTACCAGCATAATAGTCACGCTATTTGTGAGCCCCAAATATGCGGACACAATCTAACTTTAAGTGAAAAGGAGAAATTTGATGAGCATGATCCACAATAACTTTGGAAGTGAAGAAATTGAGACAGATCCAATTCATAAGCAGACAAGGATGTCATAAGATCTCTCCTCTACTAGTAGAATCAACAGATTTCTCAAGTAAGGTGTAAATCTATGGTCCAATTTTTCATATAAAACTAATAAAAGAAAACTCAAGACAGTGAAGTTATTCACTCCGTTTTTAGAAACAAGAAAGGATATTAAGACGAAAGACACAAAAAGTGTCTGTCAAACCATTTTTGTAAACCACATAGACTACTGCTATTGCTCAAATCAGTTTCAGTCATTAAGTTTACTAATAGACCACTAGGCTTGACTCAAGGTTATGCAGTACCTTATCAACAAGTCAGGATATTTAGCCAAACCAGTTTCAATCATAAAGTTTACTAACAGACCACTAGGCTTGACTCAAGGTTATGCAGTACCTTATCAACAAGTCAGGATATTTAGCCAAATCAGTTTCAGTCATAAAGTTTACTAATAGACCACTAGGCTTGACTCAAGGTTATGCAGTACCTTATCAACAAGTCAGGATATTTAGCCAAACCAGTTACAAAACTATAGATTTCAACTCAGTTAAGATATGCATTTTCTGACAGTAGAAAGCCTGTGGAATTTCATTTTTGACGTTTTACTATTCTGATATTAATTGGATCACGGGACCATGTTTTTTTAGTAAAACTTACCAAAGCACGATAGGCACATTGATATCAAAACAGCAACAACAACAGCGTAAAAATTTATTTGCAATAAATGTTCAAGACGATGTCTCAAAAACACTGTTGCAGTTTTCTAAAACATTATTTTGTTTCAATTTCATGCAACTTTAGAAAACCATAAAAGTCCTATTTACGATAGCTTCTCAAGCAAAAAAGGGGGCAGTTAAAAAACAAACCCTAAACCCGTTTTAGAGAACAGTACCTTAAACAAAGTATCTGAAATTTTCATATGAATCCAATCAGACACCTCTGAGATAGTTTGGATTTTTCCAGGGTCTTACATAACCTTAACACCTCAAGATGACAAACGAGAACTTAAAACTAGAATAACAAGACGAGTGAGAATCTTATGCCTGAAGCAACATTTAACAAACCTGTATAGTTTACTGACCTTTGTGTTTTTAAGTATGAGTAGATCTGTTTTGTTGTTTCTGATGAGAAACTGTAGATGCAGCTCTCGCGTGGTCTCTCCGCCTAATATTGTATGAAGTTTCGTTATCCGATCCTGTATAGACCGGTCTTCAGTGCTCTGAAAATACAAGAAATAGTATTTTCATTTTTCATTCTCTAACAGCAAAATTAATTTTAAGCAAAAAGTTTGTCCATTCATTTTTTACATCCAATGTGGCTAATTTCAGCCAATGGCTTGGATCTTCAGAATGAGAAACGTAAATACACATACTAAATAATGTTAAGTATTTTGCCAATTATCAAATGACTTAATCTACCTTACTTGATTAGCAGCAAGGGCTCAGTGCTATCTTACCAAATCCTCTAGTTTTGGACCAGCTGTAGGTGGAGGCTGACTTTGTGCTTCGTCTGTTTCCATAGCACTGAAAGGAATAATAGCAGAACTGCAATCTCCAAATAAGGCCAAAACAAGTTGGTTCTGGATGTAAATTTCCATTTTAGTTTGCACACAGATCACTACCCTGACTCGAGAAGACCATGGTTTAGCCTAAAATGTGAAAAATTATCAACATAACACAAGCAGCAATGTTTCGTTATTATAAAAAACACAGTGTTGCGTTTTCAATACGAATGTCTCGGCTACAACCGGACTTACAACCTCAGATAAAATAGCCCGATGCATTCTTTGCACCATGGCAGTTTTCATGATAAGCTACTGCAGTAGCTTTCATCAACACTGGTCCCAACATTAGGAGTATGGTGAAGAAATGGGGCTGATAGACAATGTAAGCAACAGCTTATTTTTACCAGGATTGAGGTCGCTAATAGAAAATCCAACCTGGACCGTAGTTAATTTCAATCCACACTCTGATTACTACTGACTAAGAGCCACTAGGGCAGGCAACAGCAGGTCTTTTGATGACACCACACTATTGAGTGCATATGTTTGCAGACAGTGCGGCCTAGTGGTAGAAAGGCCGCCGCTTCAAATCCTACCAGACAACACTGCTAGAAGGTTGAGTATGTTCCCCTACTCCGTAAGTCATTTTGTACGCACTGTGGTGTAGTGTCACAGATTGCTTGTACAGTACATGACAAAAATGAATTAGACAGGGAATGCTGGGTCATTTTGTATGATTATTTTGGGTGTCTTCTATTCATGAGATGTAACAGTTGTAAATTAGACTCAGGCTACAACATGTAAAACGACTTCTAAGAATAGCGTCTATTCTTCCTATTATAATTGGTTTAACTTGAAAGTTGAATAAAAATTGTCCCACTCAAGAATCAGCCCCACCCACCTTTCTTTCTCCTCCTTCTGCCCAGGGGCAGGGCTGGCGGGTATGGGAATGGGGGCGCACGCTCTCAACGCCGCCTGCACCCTCTGCAGGAACTTCTGTGTGGCACTCTCGTAAAGGTCAAAGCCGATCTGGTAGGCCATTAAAGTGCTATCCTCACCGGCTTTGGTTAGTTTCTCCAGGATGTCAGCTACTGACTGAGGCTCATCCAGGAATATAAAGCACTGGAATAGCAGCGACAGCATAGGCTATACAATGACATTACTAGATTTCTGCAAACAGGCCCATTTTCAGAAACTTCTCCAAAACATAGGCCATTTCCACAACCATGATTAAGAAATTATTTTAGTTGGTAGGATTCCCAGCATAGACAATGGCAGCAAATGTGACACAAAAACAAGAGCACAGTTCAGCAAGCAAACAAAACTACAGTTGTGTTAGTGCCACAAACTCTTAACCACACGTGTTGGTCCTCATTTCATGTCAGTCTCGCTGACCTATTTTCCATTTAAAGGTCTAACATTCAGGTTAAAAACAAGCAAAAATATTACTTTTTCCGAATATATGAACCGGAGCTCGCTGTCACAAATTCCCGGTAATCAAGTATTACAATAAGAGTGACAACAGTTGGTAATTACCAAAATAGTAACAGCATATACTACAAACATCCGCTAACTTCCAGTTTGTTAATTTACTGTGCTTGTGCGAGCGCTGATATTGGGGAACTTAAAAATCAGGGGGTGAACGTAAATGCCCAAAACCTACGTTTACATCAGACTCGCATACACAGTCAATTAAAGCATAGTTCGAGAGAAATTGTTTTCGCACCTGAATAAGGCAACATGCCATTGAAATTCTGAGTGTTTGTTAACTAAAGGAATCGGCCAGTTTCTTAAGTTTTAGGAGCTTAATTTCACATGAGATGAGCATTCACATAGGCACAGACATTTTCAAGGAATTCTCTATCACATAAATTGGAGGTAGGCATTAGATGTTTAAAACTTGGAAATTTCTGGACGTTAGCATTTAGCACAACATGGCGCATTGATCGGGATAAGTACAGTAACTGCTTTACACAATGTACAAGTGTGCTCTTTTTGAACAGAATTATTTCAGAGTGAGGATCGCATTATATTGAAAGCACCAGGACAGACACAGATTTGTGATGTGAAGTGATTCCTGAATACTAACGTTATGTAAACATTTATTTAAGGAAAGCATCAGTGAGAAATTATGCTAAAATTGGGAAAAAATATTGGAATTGATGTGCACAAATTGTGATAGTGCATGAGGGAACAGTAAATTTCTTGAGAGCTCCTATTTTGGGAATTAAATACTCAAGTCACATAGTGCCAACACAAAAGAATGAATGATGATGATAACTGCAATGTCATCTTGTACTTCCAAATAGACTAGAAGAATTTTGTAAGTAACACAAGATATTCCAGAACACGTTACCTGGCAGACATTGATATAATCGGGCGTGGCCAGGTTCAGGTATAACTTGACGAGCACACGGAGGACCGTGTTGCGGAACTGTCGGTTCTGTATGAGCGACATGCACACCTTGAGGCTGTACGATAACATGGCTGCCACGTCACTAGATTTCAAGATGGCAGCCTCGAAGATGTCAATACGTCTCGTCTCCAGGGAGATTCCCACAGCCTGTTTAATTGCATTGTTAATGATAGAATACAAATTTGGCATAAAATTAACATACAAAGCAAATGTCAACATAGATAATAGACTGTTAAAATCTTAAGAGCAAAGTAAACATATAAACAGTCCATAACAATATTGTTCAACAGGTTTTCAATTAAGAAGAAAATGTAGTACACGGAGGCAAACAGTAGATTTTTTTAAAAGCCATCAAGCTCATTAGACAAACATGTAAATGCAGCGTAAGCAGATCAATCTACCAACTCCCCATGGATAGGACACAAGCCACTCAACCCAAGCTGGTACTCATCTGCACAGCTGCATGAAGTAGAGTAAATTAAATGCCACACTCCCCTACACAACTGATATGTCAGAGGCAACATCAACAGCACTTTGGATGAGATTCGCCCATCACTCAGCAGCACAGCCACTACAGTAGACTATGCAACTCAGATGAACTAAGTTTTCAGAAAAATGCAAACATAAGCAGGGCTCGACATAAGCAAGTATACGCTCGAAAAAAACGAGTAGGAAAAAAAAATTTCAAACAGAAATTCGAGCTCACTAGTACAGACGCTGTCCAATATCCAAAATTTTTTATTTTATTTTTTCATTGTCACATTTTCAAGTGCAAATCTGAAAATACCAGTGCAGAATATGCCACCACTCATTTTTGAGTGGGCATTTTCTCCTGTGCCAAGCGCTGTGCACAGTAATCTTCTTGTTTAACAATCATTTTTTCCGATTGCTGCAACTTGCACTCAACACTACCTGAACACTGAAAGTACTAATGAGTATGGCCTTGTAAGCTGATGACTGAGCTGAAATCTCTCACCTGCTTGAACTGTTGGTCCTCAAAGCACCTGGCAAACATTCGGTTGACAATGGCCTCCAGGCGTGGGTCAATCCCCTTGGCCTCGCTGTCCAATCCTTCGGCATTACTCACTCTAAGCTTAGTATAGTGGTCGATGCACTTGGCTGAAAGTTACACGCATAGTTAGTCGCCTGACTATCTGGCGTTTAACTTTTGACTCGGCATGTATTTGGGCAACAATATGCCAGTCCTTTTAACACTTCGCACTCTGTGAATTTATCAAGGGCCCTCTTGGAAAGCAGTGCTATCACTGAAGAGGCCACCCTCATTTTAAAAAAAATTACAATAAAAAAATAAAACCAACTGATATCAAGAATGCCATTATGTGGAATTGAACTCAATCTTTAGTAACGAATCAATTGTTAGCCAGTACCAAATTTTAGTTCCACAACACAATGTTTACATTCATAGAAACATGGTATTCACTCCATTCATCTTTCTACTAAAACTTAAAGGACATACTCCAATTGCTCCAACAGTGAGTAGTATAACAGACAGGTGTTCAGTGCTCTGGTAGTTAAAGCAGTGGCCAAATGAGGTCACTGTTTTAATTCCTCAGTTCAAGCTATTGGTTGTCAATACAAACCCTTTAATCAGGGAGGTTGTTCTTGATGTTGGCGAGCCAAAAATGGGATGGCAAAAACTAAGTAGCTGTCACCTCAAAACTGTTTAAACTTAAATTTGCAATTTTAATGACAAACTATCAATTGAATATCTATCATAATTGTAAACATATAACTGTGGGACTCAATAGTATTGCTATATGAAATTCTGTTTGCCATAAAACTCACCAATAATGGTTTCCACATATTCTGAAGTGTCATTTACATCGAATAAATCGCCAGCGCCCAAGGCATAGGTGAGAGATTCCTCAAATGCACCCAGATGATAGAAGACTTTGGATGCCACCAGTGCAGCTAACTCGCGGCTTTTGAATGATTCGTCCTCATACAGCATTTCACTAGAAATATCATTCAAGGGCAAATTGCTAAGTAATGTTTTGACCAATTGTGGTTTAGTCATCTACAAGGTTGACTGCTAGAAATTCTGTCAGCATTACCATTACCCCAGTTCAGAGCATATGATTGGTTCCTTTATTAAACAAAAGGCGGTGTTTTTTCCAGGGCAAAAAGGCCTCAGTAGTTGCCTTAAGAGGATACCGAATTTTATTTTGGAAATTTCAACCACAAATGTCTCTGTCTGATTCTATTGGGTATTTTCCTTGATAAATGAAAGTTCAATTCAGCTAAAAAATTACACACAGCCTCAAATACTAAATTATTTGGATCAAGACTGATGCTCTTTCCACACACTAATCACTTAACTCGACCAAAGCGTTAGTGAAAAATAGGAGAATTTGTGAAGTCCTTTCAAAGTTGTTTTAAACTTTTGAGGGCTAACGATAATTACAGCTTGAAAAGTTTTGCTTAAAAAATATATAGATCTTGTTGCTAGACCAAAACACGATTTAGAGTCTTTATAACTAAGTTGCTAATGAGTCTCAAGTTTCCATTTGTTTGGAGAACATCTGAAGCTAATAGTTGAAAAATGCGGAAAATTCTTACATGCTGTCCACAGCTTCAGAGATCTCTGCCCAAAACACATCGACAATCTGGTTCAGCTTGTTAAGAGCGAATGTCTTAACCTCTGTCTCCGGCTCATGAAGGAGGGAAATCACACCAGCTGGAAAATAATAATTCAATGATAATTAATGATAAAAATTATGATGATGATCTTAAAAAGACCGAAAACCACAACGTGTATGACGTGACAGTGCAAAACGTTCAGACACTTCTGCAGTGTTGAGTACGAGGATATTTGGCGATTCAATTTTCCTGAGGACATTACCCTTCGGTAATAGTCGGATAACTTGGTCCCAATTCAAATTCTGTCAGGAATATTTGAAAAATAAAATGAAGTGTCGCAATATACAATTGCCCACTCCCATGGATCACGCGCGCCACTCCACTCTCACTTTTTCGTGAAATCTACAACATTTNATTGGGTATTTTCCTTGATAAATGAAAGTTCAATTCAGCTAAAAAATTACACACAGCCTCAAATACTAAATTATTTGGATCAAGATTGATGCTCTTCCCACACACTAATCACTTAACTCGACCAAAGCGTTAGTGAAAAATAGGAGAATTTGTGAAGTCCTTTCAAAGTTGTTTTAAACTTTTGAGGGCTAACGATAATTACAGCTTGAAAAGTTTTGCTTAAAAAATATATAGATCTTGTTGCTAGATTAAAACACGATTTAGAGTCTTTATAACTAAGTTGCTAATGAGTCTCAGTCAAGTTTCCATTTGTTTGGAGAACATCTGAAGCTAATAGTTGAAAAATGCGGAAAATTCTTACATGCTGTCCACAGCTTCAGAGATCTCTGCCCAAAACACATCGACAATCTGGTTCAGCTTGTTAAGAGCAAATGTCTTAACCTCTGTCTCCGGCTCATGAAGGAGGGAAATCACACCAGCTAGAAAATAATAATTCAATGATAATTAATGATAAAAATCATGATGATGATCTTAAAAAAACCGAAAACCACAAAGTGTATGACGTGACAGTGCAAAAAACTCAGACACTTCTGCAGTGTTGAGTACAAGGAGGATATTTGGCGATTCAATTTTCCTGAGGACATTACCCTTCATTCCATAAATTTATTATATCACAGCAATCCTGACTTCATTATTTCAATATAACACTTTGATTTTCAAGAAAAATGACATGTGTAGTTCGGGCATTTGCACAGCGGTACTCAATCATTGACACCATATTTTGACAGTATTTTTGTTGATAGCTATATGAATGACTGGCATCTGCTTTGAGGTGTTTTCACAATAAAATTGAGTAATGAACGGGAACCAGGTTTCAATTGAATGAATAACGATCATAAGGACATGTCTACGGCTTTACGACCCGTACTCTTGACTATCTGTGAAACTGGTTCCAGTCAGCCATAGTGTATTTAAAAGTTGTATTCTGAAGAGTTAGCATGACATAATCTGTGTAGGCCTAAGTGTGTACTAATTCATTGCGACAATCAAAATAATGAAATGAAACAGAGGATGGCAACGGCGCTTCTGGCGGAGAGTGAGTCAGCGAACTTTTCGATTCGCTAATAAAACTTTCCTCACAAAATTCTGTACCCTAGAAGGGTGTGGATGACAGTTAAAGTCCTACCTGAAGATGTGATGTTCATTTTTGAAGAATTCTTTGATCGAGTTAAACTACTAACAAACTTAATTGATCAGTGATACAAAAACTTTCGCATGTAGAAACAACAAAGATGTCCGCACTGGTTCGCGAAAGCCGCATCCGGTCTTTAGGGACATCTGGTGTTGGAAGATTAAACTAGATCCGCGGCCCAGTGTTGCCGAAAAGCTCTTTGTCATATTTTCTTTACACCTGGCTCATTTTGAGACCTGTGTTCACTTACTAAAAAACATAAATAGGCCTATCACTCATGCTGACGGAAACTTAACAAAATGTCAGTAAATTTCAATGAATTGTTTTCAGTTTGGCTATCGGTTGAAGAAATGTAACACACTCGGTGTTTTATAACGGTCACTAGGCCCTGTGCTTGTTTTTATGTTCGTGACTCTGCACACCGATTTAAAACAAACATTTTACTTGCGGTTGATTTACTTTACTATATACTTTAACCACAAATTAACATAGAATGAAAGAAAATCCCAGAAGAAAAAGAACAATTTAATGGCAATTCAGTTGTGAAAACTTTGGAAGCATAAGTCATATCAGCTTTTGGAAAACTGCAAGAGGAACGAAGTTTCGTAATCGGTAACAATTGTCATTCAGGTTATATTATTCGCAATACTATATCTTGCGACACTCAGAATACATTGATATGGCCTTGTTTCCGGAGTTAGACTAAATAATGTGCGTAAATCACATTTGGGATCGAGTCGAATATACATATGATAATAGTCCTAGATCACATGTCACAGTAGTGCCGTGACTGAAGTGGCGATTCATTCCCCAAGCCATTTTCAGGTACGAAAAATATTGTACTAAAATGTACAGAAGATACATGTTAAAACCATTTCATAAATTTTGTGAAGCAGTAAACCGGCAACAAAATTCAGCAATCCGATTCTCAGTAACCCGACGGGAACTAATAAAAGAAATGAGTGCATGACTTAACGACAGATTTATTAAAAAGGATAATAAATCCTGTTCTGGGTGATTTTGACTAGTTTTCGGTCCCTGGCTTCCCAATTGAGTGATAAAAGCAAGGTGGCATCACTCAATGGGTCACAGAGTGGCCATCGTAGTTTTTGGTGGGTGATCTGTCACCCCGGGTGTAACGGGGGCGGTATCTACGACCAAGGCGCCCCGATTTTACGAGCCCGGTGCGGACTGAGGGTGATATTGAAAACTAAAAGTTGGTGAATAATACATAGGTTTATTGTAAGAATATATGACTACAATATTTCACACTTACAAGCAATCCAGTTGTTCCATGACTTAGTATCGCAGCGTTGTGATTTATACAGTTCTGATACACGGGCAAGCCAGTCGCTGATTAATAGTTGTGTGTGCAAGAACGGGGCAATTTGGTTATTCAGATCCGAAAGGTGAGATGCAATCAAGCTCGGGAGGAGCCCGAGAATTGCATGGGGCTAAACTGTTGGCAACCAAGTTCGGGAGGAGCCCGAAAGCTGCACAAACAGNACCCGAGTTAGTTTGAATCGTTAACGACTTTGATGACAACAAGTAGCAGCCCAGATCTAAAAATATCCCGGATACTTTTTCAAGGGGCATTTTCTCCCTTTTCACATCGCAAGTTTAGCTACTCGAATGCACAAGTCAGTTAGAGAGCCCTGATTCAACTTTCACGTCGGCAACTTGCCTTGCGCTCTAGAGTCTTTCAAATGCGGTCGTGAAGAACAGTAAGGCCGTACCTGCATGAATGAAGTCAATTTTGAGATCCGAAATTTGTGAGTTAACGCTGCAAGTTTAAAGAACAATTTCTCGATGATCTAAAAAATCTATTTTGGCGCGTAAAAATGGCGGGAAAATTTTGCGACCTGGCATTTACGAATGCGAGCTGGATTTTGAAAATGCGACCTGGGATTTTGGCTAGGTCGCAAAATGCGACCTGGCGATTTTAATAACGTCGAGCCCTGATTGACATCATATTTTGACAGTATTTTTGTTGATTGCTATACGAATGACTGACATCTGCTTTAAGGTGTTTTCACAATAAAATTGAGTGATGAACGGGAACCAGATTTTAATGAATAACGATCATCACTCAGGACATGTCTCTGGCTTTACGGCCCGTACTCTTGACTATCTGTGAAACTGGTTCCAGTCAGCCATTGTGCATTTAGGAGTTGTATTCTGAACAGTTAGCATGATATGATCTGTGTAGGCCTAAGTGAGTACTATCAAAATAATGAAATGAAACAGAGGATGGCAACAGCGCTTCTGCCTGGCGGAGAGTGAGTCAGCGAACTTTTCGATTCGCTAGTAAAACATTCCTCGCACAATTCTGTACCCAAGAAGGGTGTGGATGACAGTTAAAGTCCTACCTGAAGATGTGATGTTCATTTTTGAAGAATTCTTTGAACGAGTTAAACTACTAACAAACTTAATTGATCAGTGATACAAAAACTTTCGCATGTAGAAACAACAAAGATGTCCGCACTGGTTCGCGAAAGCCGCATCCGGTCTTTAGGGACATCTGGTGTTGGAAGATTAAACTAGATCAGCGGCCCTGTGTTGCCGCAAAGCTCTTTGTCATATCAGTGGTCTTAACACCTGGCTCATTTTGAGACCTGTGTTCACTTACTAAAAAACGTGAATAGGCCTATCACTCATGCTGACGGAAACTTAACAAAATGTCAGTAAATTTCAATGTATTGTTTTTCAGTTTGGCTATCTGTTGAAGAAATGTAACACATTCGGTGTTTTATAACGGTCACTATGCCATGTGCTATTGTTTTTATGTTCGTGACTCTGCACACCGATTTAAAACAAACATTTTACTTACGGTTGATTTACTTTACTATATACTTTAAAAAGAATGAACATAGAATGAAAGAAAATCCCAAAAGAAAAAGAACAATTTAATGGCTATTTGTGAAAACTTTGGAAGCATAAGTCATATCAGCTTTTGGAAAACTTCAAGAGGTACGAAGTTTCGTAGTTAGTAACAATTGTCATTCAGGATATATGGTTTGCAATACTATATCTTGCGACACACAGAAGATATTGATATGGCCTTGTTTCCGAAGTTAAACTAAATAATGTGCGTAAATCACATTTGGGATCGAGTAATATACATATGATATTAGTCCTAGATCACATGTAGGTCCGTGACTGAAGTGGCGATTCATTCCCCAAGCCATTTTCAGGTACGAAAAATATTGTACTAAAATGTACAGAAGATACATGTTAAAACCATTTCATAAATTTTGTGAGGCAGTGAACCGGCAACAAAATTCAGCAATGCCGCCGATTCTCAGTAACCCGACGGGAACTAATAAAAGAAATGTGAGTCCATGACTTAACGACAGATTTATTAAAAAGGATAATAAATCCTGTTTTGGGTGATTTCAACTAGTTTTCGTTCGGTCCCTGGCTTCCCAATTGAGTGATAAAAGCAAGGTGACATCACTCAATGGGTCACAGAGTGGCCATCGTGATTTTTGGTGGGTGATCTGTCACCCACAGACAGTTGTGTAACTCGTCTATAACTAAGGTAACGCCCTTTACTTGATCGTCAAGTTGGCTTTGTATGAAGTACTCTCACTGCTCCAAAGTTTTGAGGATCGACGTGGGTTACAGAGACGCACTATTTTCTTTTATAAAGGTGAATGGGAAAGTCGTTGCTCAGATATGTCCGAAAGTATGTTTGGTATCCTTTTAACCAATAAGATACAATGTTAAGCACAATCTCTTCTAGATGCAATTTATCTATGGTCATTATGTAACCCTGACTTGAGCTATACGAAACGTTTTGTCTTTGAACAAAGATTCCGCCCACTTGGATAGAAACCAACAAATAGCATCATAATTTCGTAACATTGAAACAACCATAAACATGTATTTCATTTTGGCATTTTTTGAACTTCATAAACTAGTCGAATGTCTTC
>NMRA01000047.1:1030174-1119381 GCA_002633005.1 Phoronis australis
GGCACTCAGAGTTTCAAAGTTATTTTGTCTGGTCTAAAATCATTTCGTGTAATGCTTATTCTGAAAGTCTTCCCTTTGAAAGTTTTACAGTTGAAACGGATAGACTAAGAATCATTTTATCATTTTTTAACGAAACTGAAACTGCGCTGTCGCGAACATTACAGCGTCCTGTCGTTCAGTAACTTTTCCAGTCGTGAGGGGTGCTGAACGTGCGATAATATCTGGCTTAACTTAACTTACATTTTTATCAGCCCATCCCAGTCAGGCTAGATACGATCTGATCGGAGATTAGAGCAGTATCAAACAAAAGAGCGCAGGCCCTCCAACCACCAACGCCAGAATGGAGTTAATTGGCTACGGGGGGTTAACTTCCCAACTTGTTGTTGGGCTATACAATCGAACAAGTTGGGAGCAACGGGATGTCGCCATCATGAAACCTGAAACACGCTTTCAGTTCTGCATGCCGTCGACGCGGGCACAGCTTCCGATTTGTTCTTGCGTATAATCAAAACCTGAATAATGGTGAAATAAAGAAAACATTCACAACCTTCTTCGTTTTTTAATCAACTGTTTGTGAATATAGTATCGCTCATAGAATTGCCGACAGGTGGAATCCTTTTTGCCTGTTTTTGAACAAGGCAACTGTTAGCACTCATCCGATCATTTTATACACACGTGTTTGTGGAAGCAAATTGAGTTTAGCAATTGTTTCGGCCCGAGGATCGGACACTCCACTCTAAATGCTTTCAAATCCATTTTTGTTGTCTGCGTCACTACATTCTTCCAAATCTGTGGCGTCGTCCAAAATGAAAAATTGCGCCCCATGACTTGGCAACTGAAGAGCTAGATTATCAGCCCGGATATTGTTGCGCAACTATTGCTAGCGGCGAAAATGAACACATTTAAATACTTTTCTGTTGAATTTTTATTTAATTCCACTTCTAATGCGTGAAAATACTATCAAACCGTTTTTCGCACGTCTTTCAAGGCAACTGGCCATTTTACGCTGTGCACGCGCCAGAGGATCGGAGGACAGTGGTCGAACAATTAAATCCACAACAGTCCACAATAGTTGCAAAATATTGCTTAAAATTACGTTATTTTATTAACATATCATTTGATTTAGTACTTTTCAAATTTTTATCGACGTGAGCGTGATTACTTGAGTGTACTTGTGAAGTTTCCTCGTGTATTCCAAGTTCACTCATACGCGATCTTGAAATAAGCAAGATTCCATTCACACACGGCAGGTTTTCACTTTTACCACTAGATGTCGTCCGAGAAATCGGCCTTTTCCGGTGCAAGACGGTGGAAATGGCTGCCTTTCCCAGCCGCGACAGCCAACCACTCAAAAAGCGAAGGCTGGAAGAGTCAATTCTCGGCCCTCCTGATGTTTATCCGCAGGACCCCAAACAGAAAGAGGTTTGTGGTGTCTTTTGAAAAACTGTATATCTCTGATGTGTGTGTATCTGAATCAGACCACTGACATCTATTCATGCGTTGACTCACTCCTGGGTCTCAGAATCTCAGATCAGAGAAGTAATTGTTAAAATGCATTTTGTCTAGTTATCCTTCACCTCATGTGCGTATAAAGATTCACCACACTATTAGTTAAATGAGCCAACCGACATACTCCAGTGTGTAAAAATAAACAGCCAATTAACGCCTTTTTCTGGCTTGTTCGTGTACTTTAAATGAAGTGTAGTTTGTGAGTACGCTATTCGACATATTCATTATATGACGAAAACAATTTCTTTTGCAGTGTGGAGTTCATAAGAGCCTTAACAATTACTTTAGAAAGTAATCTGGTAATATCAGGATGGAAACATGCAGAAGACCACAGAATCATTTGCTCAACATTACCTGTCGTATTGTGCTATTTTGTAAAAAATTAATTAATATTTAAAACAATATTCACTGAATATTCTTTTAAGTGTTAATTCAGCTTTCTCTACTACATGTTTTAATTTGGCACTACGGCCAATTTCCAGCACTTGTGACACATTTAAATGGACTCCAAATATGTTTGGTGTTTCAGGTGTGGAGATCAGTGCTTGGTACTGCTTGTAAATAGCACCATCTGTTTGTAAATCAGTTGCCATCACACTCTAGAGACCAATTGCTGATTGTATATATAATTGTCCAAATCCCGTGTGAAAAAGGCGAAACGCCGCTCATGGGATGTATGACTTAATAGTTGGCTGTAAACAGTAATTACACAGATATCGGGTCCTCAGTAGCTCAGTGGTCAGAGCACTAGACCGGCAATCTAGAGACCTGTGGTTCGATTCCCAGTTGGGGTTCCTGATGTTTCTGTGTTTATTTGATATATTTCATTACTGGCCAACCTCAGCGTCTATATATTTACTATAAATAAAATGTGTACAGATGGCCTGACATAACATGATATACATGATATTTTATTTCTTTTGTCTGTCTTTGCTGTAAATATACCCTTTCTAATTTTCTTTTTTTCAAGGATGAATTGTCTCACTCCAATGTGAAGCATGGTTTTAAGTTACAACTGCTAACACCAGATACTGAGGTAAGAGGATTTAAAAAGTTTCCCAAAGTTTTCTGCAAACAAGGCCTTCACCTGACACTGCCAAGCATCTTTACAATATATTTGGATTTGATTTTTGGTCTTCAAAATATCTAAGTTGTTGAATATGCTCCAGATGTGTTCGCGAACAAAATTGACCTATATACGGTGCTTTACTTAGAGTGGCTATAAACTAGTGCTCCGGCCTGGAAATAACCTTGTGATTTAGACCACTTCGGTCTTGATTTGTTTGTTACTCGTATGAGAAGAGATTTTTGGGTTTGTGAAGAACTGAAAGTTCATTATTCCTTGAGATCTTACAAAGCGACACTTAAAATGACACGTCATGACATGACACTCCATGACAGTCAACTTGCAGAGCTTGGTCTCAAGCAGTGATGAACTGTTGATTCCTTTGAACTGAAGCCCGGAAATCACCTTTTGATTTTTCCATAAAAGTCATACTTTTGATAACTCCTCTTGCGAAGGTGGTTGATTTTAAAAAAATTTTCTAGCAGCGTGTTTGTGAGCACTACAAAAGGCATTGTATGTGAAAGTTTTGCTCGAATCCGATCAGCCATTTTTGAGGTATAATGTTTTTCTAAGGTGCTACACATACCCTTAAGACGTCATGTGGTTCAAGCATTCTCAGTCAACTTTATTTATATGTTTCACTTGAATCAGTATGGGTCAGCTCGAGACAACAACGTTTCTCAAGACAAAATCGGCATCAACTTCAGCAGTATTTTGTCGAGAAAAGAAGAGATCAACACATTGGCTGACAATAAAGGCAGGAAACCACAGATCAATATCCGGGAGAATTTCTGGCATGTGAGTCATACATATATTCAGTTACATCTAAGTGTTATTTTGGATTCCAAACTTGTAAAAATGGACTACTGTCTCAAATTTTTGGTATTAGAGTGTTTTCTCCAGGAGAAATTGCCCTGAAGATGATTTTATATATGACAAAATTTGCCAGTAGTTTGCAATTGTGCAATGAAGTTAAGTTTTGTGTTCACTGAGAGCGCACGTATTTCAGATTCTGCCGGTTTTTGTGGTGTGTATGAATTTACTGTTTACATTTTAATTGCAACAGGTGGCTACAAAGTCAGCTCGCAACATGGAGAACTGGTTTGCTGACCTAGCCAGCAACAAATCACTGTCTTCATTATCAAAGCGTGTGAGTATGCTAGTGAAAGTTACTAAAGCTTATAGCAATACTTGGCAGCGCATTGCTATGGAGTGTTTGATCATTTTCAGTCTTAAAGAATATAATATTATAATGTTTCTTTAACAAAAGGTTATCATTTTTATCTACTAGACCTATTCCATTACTGTTTTGAATTTAAATGAATTGTCATTTATTTTCTTCTCGTATCAGTGGACAAGTGTAATGCTTTATTTATTGTGCAGGTTCCAATATTCAACAAGAAAGAAGAGGTGTTCAGTAACCTATTTGACAACAAAGTACCCCGTCTGTTGGCTGCTTGGTACATCAAGATGGCGTCGGCTTTTGCTGTCGCCAACTCAGAGACGAGAGCTCGGGGAAGTCGTAAAACCAACGTGGAACCACCAGTGGGTATGTGATGGAAAACTGCACACACTATTGCATTGCCCCCAACCGTTACTAACCTTGTGATAACTTGTCCTTTAGTAACATTACTCAGGCGAGCCCACACATGTTTTACTTCACATGATGCTATAATTGTAAGCACATTTTTGACTCCTTTAAAAATGATCTGTTTCATTGTTTGTATGCATGTTATCCACTTTCATACTGTGCGAAGTAGGTTTTTGCTAGGTTGACATCTTACATTCATTTCAAAACTATATGGAAAAGACATTCTGTAGTTGAGGGAATATTTTGAACTTAACATCAAAATGGTCGCAGTCCTGCTTGAAGAGATTTTGCAGCCAAATTACATGTGCATAATATCTCTGTCATTTCAGACTGGTGCAATGCTCTGACTAAGTACATGAACACCAACTTGTTAATGAAACTGTCCGACTATCACCAGTCTAACCAGTCGTCGACGACGACAAGTTTCTTGACGGCCACCCAGTCAAGCGCGGTCAACAAGGAGGAGGTACAGACCCAGTGGACATACCACACACACCTGGCCAGGCACATGTTTGAGGTGAGACCAGACTGGTGACCTGCAGATTTAAATATATGAATGATTCTATTACTATAAGATATTCGAAAATCAAACCTGCAGTCTAATTTATTATTACTGTTATTATTATATAACTTCAAGTTTTTTAATGGTTGAAATTGTCCAATATTATTTTTGGTACATGTCCCAAATGGAATAGCTATTGGTGTGTTTGTATTTTAGGAGGGACTCCTTGACAGGCAAGAGTTTTTAACCTGGCTTGTGGATGTGCTGGAAAAAACCAAGATGGCTGACGAAACAATAATCAAAATGGTGCTGGATCAAACTGTCAAGGTACTTCCGATTGAAACTATAGATTTTGCTCAGGACTACTGTTTTGTGTGGTGTTTAAGTATGCTAGTGTAGCACATGGGAAAGCAAATCCTACTGGAGTATTGTGGGGGGACAAGATTTGTAGTGAATGTTTTTATTTAGCACAGCATACCGCAGTAGGTGTTAGCTTTATGCCAAGTGTAATGTATTTGACGAGTCACATGTGACTGAGGACCTGGTATGAGTTTGGAAGACGCAAAAATGTCCCGAAGGAAGCTAGAGTGATCATGTGCTTCGCTTGTAATACATAACAATATCTCACAATATCTCACAATGTCTCGCATGATCTTGTGAAGTTCTTGCGTTCTCGAGTTGCATGCCAGTTCTGTGGCTCTAAGTCTTGCCATACTTGTCGCTGGTAGCAATGAATTGTCACTGTCAAAAATTTTTACCCATCTTTTGTTCAATTATGCATGCGTTCGTTTCAGTACGCCGGTGATATTGCCATGTCAGAGTTGTTGTCACGGCGACTCTGCACGTTCTGCTGTAAGAAGATTACCCAGATGTGCAATGAAGCTGGCTGCACGTCTCCTAGGACACAGTCGCCGTTGATTACTGTCGGCAACAACGGGTGAGTGGATGGTTTGCCTTTTTGTATTGTGATCTTCTAAAACGTTGTCTGGTGAGCAGACACGTTTTCATTTTTATCATCGCTCAGCAGAACTGTACTGAAAAGCTGCTATTGGAAAATGTGACAGTTTAACCTCACAAGCTGCCATCTGAATTCCTTGTATGGTGGACCTTTGGCAGAAGTGCAAGGCATCAAATTTTGTGAATCTACCAGTATTTCTTGTAATTGCGATAACATCTGAGCCTAAGTTGCATTTCTGTTGCCTTCTCATCGTAATGTGTTGTTAATAAATGTTGTCTGGTTATGCAAAATTTCTCTTTTCTTTCAATAATCATTACTCTTTTAGTTTATTCATTGTATTGGTGAACGCTTTTACATTTGTGGATAACTGTACTGTGAAATACCTATTTGTTGACAGGTCTGTCACCACAACGTCAGCCAATCAGCCGACCCAACACCCTGTCAGTTCCGCCTTCTCTGAGTATTGCAACTGTCCTCAGCATCGGTCAATCCTACTGCAAATGAGTGCCATTGTACAGACAATCTGTCTTAAGTGTCCAACGGCACTGGTCTGGAACTCCATTGGGGACAATAAAACATCCTCTGCCCTGAGTGGCTCACCCCTAGACCACCTGGTGTGTGCCCCTGCGTCACTGCCAATACCTCCCGGGCCCCACAATCAGCAGGTGAGAGACGTTTAGTCTTCAAACAATTGGTGGAAATGGCATTGTAAAGAATTCTAATGAGCTGTTCTTGATGGAACAGTCTAATTAATTTAAGCAGTAAAAACCCGCCTTCTGAAGAAAAGAGTAAGTTTTGATGTAGATCAACTACCTGTAAAGACGTTGGTCTCAGATTGTTCTTTGATCAAATAAGAGGCTATATCTAGATCAAGTTCTACAAGTTGGCTTGTCACATCGGAGTACTTTATGCACGTCTACCATGGCCTCGGGCTGTAAAGATCCGTCATTTTTTTCCAAGCCAGGAAACCACTTTGTAATTGAGTTAGGAACAATTTTATGTCATTTTTATAGTTTCAAGTGATCGAACTAAGAAGTTGATGGTTCGTGGGTTCATTGCTGCATAAATGTGCAGCCAGTGAAGGCATTATTGTTTGTGATGCAACATTTCTTTTTTATTCCATTGTATCACACTTTACCTGCAGAACCACTTATATGGGTGTAGACTGTTATTTTGGTGCAATCTCTCTTTTGTGATGTGTAAATTTCTCTCAGCATCTCCCTTATGTTCTTTCACTTTGCCTCTTTCAAGATCCGTATAATGATTAAGTCCAAGGAAAACCAGATACGTCAGAGGAGCCTGGCAGCCGAGACGAAATGGTCGTCGGACAAATGTCAGCAATCAGCGACAGGTGAGTGATAGATGGGAGTGAAGGCGCATAGACAGTTTTAATAACGTACTGCGATTGCTTAATTCAGGCCAACGGGTGCATAAAATTTGAATGGCAATCACGTCTTATTTTGTCTTGAATGGTATATGTATTGCATTCAGATTCTAACTGAAAGGCAATGCAGAGCAATCCATCAAAACTTATATCAATGACCAAAATAACTATGTTAGCAGCAGGGTCAAGCACACTGTGCAAGGTACATGTTGTAAGTTTGCAGTCATGCCCCCCAAATCAAATCAAAAAGAATTGGAAATGCTTAAGTGACTCGTCGGTCCTCCAAATTGGCTCATCAGTAACTTGACGCCTAGCCACGTTTTTTCGTTGGTGGCAACTAAATCGCACAATACTGAGGGTATTGTGGAGATGAGTTTTCTTGTAAATATGTCACAAGCTACAAAACTATAAAGTAGGAGGTTTAGCTCAAAGTGTAAATGTCTGGCTAATTAGGGTGTATTAGTTACACCTGTGTGACCTAGTACAAGCCCACCTCACTCTGTTAAAAGTTAGATGCCGCTTCTACTCGGTTCTTGACAGTTTGCTTTGAAATGAGGCAATTCGGTCTGTCTCCATGTAAAATGTTTAATGAGATGCCATAACTTTATGTCAGCCATAACTGTCACCTTGTGATTTATTCCTGTATCTCAGGTAACACTATCAGCCGGACACTGCAGGTACTGGACACTCTTGATCGTCACAAGTTCAGCCAGACAGACCCGACTAGCTCAACAGACTCGCTGTATAGAAAGGTGTTCACCTCATGGCACAACAAGGACTCGGAGGTAACACCATCCGGTCACCAGGTGGCGAGACTGTCTTAACTGTAATTGCCAAACAACATGTCACGTAAATCAACGATACTTGGTGACCTGGTTCAAAAATAGTTCAGCAAAGAGACAGTTTACATAGAGTGAAGCAGAAGAAATGATGCCCAGTTATTAAAAGAATAAATTATCTCTTGACATTGTTATTGATGCCCAATGTTACAAGGTAATGCACTTTTTTGTGTAAAAACATTGCATGTGGGGATAATCTGACCAAACCTAAGTATAATAATAGAAGTTAGTGTTGACTTACAAAGTCAATGGTAACACACCCTTGGTTTGGCTAATCATTACCATTTTCATCTGATTTCATTCTAGATTTTTGTAAGAGCATCGGTAAAACTAGCAGTGCCTGTGTGGCTCAGTGGGGAGTGTGGTTGACCCTAGTCCCTAAGTCTTGGGCAAAATCTGCCCGACTGCTGCAATGTTGTCCTTGTATACATTTGACCTGCTTTACTCCACTGGATTCAGCTGTAGATTTCCTAGCCTTTGTTGAGAAGTAACCTGGGATGGACTAGTGTCGTTGAAACACTTGTTACAGATACGGGAGTTAGCAACCAGCCTGATGACTGATGTCATTTTTGCAAGTTTTCTGTAATAATGTTGTAACTGCTAGAGCATGTATTGGGAGATGACTTTTGAATGGGCTTTGTTTGGGCACAAAATTAATCTCGTCAAACACAATGTGAGCGTTGTATTATTGTCTCGGGTTGTAACAAGTGCAAGTCAGATGTCTATTGAGTCTTTTCTATTAAGATCATGTGGAAACACATGTGGACTAGTCCCAGTTACACGGACAACTTGATCTATTCTTTTCAGAATCAGTGTGGTGATGAGCCTATTGTCAACCTTCTGTGTGAGTGGGCTATGAGTAGTGACAGGGTTGGAGTGCACAAGGCGCTGGTCGTGGCTAAACTACTGGCCAAGAGACAGTCGGAGCTGAACCCTGAGGTAAGGACCAAGAGGTGATAATGGGAGATTTGATATTCACCAGGTGCTGCTGACGAAGAACAGGTCCTCTATGTTTAATGGATTGTTCACAACATCCAGGTGTTCACCAGAGTGGGGATATTCATTGGCTAAGGGTCCTACATCGCTTCCTGATCAGGCCAAAAAATCATAGTTGACCTGCACTCACCCACCAAAAAACCCCACCCAGATCAATTTCAGCCAAGGTCTAATGTTTTTGTACACAAAGACATGTAAGCAAGTGTAAGCAAGGTTTGAAATGTCACAATTTGCCAAAGGGTGAGTAAAAAAATCCTACATCGATGGATTTTCTTTCCTTGAAAAATTGAGCAACTAAAATAATACTGCACTGCTGACTCGATTTATGAAAGCAACCACCACAACTAGCTATGCTTTTTTAGCCTCACAATATTGTATATATGTGGTCTCTATAAGATGTCCATAGTGATTTTTGACCTTGCCGTTGTGTTGCACTCAGGCCCACTGTAATCATTTGAAAATATGTAGTGTCCCAGTTCTGCATTGTTGATTACGGTCAGATCTCTATTATCCATGACGTGTCTTCCAGAAGTACTCGGACTCAGAGATGTCTGATGACAAAGAGGGGATCCCTGTGACATCACTCAATGACAACATGTTCCAGAACGTTCTGTTCAACTTTTTGGACACTAAAGGGCCAGTTTTGGGTGCGTAATGTAGTTCTTTCTACTTATAAATTTTTGGTTATACCATAAAGCTCACCTAAGTTGGTTTCGTATAAATGGGATTTCTACTTCTTCGAATAAAATCTCTTGATTTTGTTGATTCAGACTTCTATGAGTGCTACTGTATTTACATCCCAGTAAAAGTCTTTTCTCAAAATTGTCAGCCAGAACAGTTAGGAGTGGTCATTACATATTGATTTAATACAGTTTACATTTACTTTAAATTCTTTTTAATTGTTACTTTACCTTCCAATTTCACTTGTAATGAAATATCAACTACTCCCTGTCTTCAAGGTGAGAAGAGGTTTGATATGATGATATACTCTTGTATCCTTGTCATAAATGGTCAAAATCATTAGTCAGTGTTATTTGTGTAAAAAGAACGTCAATGACTGAATTATGATGTGTATAAATTCAGGTTACTTATCTTAATCGTTGTTTCCTCTATTTTCAGATGAGAACCCTTCACAACAAAACTCGGTTGCCTTCGGTAACCTGGTTCTACTGTTCTGCGAGCTGATTCGTCACGACGTGTTCTCACACGATCAGTACCTGTGTACGCTGATATCACGTGGTGACCTGAGTACACCCGCAGCATGTGCTTGGAGTGGGCAAGAGAGCTCAGACCTTATGAGTGTCAAGAGTGATGTCTACAGTGTCAAGCATGACCCGTCCAGTGTTGATCCTTCAGTGAGTGCTCTAGTGATAATATAGAACACTTTTTCCATGGTCTTAGTCATTTCAACCTCAACTCTATTTATAATATTGTAAACAATAGAATGATAAACATTTACATGTACTGTACAGTTACTGTATTACCTATCTCTTGTCTTAATTTTTTAACTTGGTGATTTTTTATTTTCACATACTGATAATTTGATATAAGTTGAAAATTTGAAGTAATGGATATTTCCTATTAAGTTTTCGATGTAGAGCGGGATATGGTATAGGGATAATGTGTATGAACTTTGAGAGTTGTCTTTCTTGAAAGTTTGTCAACTTTCCTAAAGCACGTTAATTGTAGGAATTGCAGTAAATCTAAATTCATCCTAAAACTGTGATCAGTTTCCTCATTTGCCAACATTGTTTTACAGTCAAAGTAAAATACCAAACTGATTGATTTGCTGTCTAATCTCTTCTAGATTCACGAGGAAGACGTCGACATCTTTGGCGGTGCATTCAAGGATGAGTCTCGCTCTAGCCCCGCCCAGCCTGCATCTGTCAAGTCGGATCGCGAGTTCCGTCAACAGGGCACGCCCGTACACGCGGCCCATGCCAGCCCAGCACAGGCACCAGAGCCCCCTAGAAGACAAAATCGACACTTGATATACGTGACCCACTTCCCAATTCCCCAGGATGACTATTACAGTCATGAGTGCAGTCAGCGACAGATAACCTTGTTTGGAGTTGGTAAGTGAACAGTGCCTGAACGTTAACTGCTTAGAAGGGATGAGCCTGTTCTCAAATATTATTTCCTCTGATAAAATGACAAATAAACAATAATGACTTTGCAATATTCTGTACTAACCACTTGTTTTTTTTTTCTTATAAAGTGAAAAAAGTATCTCAACCGCATTTATATTGAGCTACAAAACAACCTCATTACTTTCACTTTCATGTGATTGGGCTCTTATCATTACTGTACGGTATTAAACAAAAATTTCACCAAATCGTCTGTTATTTAATTAACTGACTGTGCTTTATCTTTTTTAACCATTTCAAGATCTCTTTGTTATAGGCACTTTAAGTAATTTTTGGCATTTCACCATCTTTTTGTATAGTTTGAAGCAACAAAACTCTGTTTTTGTTTGCTTGGGAAACGTTTCTGATAGTTTCGTACTGTTGTTGCAGGCAAGGGTCAGGAGGAGGTCAAAAAAGCTAAGCGTGTAACCAAGGAAATTATGAAACTGTTCAGCAAGAAAAACTGCATTGATGTTACCAGCGGTGACATGGTAAACCGCACCAAGAGGAAGAAGGATGGTGAGGGTAGCGTAACCACAGCGACCACGACCAGTAGTCTGGAGACCATCTGGGCGCGGTTCTCACGGTTATCCTACTATGATCAGCACGCTGTGACTACGACGTGTGCCACACAGATGGTGGAGCAGATCGGTGGGTTTGCCAAGGGAAGTTGGAACACCCTGCCGGTGATAGAGAACGTGGCATTCTTGTTCGAGCTGATGGAATCTTGCCTGAACATTTGTGGATTGACTGAGTTTGTGATTCAGGTGAGAGTCATGATTGAAGACGCCACTCGTTTGTCATACAGGCGAGAGTCATGGCTGGACACGACACTCGTTTCAGGTCAAATGCTCTCGATCACATGTCCACATGTAACCATTTCTCACCTTAGGTGACACATGTCAGCCACATTATCGCATACCTTGACAGAATCTCCAAACTATAGAGCCATCATCTGGTTTCTTCCCATTCAGGTACCTTGAAAGTCATGAACTGCCTATTTCACCAGGTAGTGGTTCCCACTGCAAACTTTCATTCACTAAGTTGAAGTACAGTTTCAGTCAACACTGGATGTCAGACCTTCATATAATTGGATACAAAATACATCACTTATGAACGCACTAGGACGTTCACTTATTACTAGTAGTCATTCGTTGGTTAACTGTAGGTTTTCACTGTTGTAGTTGTTGAAAGAGCTGAGTGAACTTCAATCACAGCTTCAGTCACAACTGTCGGAGAAGAGCTCTGGTCTGGCAGGCACTTACCCTGGGATACTATGTCTCAATATTGTGGCTATATTGAGGAACTATCATTCTTGTCTACTTCTGGAGCAGGATCAGTGTGGGACAGCGTTTGAAGGGTGAGTGTTGTGGGCTGTATGGAGGGAGGGGAGGGCTACATGGGTGCACTGTGTGTTGGTACCGTAATCGTAGTGACTGTTTGTGACCTGGGGTTACTTTCTCTGGAACCTCTACCTCCAAAATTTGCTGGAAACTTGACCGAAATTTGAATTTTAAATGGAAGCGTGCCATGTCATTGGTCAGTTTTCAAGTTGGGCTTTAAGTAAGCTTCGGTAATGTCAGACCCAAGGGACGTTATCATTGTTGGAAGGTAAATGTATGTATGTAATTTCTTACAACATGGCTGTCTCTCTAATGTGTTCACGAATAAAAGATAGTGCAGTAAATTCGTAACAGTTGTAACTATCTAAATGGTGGTAGTTAGGATTTTATTCAAACATAGTGGACACCGTATCACTATAGCTGATCTGAAATCGTTCATCCTTTAATTATTTGGTTTGAAAAAGGAATCGACTGTTCACATTGCCATTATGGTGTTAGTAATAGATCCAGTAGACTCCAAATGTTCAAATGTTCATAGCGTGTTATAAAGGCTAATGGTGAGTGTTGATTATGTTTTCTCCCTTGCAGACTTGTAAGTGTTGTGAAACATGTGAGCAACCCATCAGCCTGCACTTCATTTGAGCGATGTATCCTGTCTTATCTATACGACCTGTATACTTCCTGTAGTTACCTAAGGGTAAGTATGACTGTGCGTAACTGTATACTTCCTGTATGGCTGTGCTTAACTGTATACTTCCTGTAGTTATCTAAGGGTAAGTATGGCTGTGCTTAACGTAGAGCAGTTTTTTGCAATTCCATGTAAGATCGCGCTAATGACAGGCAAGTGTTTCTCATGACTTTACTTGGGTAGATTAGTAAAGTGGCTGCCACTGAAGTGATTTATCGGTGAGGCTGAAATGGTGAATTATGTGGGGAAGTTAAATCAGCCGTTGAAAATGAGAAATTATAGCAAGTACTTCAGTATGAAGTTAGAGGCAAATTACTNTTTCTGATAGTTTCGTACTGTTGTTGCAGGCAAGGGTCAGGAGGAGGTCAAAAAAGCTAAGCGTGTAACCAAGGAAATTATGAAACTGTTCAGCAAGAAAAACTGCATTGATGTTACCAGCGGTGACATGGTAAACCGCACCAAGAGGAAGAAGGATGGTGAGGGTAGTGTAACCACGGCGACCACGACCAGTAGTCTGGAGACCATCTGGGCGCGGTTCTCACGGTTATCCTACTATGATCAGCACGCTGTGACTACGACGTGTGCCACACAGATGGTGGAGCAGATTGGTGGGTTTGCTAAGGGAAGTTGGAACACCCTGCCGGTGATAGAGAACGTGGCGTTCTTGTTCGAGCTGATGGAATCTTGCCTGAACATTTGTGGATTGACTGAGTTTGTGATTCAGGTGAGAGTCATGATTGAACACGCCACTCGTTTGTCATACAGACGAGAGTCATGGCTGGACACGACACTCGTTTCAGGTCAAATGCTCTCGATCACGTGTCCATATGTAACCATTTCTCACCTTAGGTGACAAATGTCAGCCACGTTATCGCATACCTTGACAGAAGCTCCAAACTATAGAGCCATCATCTGCTTTCTTCCCATTCAGGTACCTTGAAAGTCATGAACTGTCCATTTCACCAGGTAGTGGTTCCCTCTGCAAACTTTCATTCACTGAGTTAAAGTACAGTTTCAGTCAACACTCGATGTCAGACCTTCATATAATTGGATACAAAATACATCACTTATGAACACACTGGGCTGTTCACTTATTACTAGTAGTCATTCATTGGTTAATTGAAGGTTTTCACTGTTGTAGTTGTTGAAAGAGCTGAGTGAGCTTCAATCACAGCTTCAGTCACAACTGTCGGAGAAGAGCTCTGGTCTGGCAGGCACTTACCCTGGGATACTCTGTCTCAATATTGTGGCTATATTGAGGAACTATCATTCTTGTCTACTTCTGGAGCAGGATCAGTGTGGGACAGCGTTTGAAGGGTGAGTGTTGTGGGCTGTATGGAGGGAGGGGAGGGCTACATGGGTACACTGTGTGTTGGTACCGTAATTGTAGTGACTGTTTGTGACCTGGGGTTACTTTCTCTGGAACCTCTACCTCTAAACTTTGCTGGAAACTTGGCCGATCACAAGGTGTGAAATTTGAATTTTATATGGAAGCGTGCCATGTCATTGGTCAATTTTCAAGTTGGGCTTTGAGTAAGGTTCGGTAATGTCAGGCCCAAGGGACGTTATCATTGTTGGAATGTAAATGTATTTTCTTGCAACATGGCTGTCTCTCTAATGTGTTCACGAATAAAAGATAGTGCAGTTGCAACTCTAAATGGTGGTAGTTAGGATTTTATTCAAACATAGTGGACACCGTATCACTATAGCTGATCTGAAATCGTTCATCCTTTAATTGTTTGGTTTGAAAAAGGAATCGACTGTTCACATTGCCATTATGGTGTTAGTAATAGAACCAGTAGACTCCAAATGTTCCAATGTTCATAGCGTGTTATAAAGGCTAATGGTGAGTGTTGATTTTGTTTTCTCCCTTGCAGACTTGTAAGTGTTGTGAAACATGTGAGCAACCCATCGGCCTGCACTTCATTTGAGCGATGTATCCTGTCTTATCTATACGACCTGTATACTTCCTGTAGTTACCTAAGGGTAAGTATGACTGTGCATAACTGTATACTTCCTGTAGTTACCTAAGGGTAAGTATGACTGTGCGTAACTGTATACTTCCTGTAGTTACCTAAGGGTAAGTATGACTGTGCGTAACTGTATACTTCCTGTATGGCTGTGCTTAACTGTATACTTCCTGTAGTTATCTAAGGGTAAGTATGGCTGTGCGTAACGTAGAGCAGTTTTTTGCAATTCCATGTAAGATCGCGCTAGTGACAGGCAAGTGTTTCTCATGAATTTACTTGTAGATTAGTAAAGTGGCTGCCACTGAAGTGATTTTTCGGTGAGGCTGAAATGGTGAATTATGTGGGGAAGTTTAATCAGCCGTTGAAAATGAGAAATTATAGCAAGTACTTCAGTATGAAGTTAGAGGCAAATTACTTCACCCATGTCTTGAACATGGAAACTTGCAATTTACAACTTTGAATTTCCATACAAATAGAATATCACTAATGACAAAAACTAGATGAAATTGGTGCATTGCTATACAGACATGTTGTTTTGTTTGTTTTATCTAAGTCCTATTGGTAGATATATGTATATAGTTAGGTGCAAACGTTTCTGTCATTTACACTTAATGACGACATGTTACATTGAAGTCAATGATGCAGTAGTATCATATGGACTTCATTTTTCTTTCCATCACAAGCTTTAGACAATTATATAAAATTTACACCTAATGCAAGATTTGAATGTCACCTATTGGAGAGCCTACCAGTTAAGCCTGGAAAGTGTAAATGGAATGTTGTATTCTACAGAACATGTCTTAATTTTCTGACTAAATACACTTCAGGGACTCAATGTACTTGTCTCACTTCTGTCAACAGGACAAGTATGCACACTTCTGCAGTGGGGCCATCTCCAAAGTTCAACAGTCGATGTATACAAAGCTGACGCCGTCAAACACTAACTTGCTGTGTGAACCCAACTTCATGGCTAGCATTCTGGCTAATCCGAAGTAAGCATATAATTAACCTATTTATTTTAATTTGCGGATTTTATAATGTATACTAAGAACAGGCAGAGTTTTGGCTCGTCACAGATGGGTCATGTGACTATTGATTTAACCGTCTCAAGTCTTGTACTTACTTTTCAAATATTTCACAGTTCGGTCATCATTGTGGTTAACATTAACAAATCGCCCGTCTTGTATATGGGGCTCAACATAACAGGTTGCAGTTTGCATTTGCGACCTGAAATTTATGAGATGTGAGCTGAGATTTTGGCCAACTTGCATTAGTCTCACATGTGGGACTGTGGGATTCCAACTCCTACGAGCTAAAACGCACCAACTGCATTTTTATTTTCTTATTTTTAATCGTTTTGGAAGTCAGGGGGCACTGCTACACAGAAAAATGCTCCATCAGCGTTTTTTTACATTATGGTTATCAAGGTTGTGATACCTGGGATCTGTGTGTTCAAGCTGGATTTTGGAACTGCAAACCGGGAATTTGTCCAGGTGGCAAACGACTACCTGTAAATGTTCATACTGTGGAAGGCTGGTATACCAATCATCATGTCTTATTACAGAGCCAAACCAGACCAGAGTATCATCAAACAACTTCACGAGAACCCCGGCAGTAAATACAGCTTTGTCTGTAATGCAATACTGGCTGTGGTCAACTGTCAGAATGTAGAGACGTAAGTAACATTGCCACTTACAAATCACTGGGTACGACTATAGATTTGAACCTGAGGTCAGAGGTCAGATTGGAAGGGATGAAATTCGAATGATATTAATGACACATATGTTGCCATGTTTAACAAAGAATACATGAAAGGTTGAAGAGTAGTGCTCATATGTGGCATTAGGTGCTTCAAAATATCAATATGAAAATGTAGAATACTCAGAGTTATGTTTTCTTTTATTTTTTGTCTGTGCAAAATGTCAGACTAAATTCATGAATCTGGCCTACGAAAAATACCAAAATTTCCCTTTTCCGTAGCTGCTAATCAGAGAGCATTACATATATTTACTAGGATCCTTTGTAAACAAATGGCAAAATTAATAAGACATGTTCTGTTGGCAGGTTGAATGAGATTGGCTTGCTATGTGCAGAGCTAACGGCTAGCTGTATATCTCTGAGCTCTGAGTGGCTGGGGGCTCTGAAGGCTCTGTGCTGTTCTTCAGACCACAGTAGCTGTGGATTCATGGATGTCTTGACACAAGTTGATGTGAGTAGTCACTGCATGTGATGTTGATGTGAGTAGTCACTGCATGTGATGTTGATGTGAGTAGTCACTGCATGTGATGTTGATGTGAGTAGTCACTGCATGTGATGTTGATGTGAGTAGTCACTGCATGTGATGTTGATGTGAGTAGTCACTGCATGTGAGACGGTTGGTTGGTTTATCGAGACTTTTTGAGAAATTCGATCATTGGAAATGGAGGAAGTCTGTCACCTTGAAATTTTTTGAAATACATGATTTGCATGTCAAGTATTCATGACAATGAGTAGGTTCATTAGACGAAGAAGTGGATAATATTGTATGAACTACCATTCAAACACGTTTCTTACTTCTACAGGCTGCAAGAGAACAAAGGGAAGCTTTAGTTTATCACCCTGTGACTATAATTAGTGTGCAGTTATCACTTGTCTCTTCTTCAGGTCGTTGATGTGTCTATTCATGACAACATTGCCATTTTCACGTCTATTCTCATCGCTCGCTACTGTTTTTCACTCACCGATTTGGTCGCTCATGTGTTCTTGCCATCATTAATGGCTGCCAGACCGTCAGGTGAGTAGCCATTGTATGGTGTCTGGGTGTGGTTATTTCATGAACATAGTGTTTTGTTCAATTTTTGTGGGAACTTGTGGTTTTTGTTCTTATTTTACAAATTTGCCAAATGTTTAAATTGGGGTTGTCTTAAATAATATTCAGATGTTTGTTAAAGTCACCGTGTCAGCTTAATATGTTGTGGAGGTGTGTGCAGTACATAAATAATCAAACTATGTGGAACTCCTAGTCCTGGCAACTGAGTGTGAGAGGAATTCGCCATTCAAGTTTCTATGTTGATCAGTACTAATCATGATGGAGTAACTGAAATTTGTCCAATTATTTTTGGTGTGATAGGAATTGCAGCCCTCTACCAAATATCGTTTTGAGATTTATGTTGTTGTGTCTTTATTGTAATACTTCAAGACCATCAGCCCACAGCACAATAATATGTGTTGTTACCAAGTGATGCTAACAAGGATTCTCGTAATTTGAATGAGTTATTCACAAAATTAATTTAACAAGGTTTAAGACTTTCTGCTGCGCAGTAGTTTTCATCAAAAGTGTAAACATGTACAAATTTGGCTCATGCTAATACCATTTCTTCTGGAAGCACCTTCTTATAACTCAAAATGAAATTCATTTTCACTACATTTGTCTGGTTTACAAAAATTGCATATACGATATTGCCTGTCAATTGGTAAGTGACGACTGACTTTTCAATTATTAACTTATTGGTTTGAGCATCTGATTCTGACTAGTGCAGATGTATGTGGTCGTGACAAATGTAATGAGATATAACTCTACAGTTGGAAAGGAGTTTAAAAGTACATTTCTGTGAAGATGAAGTGACACACTGTGATTCACCCCCAGTGTATGTTTTGACTCTTCATCTTTAGGTTTCTGCATAATTGGACTGAAGGCTAGATCACAACTGCATTTTGCTTAAGTACAAGTCAATTATAGCGTGTGAAATAACAATTGTGTTAAATAACAAACTGAAGCAAAATTTAGGATTTCTCATTATGTTTTGATGTGCGTGTCCCAATACCAGTTCTGAATGCGTTGTTTCGTCCCTGCAGGAGAAGAACCTGAGGCCGAACCTGGCGCCCGACTTTCCTGCCACCTGGTGGTCACTCTGTTCAAATCGAGGCCTCAGTTTGGCAAGTCGCTGCGACAGGAGGGCAAGATCAAGTCATCGTGTGATCGCCATCTGTTGGAGGCATCACACAACAGTGTGGACATTGGTGCTGTGTTAGCTGTGCTCAAGGCTATACTGGTGTTGGGTAAGAGCTAGTGTTGTACTGGGCTTACAGTTATGTGTTGTTGCTAAGTTGAGATATTTTCATGCAGCAAGAGGCTTTAACGTAATTTCCTGCTAAATTGACAAATCGTCACGTATAAAGAAAATATAAATATATAAAGACTCTGCATTCCAGGTGACAATGACAATGGTCGTAGTAAACGTAAGGACCGAGATGGAGATGTTTTCCTACAGCAACTGCTGAGCAGTGTCAGCGATCATGATGATATGGATTTGGACCAGATTAGGTAATGGGCATTTAGAGCAAGGTGCCATTTGTCCTTGGGGTCAACTCAAATTTTTGGCTTGTCCGTAAGTGAGCCTTTCATTTGGGAATACACCTCTTGTTTTACCAAAGGTTTACGACTGTTTCCTGTCTGAAAAGGATTATGAAAACTCAAACTTTGTGCAGTGTTTGAATACGGTGTCACCTTTCTTCACATTCTAAGTGCTTCTTGCACCCCACTGACTCGTTGCTTTAGCCATTTTCAAAAGCATACTAAGGTTTATTATCTAGAGGTATTGTAGAATTACACAGAATGACACGTCAACTAATTTGAATAACAACAGCAATGATGATACTTTAAATTAACAAAGAGTTGTCCCCACTGCTTCTTGTAAGGTGTGTTCCACAACCGGTGTAACCCTTTAGTTTCTCTAGTGGTTATAGATACAATTGGAGAATTCATTATGGTTTTGCTCAATCATAACTCGGTCCATTCAATGCTTGCTTTCAGTGCTGCAGAGAATGCTGGACTGAGTGACTTTGCCAAACTGGCTCTTCAAAAGATGTGCTGCCAGGACTGGGTGCGGGAAAAGTTCCTGAAGGAACCCGAGAAGATGTTCACCTCTGACCTTCTGTTGGACTCTGTACTCACACACAAACAGGTACAAAGACATGGTGTGACACACCTTCACTCGGTACTCACCCACAAAGAGGTACAAAAAACTGCTGTAATACACCTTCACTCAGTACTCTCCTTTAACAGGTACATGAAATTGCCACACAACTTCACTGGGCAGTCACTTACAAACATTTTCAAAGAGATGGTACTTACAGCAGGTACATTTTTTGAAAATAGACATTCTGGATTGTTCTACCATCAAAAAATGTTTGGCTAGTTTTCAGGGACAGATACAAATCATCTGATGTCACTTTTGATTGTGTTTAAAAACTTTATTGAAGTTAAAGCATGTATCAGTGAGTTTTGATGACAAAGATTTATAGTTTTGAAATAATTGCATTTTTATTGTAACTTGCAATTAATATGGAAATGAATGTTTTAATAATGGATTTATAATGCTCATTATTGGACCATTGTACGTATGTGATGGTCATTAAATTATATGAAGCCCATTCTCTGTTTATCTCCTTCGGGTCCACATGGTACTTTTGGCAGATTCAGAATTAAACGAACCCCTGCTTGAGTATCTTAAGCATGTTAGTTTTCAGGTGACTTAGGATGTAAATTTTCTTTGCACAGGCTCAACACCTACTGTACATGATATGTTACCCCGGTGACGAGGTGGCCCAACTGTACCGTCGTGAGCAGGACCAGCGCCACGTCATCACTAACATACTGCAGAATCTGGACAAGTGGTTCCTGCGTATTTCATGGATGGAGCTGCAGCTGCTGTTTAAGCAGACCCCGCCCAATGTAAGTGCAAGGAGCGGGTTGGGAGAATTGGCAAGTTGCTTCCGACGCATGAATGCGACATTGTTTTGATCCGAAACCAGTGTTGTGTTCAATAAAGGGAGTGTTTCTCAAGACTTTCTGCAAAATATCATGACCTGTATAATTTAAATAGTTACTGGTCAGGGTGTTAACTTACCATTTTCTATTATAATGTAACATTCCGGTTGAATCGTCCTATTACTTTCGGTAGTGGCCATTTTCCTAGGTTACAAGTTAAAACACTTAATATCTTTCATTGCATTGGGCTAAAAGTGATCCTGCCATACTTGCAAGGCATGCAGTTATCTGGAATCTTTACATTTTTCTCGTAGGATGACAAGACGTTGCTTGACAACATCGCCAAGGCAACCATTGAAGTGTTTCAACAACAGACTGAACAACGGTGAGCTCTAACGTCTGAGGAACATAAACTAAATAACGAAAAGACTACAACTTGAATCCCAGCACCTGACCTTACTGTCTTCAAGTGGTTTAATTTTCCATGAATTTGCAACGATTTGTATTTTAATGGAAATGTTCGTCGAAAGAAAACTGGTGAGTCGATGAATGTTATGACTCATTCAGTAGGAGTATGATATGCAGCAAATTAGGAGACGTTACTGAACTTGCTTGAGATTTGTTCAACTCCGACCTAATCCACCAGTGGCACAGGCTTGAAAAAGCCAGCAGACACTGGCTAAACATTGCTTTTGTTCAGTAAGGACTCGTAATGTTCTGCATTGTAAAACGACTTTCCCAAATGTCACTGCAATCCCCAGTTCATTGTGTTTTTGTAGTATGGAGGCTGAGCGTGACAGCGTGTGGCTTGTGGGGCCGCTCATTGCCAAGTTACCTACCCCAATACAGGGCCGTGTGCTCAAGTCTGCTGGTCAGGTGCTAGAAACAGGCAACAACTTCTGGTCCAAGAGCAAAGCTGACAGGGACCGACTGCTGCAGAAGAGGTAATAGTAACTTGCATTGACTGAATCTGATGTGATGTCTGTAAACGCATGTGCATTTTATGTGTCATTTTGGCTGTACGTTGTACTTTATTTGAGTGATAATATGGAGTAATATTTCAGTTTTCTGTAGCTTCTCCATCTCATGGTCAAATGGTTAAACAATCGGAGGGACAGGCACTGAGTCCATTGAGTGTCATCCAACAACCAATAGCTGCTCCACCTTGTGGTGAAATTAAAACAACCAGGGATAATTGCTCCCTCTCATGACACTTTGATAAATTGAGCTGGAGTAATGTGTATACCTAACTAGTTCGTTGATTTCCATGTTAAGATTCTGACACGTGAAATCATTAAGATCTGTATTTTCTATTGCCACCAGCTCTCTGCTGAGCCACCAACCTTTCCTGTCGTTGGTGCTCAACTGTCTGCGTGGTCAGGACCAACAGAGGGAGGGTTTGTTGGAGTCGCTCAGTACACAACTGGAGAAGTTCATCACCAACTCGAAGGAGGTATGGCACTGCTGTTGTTGCCTTTTATTTGTACACAGTGTCCTCTTGTATGCTCATTAAGGATGTAAGCACCTCAAAATCTCACCAATTTTGTACAAAATATTCACCAAAATAGCACTTTTCCATTTTTCAATGACTTCTAACATTGTTGAGAATGCCCGCAATTTTTCAAAATATTTTCTTATGGTAACTATGCTACAGATCTTGAATACTATGCGGCATCATTTTGGCACTATGGGTCATTCATCAAAAAGTGAGAATAAATAATATTGTAAGACAAAATTTCACTTTTTTGCCATATTTTGTCCTAAATTAGTTAGATTTTTAATTAAACTAGATAGACTATATGTTTTTAAAGTCGCATTGTACACTCACAGCCCAACAGTTATTTTTTTATTGGCAAATGTTGTTTTGGTTTGTTTAATTATGTGTTATAAAAGTGAGACAGCTTTTCTATTTCCATGACTGTGCTATATCTGAGGTGGATGGCATATGTGGTATTTATAGTGTGTTAAATTGTCTCAAACATGTTTATGATTGGATGAACTTGATGTAATCCGCTGAAAACCCATTCAGTGTAACGTTACTTTTGTGTCTTTACTAGTGCTATCCTTTCATGCAAGTGTTTAAACAAGATCTGGCAATGACTTGTTTGTTGCTTTTTGGCGCATTGAAAACCATCGACTCTTGAAGATACTAGGACAGTCCTTACATGGAAACACTGGAAAGTTCGGAGATTAGTTTTCTGGTTGAATTCATAATTTAATGATGTTGCAAGCTGGTTGTTGTAGTGGTCATTGTGTTGGAGGTCAAGTCTGAATTGTTGGTCAGTTTCTTTAACAAGTTGTGTTGCTGTCATTTTCATTTTGAATTCTAATTTAACTCCCACTTTCATGCCAGTTGTGTAATTTCTACGTTTGTCTTGCAGCATGACAAGTTACCCGAAGACCCAAAACTGAAGCAACTGATGTATGAGGCATTACAGCTTAGACTGAATTTGGTGAGTTGTTTATTTAACTCTAGTGCTATCCATGTGTATGCATTTCGTAAATAATTGGAATAAATTTTAACTCTCGATACTTGCCTAGTCCTAGGTCTGTGTAATAGTCCTTGTCGGCAATATTCAGAATATAATGTGCCCACATTTTGAGAACCAGTTTGGTACTTGTTATTTATTGAGTGGAGAAAACTGGTTCTCAAAATGTGGGCATGATATATCTGGCTATTACTGTCCTTGTCATCTCGTGGGTTGCATTCCGTAGACCTAGGACATAGCTCTACACTTGTGGCGATAAATCTTCACTTACGGAACGGAAACAGCGAATTTTATTCCATATTTAATGAATTTAATATCATAATTCAAAATCCAACCTCACCGACCAACCACTGCAGTGGTGGCCATTTTGCTTGGACAGGCTGGCAAGGTCTTGAGCATACTCACGAAACACTCGCTTTCACTCGTGGAATTTTTCGTGGTCTTTAGTGATCTCACTCCTCTTGCAAGGAATCTTGTTATACGTAACGCTACTCAGTTTGTTGGTTTGTGTTTATGTTTAACTGTGATTCTTGCTGTTGGCTGGGACATTGTTTGCACATAGTCATGTGACATGCAATAGCATGGTGTCATTGTTGTTGATCGACTGATACAGCTGGTTCATTCACGCTCAGCAGACAATGTTGGGAATTTTGTATGATAACAGTGAAGCAGTGACACTCTTGTGTGTCAGTGTATGGCAGTCATAAGCTACTTCATTGTGTTTCAGGTCGGCGGGATGTTCGACACGATACAACGCAACAACAGTGTGACCCAAGAGTGGTCGGTCTTACTGTTGCAGCTTGTTACTCATGGAGTTGTCGACCTACAGAATAACACGTGGGTGGAGCTAAGGGACTTTGATGGGTGTCAAGTCGGTTGGCATCTAGTCAGCTATATGGGCATTTCAGTGCTGCTGTGTTGCAGGGCTGTGTTTCATATTTGTTCAGTGGAGACTGTTTACTATTCAGTAATGAAATAGTGTTTGGCATGACTTGTAGGACTGGTGCTGACCTCTGGCACTTGTTATTTATCAAGTATCATTGCACAGGCTTTTAATGTATTACGATCATGGACAGTCACTAACATTATGAAACACTTGTTCTTGCTTTGTTGAGACTTAGATTCCAGTGCACTCTTGCTCACAAATAATACATTGTTACTGAGTGCATTGTTTTAAATTAAGAACTCTTGACTCATCATTAATGCTGTAGTCAAGGTATTTTTATTTCATTTCTAGCACGTTTTGACAGAATAGGTGAAATGAACACTTAAGTTATGCCTGCAGCTTTAACATATGTAATGTTTTCCTGTTTTATTTTCAGAGATCTGTTCTACACTGTGGTAGATATGCTGGCCACATTGATTCACGGCATATTTGTCGGCGACGGTGGTTCAGAACGTAGTGACGAAAACAAGAAGCCATATTTGAATCTCATGAAAAAACTAAAGGTAGATTGGGTTACTTTCAGTGACATTTAACATTAATGAAAAACATTTCTGAAATGGAGAGACACGATTGTAAATAATTTTTTTTAGTTGTGCATATGTTTTACGGTCGGTCAGTCACGGGGATTGAATTTAATTTTAGTTTACGCCGCATCTGCAAGGCTATTGTAATTTTCACTAAACATTTTAATTTTTATGATTCTCTGTTGTACAGAAAGAGGTGGCTGACAAGATTGCTAATGAGAGTATCATAATAGTACGCCATCTGTTGCCCATACCCAAGGTGTGCTGGGAAGTCATTACTGCAGAACCTCATGGTAACCTGGTGGATACGAAGGGCAACAAGATCGCCGACTTCAGCTCCATACATAAGAAAAAGGTGCCTTGTTATGGGCTTGGTCAAACTTTCAATCTTTAGAATTTCAAAACAATAAATTGTTCAGTCAACTAGTGTTTCTATTGTCACTGATATTAACGTTTACATGACAAATAGATAAATAAATTTCTATGTCTATTTTCTCTGAACTTGTCGCAAAACCCTGCTGTGTGTCACCTCTTTATCGTTATGGAATTCCTCAAATAACAAACATTTTATGAAGTAATGTAAACGTCTTGAAAAGAAATGTAATTACCCACAATTTATAACAGAAAGCTCTTGACAGGAAGGTGCACAGACTGGCAAAACATCTAAAGCGATTCAGTCTTTGTAATGTAAACAGAGATGAAGTAACTTGAGCCGATCAATTACGGTGCATGATTATGTTAATCAATTTTATGAGGCTTTTTTCAATCCAGATGGTTGTGATTACATGCTAATTGCTTTTCTCAACCCCACTGTCTGTCTCACCCCCAGGGCTTGCAAGTGGCCGGCAAGGAAAAGGTGAGTCCATTTCACTTGCTGGAGGGGCAGAAGAACCCACAGCCACTGTCATGGGCCTGGTTCAATGCCATACGACTGGAGAAGAGACCACTGAAGTATGAAGAACAACATCGGTGAGTTTGGATGAAGGGGAGGGAGTGTGGTGTTGTAGTGAGTGGTGAGTCTGGATGAAAGGGAGGGAGTTTGGTGGTGTAATGATGGCTGATGAGAGGTGTGACCAACAGGTGGCATGTGGACAGATTCATGGGCTTACTTTTTGTAACAAAGCTTTGAGTCTTGCAATGTATGTTTTGGGCTTTATTTTAAATAGAAAGTTTTGCAAAGTGTGTTTAGTGATGTCACTGATTCCATAATTTAACCAATGGCAGTGGTGCATAGTGACTGCCAGCCAGTCTGATTTTTCAAATACGCTTTTATAAGAAAATAAGTTGTTCAATACACAACTGAGCTGTTTATGAATTAATGGACTCTTGCTCGAAGTCACAATATGTTCATCGGTACTCAAAGAGCAATAATAGAATAGATGACCAGTCTCGAATTGTAGCCATCTTTTATGTATCATTGTAATATCTCTTGATTCGGAGGACTGACTAATTTTTTGAGAATTCGAGCATCATAGCAATAAATAAACAGTACTGCCTTGTATTTTCCAAATTTTGGGTACAATAGGGTATGCTGGCAAATGACTGATTTTAAAAAACGAGTGGATTTTTTCTGAGTGTCTTGAGCACTTACAAGGGAGTATAGTAAAACAATATGTCTGACTTATCGTTGCAGCTTCTCTGCCACTTTCGACCTTCATTGTCATTCACTCATCGCTAGTACTTTTGTCAGTTGCAGACTCTACTATTATTCACATGATATTGTTTTGAAGGTTGTTGCTGTACCATTCTCACTCCCTTAAGAAGCCCCTCGACTACTTCTTGAAGCCACCTCCTCTGCCCCCGCTGGAGCCTCAGATTGAGAAGTCGGCCACCCTGGTGTGTTACTGTTATTCACGTGATTGTTATGAGGGATTTATAAAAACGTTAATAGTTGTCGTGGTGAAATTCACTTATTAGTGTCCTGCATTTTGAGAATCTTTTTTCTTTGTTGCATGACGGGTATGAAACTGGTTCTCAAAATCCGAGATCCTTATGACTATTATCATTGTTAATGTTCAAGTTTGATCATGCAAGCATCAAAGTTTGAAGATGATGAAAATGAGGCTGATATGAATTACAAATAAAGGCTGTTTCAGTATTTTCTGTAATTGTTGTGAGAGGTACAGTGGTGCTAAGATTTGTTTTGTGTACACTTTATGCATTTTATGTTCTGTTGCACGTCTTCAAACTAAGATGTTATGTGGAGTCACTATGTGATGCATAGCAATACTCAGCTGTTTGTTGACAGTTGTCATTATTATATTAAAAACCTTTCCCTTTATTTTACCAATTCAGAGCAGTTTCATCAATGGAGAAACATCACTAAATTAAGAACAATTTGAAACTTACAGTTGTGCATGTATTCATGTATTCAGTTACTGGCAATACATAAAAGTGAGCTTAAATGCTGTTCAGCCGTGGCGGCCATTTTGTTGTTGCTCCGCCAGAAATTCATTTTGACAATTCTTGTGTTTGGTTGTTTTGATGACATTTGATCGGGTGTTGAAAGAGTGCTACTTGCTTTGTTTTCAAAGTTGCCTTACCTGGGATCTGCTAATGTGAGTTGAAATTGTGAGCTGGGATTTTGGCCAGGTCGCAAAGGACAACCTTGTTATTTTCATACTGTCGAGGGCTCTAGAGGGAGCTAAATGTAATGTTAAAGTGACTGAATGTGAAACCCCACTTGTCTTAAAGCTTCTTGACTTTCGACTCTTTTGTTTAAGGAGAGCACAAAGAGTGTGGACCAGGAAGACAACGCAAAGGCGGCCCCAGTGGACAAGAAACCAGCCAAGAAGCCAGCAAGGAATAAGAGAATTAACAAGATGCCCAGTGCTCCAACTTATGGACATGTATGTAGTAATGGATGTTTTGTTTATACAGCTTTGGGGGTTTGTTTACTTAATCTTTTACAGTTTACAGAAGTGTTATATTCATTTAACTGTCTCTATAGGTATTTGTTAGTCATGCATTTTAACTCCGTGGGAAAGTTTTCATTTAATTAATGTTGCTAACTGGTCATCAACAGTCAATTTTCTACCTACTGAACGCACCGCTGTGAATATTGTACTCTTTTCTTGATCAGCAAACTTAGCTACGAAAAATTCTCTCTTGCGAAATATTCTCTCCCTTTGATATTTTCTTCCAAGCTTGAATTACCTTGCTCCTCCACCAACCATTGCTCAGTTAGCTTGAAAAAGACTGCCGGTGAGAATGGTGAATCTGGCTTGGCAAAGAATTTGAAAAAGCTTATTGGCCAGTCACTCTTGTGTAAGCTTGAAAAATCTTGCATCTTGATAACCATTGGTGTGGAGGCATGAATAAGATTGCTGACCACCTGTAGTGAATTATGTCACCAAGCAAAACCTGTTTTCTTACTGATCAAAATGAATGTATTGTGTAGTCTGTTGTTTGTAACAACGTAGCTTGTGAGGTACTCTCACATGCACCCAGGGATATGTTGCTAGTGTGACCTTAGTGTAGAAAATTGAATGAGGTACGTAAGGCCCAAACTAGTGACTGATATTGTCCAAGTTTGTATATTTTTTTCCAAGCTTGAATAATATTTCAGCTTGAATAATATTGTTCAAGCTTGAACAAGCTTGAATAGTATTGCCCAAGCTTGAATAGTTTTATCCAACCTTGAATAATATTGTCCAGTCTTGAATAATATTTTCCAAGCTTGAATAACATTGCCCAAGCTTGAATGATATTGCCCAAGCTTGAATAATATTGGTTTTTTGAATTTAGCCTGGTATTTATTCATCTTCCACCTGTTATTGTTTATTGTATGGAGCTTTTCTTCAGCAACCACAGACTTGAGATCATTGTGCAAATAATACATTTAAACATATTCATTATTTTCTAACTCAAAGTAGCTATTAACGTGCTTTAAGTCGCCAGCCAAACTAATTTTTGATTTAAACCACTTTCTGCTTTGAAATTGACTTCAGCCTTTTCTTTCTTACAAATGACAAGTGATTTCTGTTCTATGTAAACGCCAACAGTTTAGTACCTCTTGAGGTCATGCTCCGCTTCAGTAATGCTGTGTTTGACCTTTGACCCTCAATTGTTGTTCATTCAGAGTCCACTCAGTCGCGGTCACTTCAGTTATGGCCAGGAGCCAAGTATGTTCCAGCCTGGCCCTCATCCCAGCTGGGCAGCTGGTGGATTCAACCAGGCTCAGCAGGGTCCCTACTTTGGCCAACAACAGCTGGCACTAGGTGGGTATATTATAGAAATACGCTCACCTACAGACATCATGCTGTTAACTGTGGTGCTGAATTTAAACTCAAATCTTGATTTTGGTTGCATAAATGAAATAAGACCAATTTAAATGTTCTGTCTCATCTTATGGTAATGCATTTTGCTGTGACTGTTCTTATTTTGAATAAAGTGTAGTAAATTGGAAACTGAAATATCTGTCTTGACCAGGTACACCACGATTTGGTAGTAGTCCATCAAAACAAGCTATTCGCAATATGCTGACCACACGCCAGCCACCCAATCAGGCAGCTTACATGGCTGCCAATCAACAGCCAATGGATGTCATGAAGCAGCAGCGTCAACTGCTGCGCCACAAATTACAGGCTCAGCAACAGCAGAGGCAATTGCAGTCAGAGTATGGGCGGGCCCTGCCGCCGGGGAACACGCCCCTTCACCACATGAGCTCACAAGGTAGGTGGAGCTTTGTGATATGAGCGACTGTTTCTCCAACTTAAGCTTTTTCATAAAATAAAAAAGTTCTATTTTTTGGTAGCCTATCGTGCAAAAGTGGAACATTTTGAAAACAATTCCGCAAAGAATAGGGCATGAAATGAACGGTTCATCGTAATCCAATGAGCCATTTCTGAGATTTGATGTTGCGGAGTTAACCAAATTTGGACAGTTTTCTAGGGTCCCACGTAGCCTGTAGAGTTGTGCGACATATTAAGGCAGGAATGAAGATTTTCAGTCATCAAGAATTTAGAAAGTGGATTCTTCTAAGGGGTTGAAAATAGAAAGTTAAATTGATGATGGTAATACTGTCTGTCTGTATTATGCTCAACTGAAAAGTCACACTAGTTAACTAGGAGGTGATGTATTAAAAAAGAGTTATATCGTAACTAAAAATTTAGGCATATGGGCACAGTGCCAGGAGTGTAACTGTTGCCTGTCTTTCACCATAGTAGATGGAAGCCCTGTGAAGGGAACGTAGGGTCAGACATGGAGATGTTGCCAATACTCTGTGTGTGTGTGTGTGTGTGTGTGTGTGTGTGCGTGCGTGTGTGTCACAATTATTCCTTAGTGTCTCCGTTTCGTCCCTTTTCCAACTATGGTGGCACAACTCACGCTTGTCTGAAGCCTCAACCATCAGGTTAACGGATGATTTAAATTTTTTATGACGTAGTGATGCGTAGTTTGTGAATTACGAACGGCACTGCTCTCTCCACTATTTGTTTTCATTGTGGTCCTCTTCATGATCATCATTACCACCGTTTCCCCTCGGGTACCATTAAATTTCTGCGAGTGTTGCACTCTAGACTCATTCCATTACCGTGTATTCAAATCATAGTTACTTCCCCACAGCCCCACCACAACTGTTTTCCAACTATGGTGGACCTGGTCAAACTGGCATGCAGCCTCAACAATCTGGGATGATGGAGCCTGGACCGGACATGATGTCACAGAACTTTGGCCAGCCTTACCAACCACAGCAAAGTCAGATGCCCCCTCCCATGAGGTCACAGTTCTCTGGCGGCGGGGGCTTCCCAGGCATGCCTCAGCGGTCATTCTCACAGCCTGCCCAAGGGTGAGTAAACTATATAGTGCGTGAATTGTAACAACAGGTTCCCTTCTGTAATTTTCTGTTCACTTAAAACTTGAATTTATTAAAAGTATTAACTAAATATAATAATTATTTCTTGACTGTAAAATACTAAAAATTATGTGAATGTAATGATGTTGGGTTTGAATCATTATAATATTTTATTATTGCTAAGATCCTGTCGATGTTCTTACATATAGCTCTTTGTAGTGACAGACAATACTCCAGTTTTACGACCTAGTCATACTTCTATTATCAAAAGAATGAGAAAAAACGGGTGGAAAATTGCAAAATACAAAAGCTATGTAGACTAGCTTTATTTTATCTCATCAATTGATGTCTTTATTGAAAAATGGATAGTAGTAGTACAGTCTATCCTGCCACCTGGTGTTGGAAGGTTGCCAATTCCTGTTTCAATTTCAGATATCCGCCTGCTGCTATGAACCGTGGCAACATGGTGTCTGGTGGTGGGGGGCCACCACAGGCAGGCATGGCCATGGGTAACATGGGGGGAGGCTACAACCAGATGGGTCCCATGCCGTCGCAGCCACCACAACAACAGGGCCAGGGGTTCCTGCAGAATGTCTCCCAGCAGCAGCAGCTGCGCCAACAACAGCTGTTGGCCATGAGGAACCAACGTAACTCGGCGCAGATGCAGCAGGCCAATCCTGCGTATGTGGCACAACTTAGGCAAATGTCGAACCAGCCGCCACCGGGTCAACCACCGCCACAGTATGGTGGCTACCAACAACCACCGCCGTACTGATATATGGGTATTGGTCTGAAACCAGTGAAAATATGGATTTGCACTTGGCAAAATGCTATTGGCATGAATGGGAGGGCCAATGAATGGAGTTGTCTGCTTTGATTCAACTGCCTTAATATGGTCTCCATTTTAAGTTTCAGTTTTTACCTCTTGATCATGACTACAATGAGGCGTTTGTCTAGTGTTGTATACTGAATTAAGTTATTAAGAAGAATAAATTCATGGCAATGTGATTACATAAAAGTTATGAGCTGAGAACTGAGGTATACAGAAAGTTTCGTTAAAGCATGCATTAGAAATTATAACATCTCAGTTAAGTACCAGACAGCGCAGACGGATAGCTATGTGCTGAGCAGTTTGCCCCAAGTGAACCATAGCTGAGCTGAGAGCCCACACCAAATTGTGAAATTACAATTGAATGAACAATCTTCTAACCTCAAATTCATTCAACTGAATGAAGTACCCTCTTACCTCTAATTTATTCAGTTGTTATCGCCCTGGAATGAGCTTGCAGCCCAGCTATGATTCATTCGAGGCAGACATCTCGGCTCGTTGCACAGGCACAAAAAGCACGACTGGGACAATTCTTCGAGCGATTATCTTATCATCTTCAATTTTACTTTGCTGGTTTCTCATTGTGTTTAAGTGGCCAGCGATACATGGTGCTCATTAATACCACTTATTGAAACAGAGACACTATCTTGCTTTTCGTAGCCCAGTCCAAATTTTGCATGTCTGTTGTTTTATGTTAGACTACATAATTTTCATATGACTTACCTTTACCAATGTGGTGTTGAAGGCAGTGGTGGGACTGGGATTTGTTTTTCAGAATCCATTAATTGGAACCTTCATGATTTGAGGCTCGATTCTGAATCTGGCAGTTTTGAATGACTTCGCCGTGTTTTGGCGAGCAGTAAGGCTGTTAGCTATGTTAGGTGTGTACAACCGGATAATCATCGGATGATATTCTGGATCAAAACTTGGATGTTCCGTTTCCCTAGCAAACAACAGATGACGCTCTCCTACGCCATTAGGCAAGGCTTTACTTGTGGCTGAGGAGCCTTCACCCCATTCAGGTGACTTTTTAAAAATTTAGCAATACCAGACAAATATTTGCATGCGACTGAAAAAACTTCGCCTCATTTATGTAATTTTTATCTTTTTAGAGAAATTACAGAATCGATTTCACTGTATTGGAATCAATTCTCATTCAATGTTTTTCTTCAGTGTTGGTGACAAGTGGTCGAATCATTGCAATACTAGTTGAAAGTTCGTCGTTCGTCTTGGCAATAAAGCCTTGTGCTTAGGTTGAGAAAACAAACCCCCCGCTCCGCAGTCCTGCGTCGTTCTTCGTCAACGTACGACAAAATGCTTGTAGCTCATTTTACTTAAGTTCAAAAACCCTGTCTTGCGTGGTTACTGCACTGTACTCTGCCACATGTCCACAGTAAATTCTTGAAGTATATGTGACTAACATCTCAGCCACTTGTTTTGTCAGTGTATACTCCCACTGTATGCTTCAGTTTCACTAAAACAAGCTGCAATAGTCGGAGGGTTAGGAGTAAAGTGATGTGACGATGGTACTGTGGAGATTCTGTCGTGTTGTATAAAGAGCTAAATTGCCATTGCTTAGTGTGCAGAAGTCTCTGCCATTTGTTTAGATTTGAGTACTACCGGTAATTATTTGTCGTTTATCTCGCCAAGGCATGCCTTGGTCTAGTAGATGTTGCCCACTGTATTCATGTAATGTTCATAGAGGATGGATTACCTGCATGTTGTTGGTCTGGACATTCAGGATTTAAGGAATCTGATTATTGTGTAAATAAATTGTCATAAATTAATTATTTTAATATTAAAATGTTGTTGTTTCAAGTTGTACATTTTATTGTCATGCGACTCATTCACCACTTTTTTAATTTACATTAGGGCCATGTCAAACCAAAGTTGTTCTTAGAATGTTAATGAAATGCGCTGGTGGTGGATGGAAACGGTAAGCTGTGGCCAAAAGCAGTTATTGAATGCAACACCACACAGCTGGTACTCGTCTAGTGACTGTCACTGCCCATTTTAAAAAACCATGGTTTGGACAGCATGGCCAAGAGTGAAAAAAGTCAACCTCAGTGAAAACAATGGCTAAACGAATGATTTAACATTAAAATTCTGATTGATAAATTAATTGAAACCTACAATTTGTTGTTTTAGTTCGACAAATATTCAAATATAAATTTTGATCACAGACTACTATTGACTATTTTTACCATAAATGTCAAACTGATAATCAACAAATGCTGGAAGGCAGGTTTTTTTGGGTAAACACCTCCCTGTCCAGTGACGTCAGGATGACCTCGTATTGAATTCTCGCATATGGTGTCAATCTCGCAATTTGGAACCCCACATTGAAAAACAAGTTAAGTCTATGCACCGCAGGGTTCTTACTCAGATTGTAGCAAATGTTTTTTAAGTTTATTTGGCTCCGGCACAGTTTTAGCCCATTGTGTCAAAATCATTGAGAACATAGTGAGAACTACCTGCATGTAATAGGGTCCCAACATGGTGAGAACTACCTGCATGTAATAGGGTCCCAACATGGTGAGAACTACCTGCATGTAATTGGGTCCCAACATGGTGAGAACTACCTGCATGTAATTGGGTCCCAACATGGTGAGAACTACCTGCATGTAATAGGGTCCCAACATGGTGAGAACTACCTGCGTGTAATAGGGTTCCAACATGGTGAGAACTACCTGCATGTAATAGGGTCCCAACACAGACAGCTGTTGACATTATCACGCAAAATAATGTTCATCCACTGATGCTATGAAATGATTTGCCATTGAAGTGGTTACAAACTTAAGTTCCATCCATAAAACAAACTTTTGATTTAGACCACTCACTGCTATAAATGTGGCCTCAACTTGTTCCTTACTTGGATGGGAAATGACTTATAGGTTTGCTCGAGACCGTGCTCAGTGCGTGAACGACAGGCCGTGGCAAATCAACTTGTAAAATCTGTTTTCAAGCAAAAACCAAATGCTCATTCTTTTGACCTCCAGAGGAAAAGTTTGACACCAATTTCATAAGAGTGAGTGGCCCAAATCAAGTTGTTTTTATTGAAAGAGATTGGTTACCGCTTTAACTATGCGAGAATGATTTCTCTCTCGAATGCTAACCAGCTGCTAAGAGGTTCCATTCATTAACATGTACACATGGACAGCATCAACAAGTGGTTTTGTTCACATCCAGAGAGAGAACCAGTCAGACTATAACTGTTAGTATTTTAAACAAACTGTCCTTGTTCACTTAACCATCCATGAAGTTGAACAAGAAATGAAATCAGACTAGTTAGTGCTGGAAACTTGTGTTAGCTCTCATATTCAGAGTTTCATTTTGCAATTGATTTACTGGGTGTCTTGAGTTAGCTTCACATGCAAAATAATGACACCGATATTCTTATTAAAATAGGTAATAACACAACAAATGAAAATGGTAACAATTTTTATTTAAAAAATGTTTCACTCATGCTATAAAAATAATGTGAAAAATTGTTTTTGTTAAGAGCAGACTTTTTAGGTAACATTAAAATGTAGATTGTTACCACACACAAATAACTGACTGACAAATTGTCATTTTTCAAAAGTCAATAACCTCGCTGGAATTATTGGAAACTTTACCAAATCTGGCCAAAACATTGAGATCTGAACCCTCCTTAATACTTCCAATTTTTACATGTTTACTTTGTAGTAACCATATTGAGCCTCAGTCATTTGATAAGTACTTAAAGTAGTTACTTGCTTATTCAGGCGTGATGAGTATTTTCCAATTCATCATCAAATGATTCAACCATGACATCAAACACCGCATGTATGATCAGACATCAAACTGATATACAAAAATAAATTCATTTGACAGTAACAGCTTCAAAATGTATGGACCGTTTATGATGTGCAGTTAGGTATTGAGTAATGCATTAACAAATCTTTAAATATGACGTACACTTTGTAAGTACACAGTCATTAATTAATTAGACAGTGCACATTTCACCCATGATTGCCAGTAATTTCACTACTCATCCAAGTTGCCACTTACTAATAAGTAAAAATATAAATTCAAAGACATTAAGAGCACACTACAATCGACAGACAGTTCTACTCGGGTATCTAACTACATTAGATGGCTAGAAGATTCAAAAATGATTTTGGTATTGGGCCACACTCTACTGACACCAGACAAATGCATTCTGAAACATGCGTAACCATGGTGACACTGTCATGGTCCAATCGGAGGGCTTCCATGGCCACTGCCATGGTAACACACATCTCTCGGGGTGGGGCATGATGGCCAAATGTCGACCGTCTGGTGAACAAAGGGCAGCGATACCATCTGGTGATCCATTAGGGTTGAAGGGATACCGAGTGGTAGGTTGTGCGTCATCATCAACGTACCTGACAGGGATGAGGTGACTTGAGTCTTGTAAGTCTTGCACATCCTTAGACTTGAAGACCATACGACCTGTGTGAGAGAAACCAAATGGTCAGTATAACTTTACAAACAAAAAGAAAGAGCTCTTCAACTCCTGGGATAGGAATCTAATAATTTTACTTGAAAATATTTTTGACATTTTCCATTCTTCTTTAATACAAACTCAAGATAATTGTCTACCATTCTATGTTGGCGTATTATGCAACATGAAAATGAGTGTATGGTCTGAATTTGCACTTGATGAACCCTAGATTCAAGCTACAAACTCAAGTAAAAACTTACGATTTCGAGCAAAAACTGGAGATTTTGAGAAAAAACTCGAGACCTCCAATTCAGGCTCAAACTTTAAGTTTCAATCTTTGGGTCATCAAGTGTAAAATAGCGTTGCAAAGTCTTTCACATAAACCATTATACTCAAGTGCAGAACAACAAACACTTATCTTGAGTTCGTATTAAAGTAGAGTGGAAAATGTTAACAATAATCCCCATTTCGAGTATAAAGGTTAGACCCCAGGCCCTGAGATGCTCATTCTTGACAGAGTTCATATTTGATGAAGAGAATTGTGCCAGGCTCTGCACAGGAATGTGTGTGACGTGCTGTGGCATTGGCACAAAATACATTACAAATGCATGACTTTCAAAGTATACATATGACCACCTTGTGTCTACAGACAATATCAACCAAGGGTGCGACAATCAATGGAATTGTAACCAAATTGCAATGCAGGAACAAATGATTTTGATATCATATCCCAAAGCCCATTTCGCTTCGATTCTAAGTTCCAATTTTTGCCATTAGGCGTGTTACGAAGTTACGGCTTATTTGGATTTTTTGAATACTATTATTGAGATACTGAACAAACAAACAGCTCCGGGTTGTTCATCAGTTGGAATCTTATATTTAACAATTTTTCATCTCAACTTTTCAAAAAATTGGTACCAGTGGTAAGTTAACTAATTGAAAAAAGAAATTCATTTGACAAACAAGAATGAGACTGAAAATAATCGAATTTACCCAAAAAAGAATCAAATCGAATTCCAAGAAATATTTTTCGTCCCACCCCCAATAACTATGTGAACAGATTTTGTCAAACATCTAAACACCTCTCTTTTCTGGAAAGTAATTGAAGGGCATTGGGAAGAAGTTTGACAATTTTGCGCACCCAAGAGAGGCTCGTATGCGTGCACCATTGCCGTAAAAGCGTGCTCACACTTGAACCCTATCTTGAGGCTCTACATGTGCAGTAACACCAACAACTGTAATTATTATCACAAATATTTCATGCTGCATCGAAAAGTAAAATATCCACGTTGCCAGCCAACTGCCTAGGTGCTCAAACAGCCTGCTACACAGACAGCATACTCCAAGCTAAGTACTGTATTCCTCGAATAATCCGTCACGGCATAAACATTCATTTTGGTTTGGCTGTTGTTTTTCATCAGTACCAATCTATTTGCCACTTGAATACACGCAACTCACCATACCTCGCCCATCCCTATTATTCCATCTTTTGAGCTAAGCTGCAGAACATATGATAGATTTACATTCTACTTTCCTTGTATAAACCATCAGATGGTCTGGCAATGTATCTGCTCTCCAACCAACTTGTCTGCTGGTGACTTATTTCCTGTATCGTTTTAGTATCACATCTTGATGCAATCATTACCCAATATTTCATCAAGACAGTGAAATCAGATCATCTATGCGCAGTGTCTAAGCATGTCTCCAAAGTTGGCACCGATAAACCGTCAAACGGATTATTTGTCGTTTTTTCCTTGGTTCCGAAAGTAATGGATTATCCGAGGCATGCGCTACATATAGCTGTCAGCAGAGCAGTCCAACATCTGGGAACTGTAACAGTTAGAATAGTTCACCGATGATAGCAACGCTGCACATCAGATGTTCTTACCTTCCCCGTGAGCCACCCATATCCCCAAGACAGACCCTGTCATCCCAGCAAGCATCAAGGACGGACTGTCCTCGATCTTCACCGTGGTAAAGCGAGATTCGAACCTCTCGGACACATTGTGATTCAGGAGAACACCTTGGTGAATAGATGTGTCACCTGCAGGAAGAACATAGAACTTGGGTTCAGACATCAAGCTGTGAAGATTTGGTGCTTAAGGTTATGTAGAACTTAGCCAAATATTTAGACAAGAATACAAATTTTAAGTCAATAAAAGGACATATATTCTGAAAGTAGAAAGCTGTAGGATTCCATGTTTGACTTCTTACAAAAACTGCCATGAGTTGGGTCACATGACCATGACTGTCTCTTTTAGTAAAATTCAGCAAAAAAGAAAGTTACATTGACAGCAAATCAATGGTTTCAATAAGATGATCTAAGTAATTTGACATCAATGTTCAAGACGAGATCTCAAAAAAACGCTGTTACAGTTTCCTAAAATTCCATTTTGTTTTAAACAACTTTGGATTTTGTCAAGAACAACGTAAAATGCAGATTTTTGATAGCCCCTCATGTAAAACAGGAAGATTTCAAAATAACCCATAACATCAGAAAGCATAGTATCAGAAAGCTTTTAATGAATCCAATCATCCATTCCTGTGATATGATGTTCTGAAGTTAGCCAAATTTGGACATCAATCTATAGTCCTACATAAACTTATATTACTATTAGACAGCACTAACTTTGCTAAATGAGTACACTTTTGCACAGAAGCTTTACTAGATGGAAAAGACATTCATACCCTTTAGCATATTTTCTAAGCAGCATGTGGTTTATTAAGTTCTACGTGAGACAAAAAGTTGGACATTTTGAGAACTCAACATAAGCACCTAAACTAAATAATTCACTTGTTGATTCATGTCTATAGCCTTATAATTTAGTAATATGTTACATTTTACAAGTTACTATTATTTTAATAGCATAACTGGTCTACCATTATTTCCAATAATTCTTCAGCTAGTTCACACAAAATTGTTAAAACAATTTTACTACCATATTAAAGCTGGTTATCTTCCTGCAAAACATGGAGATTTTATGAAATAGTGTCTTGTGAAATCTACACAGTGCATTCTAGGCTAACAATTGATGAAACTTCTCATTATCTTGTTTTGTTGAAAGTTTTGACCAAATAGAATTTCTCTCATGGGCCAGATGTGAGAATTTATCCAATTATCATTAAAATTACCATAATCCGTTCTGAAGTGCAGTACATAACTCCTAATGAGGTGCATCAAATCTAAACAATGTAATGCTGTTAGACAGAAAGTTACGGCAGTCATCACTACGATACTCACTCTGATCAAGCGCTATGTCTGCTGCCACCCAGCCAAGTAGCGCCATCAGTTGGCAGCCATTGCAAACACCAAGACTAAATGTGTCAAGGCGTGCATGGAAGGCATCAAACTGTGCCCGCACAGAAGTATTGAAGAGAAGTGTGGCTGCCCAACCTGAATCAAAGAAAATGAAACACCAAATTATAAAATCAAAATAAATATAAAATTGAAATCAATTATTCTTCAATCTAGGGTTGGTCAAGTCCAATAAGCTCAAAGCATTTTGCTGAGTTGATGCTTTTGTTGGTAACAGAAATAGAATCTTATCACGCTGAGGACTAAAAAATCATGAAACGGACTTAATGGGAGTAAAAGGCCTAATTTGATTTTCATTTTGAGACAGCTAAACAGGATGAAATGAAGCTTAGAGTTAATAGAGTATCTCTGTACTTTCTCAGCTTTTTCATATTTTCTAATGCTTGAAATCTATAAACGACCAGTGCTCTCAAATGTCACGTGGGGTGGGAAACTACAATACAAATGCTATAATATATCACGAGGCATGGGGTTGTAAAATGATACGCAACTTCAGTATGAAGGGCAAATATAATATTTCTATCAACTTAAAGTTTTATGTCGACTTCACCTTTGGCCGAGCCAAGCACATCAGCATAACTGAATCCTCCGACGAACACAATGCCACGAAACTGTTCGAGTGAGATTCCACCCGTGGCCAGGTCCTGCATGTTCACGTCCCAGATTTCAAAGCCAGCCAGATACAGTGCTGCCACCATTTCACGGTCCCCATTGCTACCCTCCTCACGGATCACCGCCACCTTAGGAATGTCTGAATCTGAAGTAAAACGTCATAAGCCAGTGAGAGCATTTGCCGAGTTACAATAAGGGGGTCAAAACGTTGCCTTAAATTTAACAAATTTGAATCCTTATTTTAACTTATACCTCTTACAGATTACTAACAAATATAAAGCGCAATATTTCAGACACAAAAATAATATTCCTTTCCTTACGAACAGTTAAAAAATTGAAACAAAACAGTAACATGAGCAACATGGAGTGCTGAAATACGCTCATTACAGAAACACACATGGTGTGCTTCTAGTGGTATTTTTTTAATATCATAAAAATGGCACAGAATCATCAAATCCGTATCAAATTGGGAAAGCTTCGTTGACTTTCTATTACAAAACTGTTTGTCAAATTTCATTAAAATCCACAAAGGAACTTCAAATATACAGAAGCAAAAGCTGATGTAAAAAATTGCCATTAAAAGCCACAGCAGTGGTCGAATTCGTCCATCTGATGTCAAGTTAATGGGAATAGACTTGACAAACGTTGATCTTGCAAGGAGTTTAGTAGATACAGCTGCAGATATGAAAATAATGTCACTAGGAAGCACCACAGTTATCTGAAAATCCACGCCAGTTGGGCTGATGTCAGTATGAATACATCTGCCAATTTTCATAAAGTCATCTGAGCAGTTTGGCGGATATGAAATAGACAGCAAAAAGTAGGCTCGAAAATGACCGACATGGCCACTAGGAAGGATGCTGTCATCTTCATAATAAATAGAAACATATTTCCAAAATTCATGAAAAAACATACAGGAACTTGGAAGATGTAGAGGCAAAGGTAACTAATAAAATTGCTACTGGGGGCTATAGCGGTAGTCAGAACCATCCAAAAAGTCATGGGCAGCTATTGTCACATCTATAAGTAATTACCTGCAGAAGTTCACAAACATCGTGCAAAGGAATCAGGTCATGGTGACAAAAAATACAAAATCACCACAAGGGAACGCCACAGGTGACAGATCTGTCCAAAAATCAATGTCAGCCATAGTCTTGGTTCGAACTCATGATCGTCTGTTGTTAGCTTCATGGGAATTCATGTGTCGAATCTCATTATGATCTTGTAATGAGTTTAGGAGGAACAGAGATGACAGCAATATGCGCACACTTATAAGTATGTTGGTGCATAAAATGGATCAATGTTTCACACGAACACAGGAGGCTTATGAATATTCCTAATCGTCGGAAAGATTAACTCTAACCTACCAGAGTTGTTCGCGCACACTGGTGCAACATCAGGATCAAAGGTGATCTTGAATGGAGGATTCCGTCTGCTTTTCATGCCTTGCTCTTCCTCTGCAATGCATTCTGGGTTGGCCTGTAATCGCTCCAACTGGAAGCTTGTCTCCTCCCAGATTTGACGGAGATCAGCCATGTTTCCAAAGAGAACAGCCTCGTCATTAAAGTTGACCTTCACCTTATAGAATATAAACAAAAAAGTTTTTTACCACTTTTACAAATAATGAAAATTGCCATACCTTAACCCAGAGGTCAATATTTTTCTATCTCTTCAAGTCTCCCAGAATAATATCTTATCATTTTGGCATCTATATTCCCAAGTTTCACAAACAGATTTAAATACTGACAAGAAATTTCAAACTACTTCCCACAGTCAAAAACATGTTTCAGGGAAAAGGGGCCCTGGGTTACCAAACTAGGACCTTAATGAACTACACCAAATACAACATACCTGAGCATCTAGACCTATCTGACCAATGGAGTGACCGATACAGTGACAACTGACTCCAGCATCAGTGAAAATCCTCACCACGTTCTCTGCTGATTCACTGCAGGTTTCTAACACCCAGCCAAGTTCTTCAGCAAACATGTACTCCAACAGTGGAACTAGGGAAAGACGTTACTAAGATTGCCACTCAATGTGAAACACATTTTTGATATTTATAGTTTCTTGAAATTTTTTATTGTTAAAATAGTGCTCATGTCTTATCAGACAGATGTTCTAACAATGGACAAGAGAAGCTCAGAGTAATGCTTAAAACAACCATGATATGAAACACATGATAAAGATACTTACTACAATTTACCAATTGTAAAAATTCATGATAGTAACTACAATTATATTTATTAATCACAATGCTAACAAATCTTTTCAACAAGAATACCATAATTGGTGGAAAATGAATTTTCTTTTGTTGGTTTATGATAAAAAATAATTACATATTAATCACAATGCTAACAAATCTTTTCAACAAGAATACCATAATTGGTGGAAAATGAATTTTCTTTTGTTGGTTTATGATAAAAAATAATTACAAAGTCATCAAACTTCAAACAAGTGTTTGTTGGCAATTTCCTCATCAACACTACTGCACTCTGCAGGTGGATGTTTGATCACGTGTAGCAGACGGGTAGAAAGTTTTCGACAAACGTTAGAGCGATGACTTTGTCCACAACTGATGTCAGCTTACCTGTTGGATGCGAGAAGGTAGCCTCAATCCCACAATTCCCAGCGAATGCCATCTCCAAGAGACACGTGATCAATCCACCGTCACTCACATCATGTGCTGCAGTCAGCAGACCATCTGGAACACATGACGTGTCAGCTTAAGAATGTCTGATAATGGTGGCCTTGTCAAACTTGGCAGAAATATTTATATAATAAAACTAGATAACATCGTCATTTCATCCTGTTGGCTAGATAAAAACGAAAATCAAATTAGGCCTTTCACTCTGATGAAATCTATCTCATCAAACTCCTTATCAAGATAGGATTCCATGTCCATTACTAACAGGAAAGTCGACCAATCAGCGACTTGAGAAAATGCAACGGAAATGGAATCCTGTGACAGTAAGGAATACCATGAGACCGATTTTACTACAGTAAACGGCCCAATTTTATTTAACTTTTCAGCCTGCTAAACAAGGAGAAATGCAGCTTCAACTACATCTTTGATATTTAGGAACACTGGGCTAAACAGCTATCTCTAAATTACTAGACAAATACATAAATTCTAGTACTCCTTTTTGAGAACAGAGAGCACTGTGTGTGCTGAAAATACAATACAACAAAAAGAAATGACACGGTAAAATATGACACATAGAAAATTAGAATTTGAAAACAGAAGCTCTACATAGAGATCCAAACCATAAAATAGGGCACCTGACAATAAACTCTGCATGGCAGTGAAAGCATGCCCAAACACCTGGGGATCATCCATGTCAGGACTAGTTTTACCCACTTGACCATAGCACTGTGCCAGTGCACTGCCACCCAGACGGTGGTGCCCTCTGGAAGGCTGGACATAAAGTAGACTTCCTGTAAAAACATTGAGATGATTAATCCCACTGGGACCACGACTGGTGTTAAGGAGATGGAACACTCTAATTGTTTCTGACTGACATGACATCAGTGGAGATTAACATTGTTGGTACTAACTTATGCCCGTGTCATGCACATCACCAATATGGCTCATTACCAAACTAATGACTTTAACCGGTATGCAAGTCCACTTGGGAACAAAAGGCAATGGCCGATTTCAAAAGGGACCTGAATAACGGAGACTGGAACTGATTCTGCAAAGAATTGAGTTATATTGTTGTTGATAATTTTTCCTACAAACCTAAGATACAAACTTTCTGTGCCAAAACGACAGAGGGCGGAGACCATCCACCTGATGACAGGACTGGTGCCACTGCCATATAGGTGAATAAACGTAATTAAAATTTTCTATGCGATGCTGTATCTGTTACATCTGATAATCGCACTTTCTGGTTCACACGCTGCTAATTTGAATTTATTTGAATGCAGTGATTGTTGCTCAGTAAACCTGAAATTGCACCACTTGCCTAAACAGCCAAATAACTTAATTTTGAACATTAAAAACAATTCATTTCCTGGGCAGCAAATGTTATCCCTTGTATTTACTTAATAGACTGATGAACTAATTAAAGGACATCCTTGGAAAACACTGAATGATTTTAAAAATTCACCATTTCAAGCTGTCCCAAGACAACAACAAATTTTGGAACTGTAAACACTGTGCACAGCATTTTCAAGACTGACAGTGGAAAGTATCACTGACACAAATACACACACATGCACGAACGCAAGAATGTACACACGCAAACGCACACACACTGGTAACTTGACCAAGTTAGAATTCAAAATTACAAACTTGGATCTTAGAATCAGTCATAGATCAAATACCGTACTGGAGGCATGTGAAGTGAAATGTGTGAACATCAGAACAGAGGTGATCAGAATGTCACAAGAATAGCAGAGGTCTGTTACATGAAAAAAATAAACCATCGGTGTGCCACTAGGCCCATGGGTGTCTATGCGGAACTGCACTTACATGATTATTGTGAAACTTATACGCATGCGCCAATATGTGAGCCCAGTGTTCTCCACATTATAAATTCCAAACTCGACGCAAATGTTGAATGTCAGTTATTGACATTGTTTTGTGTCTACCCATAAGCATGGTCATGCTGGAGGTATTTATATATGGTTTAAAACTGCACTGCACTGGTGTGACCTACTTCTTAGACACTTCAAAGTTTAGCTTTCCTACCAATGCATCTCATAATTTCTCCAAAGCATTTGTCAGACCAAGAGCAGAAAACAAAAGATCAAAAGTTCCTTTAATAATACCAATGCCGATTTTAATATCAATTAGACATATTAAGTACTACTAACGTGAGTTCTGATGTGACCTAGTTTTTAGTGACACCTGTTGTCAAGTTTAATAAGCTCATAAAGTTCTAACTTGCCACTAGATGTCAGTCAAAATCAAAATTGTCTTTATTAAGCAAATTAAATTGCTTTTTTATAGGTTGACTTGCAAAATTTTAAAGTTAGAATGATAAAGTAGATTAGTCATTCAATTAAGCAAGCTAGGTGACTCCATGAAATGTTTGTTATTTAAAGTTTTTTGCAGATTTTGTTAATTATAATTTAAACTTTTGTAGTGTCTTACGAAGTTATACATATAGTGTTGACTGCCTCTAAAGTTCTGTATTGGGCTTGATGTTGGTTAATCAGGCACTGCTTTAGGGTTGAGGGCTGAAATACCAAGCCAGGACAAAAGTTCAAACCTGACGCAGCACTTTCTAAACTCGACGCGCATTTTCCAAACTCGTTACAGCAAAATCCAAACTCGTTACAGCGTCGAGTTAAAACAGGCCGTGGAGAACACTGGAGCCATGTAAAAAAGGTCGCGAAAAAAGGCATTGTTTCGGACATAGGCCCATGGCCCTGAAGGTGCACAGTATGGTAAAATGTTGTTCATGAAAAGCAAGCCATTTTGTAAAAAGTAAGCAGGTGCACCAAAGTAGGAATTCGTGTACCAGCCTATACAGGGGAGATTACCTGGACTTATACGCAAAACTTTGGCACATGCACCAATATGTCACCATTTGGGTTAAAAAGAAGGTTGCCAAAAAGGCATAATTTTGGATATAAGTTCATGGGCCTAAAAGCACAGCAATAAGGTACGGCAAGTTTCCTCAAATTCGAACAAAACTTATGGCCCAAATTTTCATTTTTCAAGTGCTAAGTAAGTGTATTGCCAAAAATGTTAAGAATTTCAGAGTGTGTTTGTTGATGACAGCCATACCATAAAGTTTTCAAATAATTTAGTAGTAAAACTGTCCTCTTAACTACAGTAAAATGATCCTTTGAGGAGTTTGGCAAATAAAGAGGCAGACGCTAAAAATGAATTAAGAATCATAAAAATGGCCAAAAGCTAGTGCCAAAATATGCTGAATCTTTCCGAAAATGGAAAGGCATAGTTGTCGCCTTAATAAAAATCTATCTGCCAAATTTCAGAAAAAAATCCATCAACAAACTCCAGATACAGACTGAGTGGTAGTTGAATCAGTCCAAAACTAGTCGTCATGTCGTCAGCTTCATAGGAACATGTCAAATTTCACGAACACCGGATGCCAGATGCCCAGACAGAGAGGGCGGCAATATACACCCACGTGTAAATATGCGAGAGCATAAAAATCACTGTCTGGTCTTTCTAAGATGGCTGAACATTACACAGATTTAAAAGTACACGTACCCTTTCCTTGTGGGCACTTGAGGTCAGGAGTGACGGTCAGTGTGATGTCTGGGCAGGCAGCGTATACGGAGATGACCAGAGAGCCTGTGTACAAAAAAAGGCTTAGTGGCTTAGTGTTATTAAATATTGTTCCAGCAGACTCACGGATGAATGGACACTAGTCTAATTCTGACACTGTACACTGCTCAAGCAATAGTAATCATGTCATGTTAACATACAGGGATTATTTCAGTAGTGCGCCCTGCGTCAATGATGCACAAAAAATTTTCAATATGCAATATGAATCTTAACAAGGACAAAAGAATGCATTAAATGATACCTTATTTTGTTTTGAATAATGATAATTCATATTTTTTAAAACACAACAACAACAACAACAACAACAACAACAACAACAAGAGCAAAAACAACAATAGTGCTGAGCACTCAACCAAAACTAATGTCATTGTCCAAAACAGCAATAAAAGCAGTATGTGGGAACAGCATATTGTGGAAATACCTGAGTGTGTCAACTGTGTTTCGTTAAAATGAAATGCACCAAATGTGCACAACATACTCAAAAATGCAAGTCAGTTATACCTCCTTTAACATTAAAATAATCGTTATACTGGAACATATAAAGGAACTTAATTACAACTACTGTAAATTCCATCACGTTGGCAATCTGTGAACCGCATTTTCAACTGGTAAATTCACAAATAAGCAGTTGGTGATGCTTGGTTACTCAGTTAATTTTGCACACCTGACAACTACGTCTGCATATTCAGTTAATCTGGCACACTCTGACTGTCAGGAAAATGAAGTCAATTTGTTTGATGCGAAATAAGCGATGAATTATCGTAGTTGCTACAGAACACAGTGAATGAGAGTTAAAAAAAAACAAATCCCATGCCGCAGACAATACAAATTGTATCACCTGGTGCTTTGACAGTTTCACCCTCCACCCTGGCAGCCATACTCAGGGAGTCTTTCCCTCCATCCACTGCCACACCGAGTGCGCTCATCACATCACACATAGCCTTGCAAGCGTCATAGAGGGCAGCACCTTCACCTGGTAGCTTGGCAGGCCACATCCAGTTCCCGCTACACTTGACGTCCTGTGGACAGTGTCAGTGTTACCAGCAGCAAACAATCGAGGGCTAAATCTTGTACAAGGAAGGTATTGTTTTGACATCTTTGGTTACATTTTTCAATAATAACAATAATCATTATTACTATATTTATAATAACATTTATAATATTTATATTTATAATAATTATCATATTTATATTTATAATAATATTTATAATATAATATTTACAATTATATTTATAATAACAAGAATAATAGTAATAACAGTAACAATAACAGTTTGGCTAAGGTAATAGTAGTAGTTGTAGAAACAATATGATGCATACTTCTGCAGTCTGCTTCACAAATTACATCCAGTGTTTTTCCAATTGCCAAATGTGGATGACATAATAATGTACGCCAGTAATATCTCCCTTAACATTAAAGTAACCAATACACACAGCCGAAGATCTGACCAACATGACTCCATGCAATGTTTCTTGCCCCATGTTGACAGTGATATGCTGCACTAAATTAGCCCAAAACCCAATGTTATGGCCACACACAAAAAGCACAATGTTTGATAACTGTACCTTCAGACATGTGATCTTAGCCATAGCCAGATTAGTCAACGCTTCTCCAACAGACATGCGAGCACCGCAGCCAGCATCCAGCAGACCTTTGATTGGTTGTTCTCCGATGGCAGTCGCTGCTCCAACCTAAGGTTTTTGGCAAACGTTATGCAACATGGAACACACGGTTGAATTCAAACATTCTACCACAAAATATTTCATGAAAACAGTATTTTGTAGGTGTTAATAAGTATAAGTCGACACGAGTTTATGGCAGTACCCAGACTACAGTACAAGACATAACTAATCAAACAACAGACCGTTTCCCGGTCACAGCAGCTAATTCTGTTAATACCAAAATTGACTGGTAACAACTAAACGAGCGGCAAGATTGAAATTGCAGACTGGCTTAGCCACCTACCACATGCCAATTCATTCCTCTTCACTCTTAGTCATGAGGGAAGGCTACTCTAATGATTGGCTACCGTCCAGCTTTCTTGACAGGGAATTCTGGGACATTTAGTCTGAATACTTTTGACAAGCACTGTATTCATTGTGTAAATTAACCACATTCCCCTAACACTGTATTCATTGTGTAAATTAACCACATTCCCCTAACACTGTATTCATTGTGTAAATTAACCACATTCCCCTAACACTGTATTCATTGTGTAAATTAACCACATTCCCCTAACACTGTATTCATTGTGTAAATTAACCACATTCCCCTAACTCATAACTATTGTGTAAATTAACCACATTCCCCTAACTCATAACTATTGTGTAAATTAACCACATTCCCCTAACTCATAACTATTGTGTAAATTAACCACATTCCCCTAACTCATAACTCAGACACCTTCAACTGGATGTTGTACAAAGCCAGAGTTCAACCACACCTCATGATTTCTTGATATAGTTAGAAGGCGTTACAAAATGATGAGTAATTATCAAACGAGTTAATGTCCATAGATTATCTGCAGTAAGTTATTGCATAGAATTGTAGCTAAGGCAACGTTATCTTAGACTTTAACTAACACTCAGTTTAGGTTTATGATGTAGTTGCTAGGTATCAAATTTATGGTACAGTAAAAGTCATAAATTTAGGAAACAATATGGCTGACAAATGAAATTTTATTTTAGGCAAAAGATTAGAAAAAACAAGTAAGTGCTACACATTTCAAGATCTAACCCACAGCCACCAACAGACAATGACTCAGAGAAATTGGAGGGATTCAAAACAATATCAGAAGCTTTAATTAATTTTTGAAAACGAAAAAAAAAAAATTTTTGTATGAAATTGATGAAATTTTACTGTAGTTGTGACTACATATATATACATATATATTTCTACTTGAGAATGAAACAAGTATGTTTCGAAATATGCGTCTTTTAATAAATTCTCTTGGTCTGTTGTTCTGTTGAGTTTCGAACCTTGTTCCGAAGATACGAACGGAATAAAGATTGTTAATAACGACAAGTGTCATGTATTCAACCAATTTTACAGATACATATACATTTTTGCAATTGGTATCAATGACAGAATTTGCATCACAATAGCAGTCACATGCCTACAAATGTTTTTGTTGAAATCTGACATACTGAAGGGCCTGCAATGACCAATGACAAAAAAGGAAAACTTTCCAGGTGATGTATCGTTCCACAAATAAATATGCTTTTGTGTTGTAAAATTTAAGTGAAATAAACATTTTTGCATAAATCAAGTCGAACTAATGATAAAAACGGGACTAAAGGAGGAAACCCTCTTAAAAGGGGAACATTCCAAGCCCTGATACTATTTTTGACAAAACATGGTCCAAGTCATCAGAACACATAGAGTGCACGACCTCACTATCTCCAAACAGAACACGACAAGAAGACGACTAGTTGCACACAGCATATTTACCGTATCAAAGTGTGAGAAGGCGGTCACTGCCACGTCTGCCAGTGGAGTGTGTAGAGGTCCTACACACTGTTGCTGGGCAACCAAACCAGTCACTGAGCGATCGACCTGGAAGTAACAGACAACTAATACTAAAAAAGCTGAGGCTAGAAAATGCACAGCCGTATTAGAGTTTTTTGAAAATGGATGCAGTGGTGTGGCATTTTTAGTTGCCCACTATTTGAAAAAAATGATTGAGATGAGTCTGTGCTTGTAGTTGTGTTGACCCAAGCAGCTTTCCCAAAAAGGTTGGAAATGGCTGAATTTGGTGTGGGTGGGAGATTTTTTGTTAGTAGTGACGCACAGGTTTCAAATGTGTCAGGATAGAGTCTAAAACCAAGCATGCTTTTTTGTTCTAATCCTACTTGGTCCTATTGGTGTTATGAAATATGCCCTACAGCTCTACACCACATCCAGCAATAGGAATACATGATGTAGTCTTAACTAGTCACAGACACTGTACCATCAAGGTTTATATAGTACATGAGTAGTCACGTAACATTGCTTACATCTACACTTTTACTAAATACTGCTTTCCTCTCTGTATCAACGAATGATTGTCAATGCTTTTGATAAACGGAACAGTAAAACGTGATATTTGAACATTCAAAAGAAGTACGAAGTACTCCTGAAATACATAATTATATACATACCTTGTTCGTCAGGTACCTTTTACTCGCCACCGCGGGCAGCCGTAACACCCTGTCGAGAGCGTCACTCAGCTGCAAGTTGTCTGGCAAACTGAGCTCTTTGAGCATCGGAGCCCTTCGCTGCAGGTGAAATTCCTTTCTTGGCATAGATCCAAGCACACAGCCAAGGTCAAGGTCAACTGGGTATCTGAACTCCGGGGCATGCCTCTTAGCACAGCCGTTGTCATGTTTAGTATTTTCCAAGCGAATCTTAGTGAATAAAAATGAATAAACTGAGTTACGATTTTTTTTGGCAACCAAAACTTAAAAAACTTGATACTACTATATGCTTCACTTTCCTGCAACAATTCTACATTAAAGATGTATCTATATGCTCCTAACTATGCTAATGTATAGCAGGAACTAAACGACAATGCCATTTAAACATAATCTACACTAAACAAAGTGCAGTTGTATTCACCACAACTTGTAAATATGAAAACAAAAAATTCTTTAAATATGTGACCTTTGCACTAATGATGTACCTCGGGGGCTCACATAGTACCATTATGCAGTGTTATTCCCCAGCAGCATGTCACAATAACTACAAACAAGGGAAATTCATTTTACCATGAATTATAAATGCTCCATCGTTTTGAAGCTCTATACCAAAGACACCATCAGACAATGCTTTGAGAAATTTTGGGCCTATGCAGCAATATTAGCCATTGAAAATTGAAGAAAGTTCAGTTTTAAACAATCATTTTCTCTCCAAAATTGGTGTTACTGCAATGTTTTCTTATCTGTTCAGCAACTTTATGAAGCAAGAGATTAGTGCAGATCAGTTTGAACCCAGTGGCCAATTAACCTCTGACATACCCACTACATACATTGACCTAGTACTTAAACAAGCTTAAGCTCATGAATATCTGTGTGATAAAACTCGCAGCTTTAACTTATAAACCTCTATTTTCTAACCTTGGAAGAAACTTCAAAGTTCTTCAATACTTCATTTTTCACGAGCAATCTAGTTACACCAAGCACAACTTTCCTTGCAGGCAAGTCCATGTACTCTTTGTACTGGCAACCAACAGACACACAGTCTAAGACATAACTGGGGTATCATAAGGGATTACAAACATGACCAGGCAACACAAATGCGAACTCTTCAATTTTCAATGGGCTGTTTACAATATGACACTGAATATTCCTTCATTCCACATGGCCCAGGTACACCATCGTTAAGATTATTTGTGGAGGGTAATTAAAACCACTACAAACTTTTCCGTCACCCGTGATGGAGCCCACAAACGAGACTGGACACTTCTCTCGCAAGCAGACGTCACTCAGAAGGCATTGGTTGTTAGCATCTATTAAGACCGCATTACTCTCCTGATACTCCGCCCCCCACAGCTCCAAAACACTGATTGTCGGGTCGCCCAGCTGAAAGTCCTTGACCCTGATGATCGCACCAGCAGGCTCGACAATCTCCTTCAGCACATTGCCTGGACAACGAGAAAGAAATGTTTGTTCACCAAATGTTTTCCTAGCAAGTTATTCATGTTAGAAACATTTGAATTTATTTTTTGTTGAAACAACTAACACAGAAAGTGTGTAGCAATACCGAACAGACTGAAAATTTGGACTTCTTGAAACCTTACGAGAACCAACATCCAATAGAACAATTAAAAACATTTACATTTCAATGCATCATTACAAACCAGACATCTTCTCATCTTTCATGTCTGTGACAAGTCTTTCTTAGATCGGACAGAGACTAGATGCACGCTAGACCTCAAACAAGACTTAGTGAAATTTCTTTGCAAGTCAGGCAACGGCCGTCACTGATTTTGTTGAAAAAGCAAATGGCAATGCCATCCCCGCAATACTCTTGCCGCTTCCTTTCTATAATGCATTAACTCTTAATCAGCATAGAATTGGTGTAAATTAATCAAATGATTGAAAAGAAAATCTGTAGAACTGCAAGATGATAAGCCACAGAAATCCAGCAGGGGACAGTCGCACTATCCCCCAAGACTTGATCGTGGATATTCTTGATGGTGGTTATTACATTTTCATGTGCTAGGGCAACAAACCATAAACCTCGGGCCCTAATCAAGGATATCCCTGATTGAGGTTAACATTTCAGTGTTCTAGGGATACTCGCAATATCCCCAAGCCCTAATCTTGGAATAATCCTGACGGAGGTCTAGGATCATTCGTAATACCATATTCGCCCTAATAAGTGCCAATGCCCCTACAAGCGCCCCTCCACGTATTTTCAGACATTGCCAAAACAAGCGCCCAGCCCTGAACGTGTACATGCAAAAAATGGCTTACCTACAGTCTTAAAATTCTACAGTAATGCCTTCAAATTTATCAACAAGATCCGGTAGTCCTGAAAAACCATTGTGCATGGAATTTCTAGACCACCAGCCTTGTCAGTATTTAGCCATGACTATACACTTCAAATTTGCGCCGTGCTTCAGCAAGAACGCAACTTTGGTGATCTCGCAAGAATCGTGTCCTACAGAACAGACACAGCGTACTTGTCAACAGTACTGAATACTTCACGTACAGTTTTCAATTCTTCTCACGCAACAGGGTTCCATATTTCTTTGTACACGTGAAAACTGCGAATCAAAGACTGGTACTCAAAGCATGCCGTTTAGCTGATGACTGTCTCACGGATAAAAAATTGGTGTTAAAAGCACGTGGCCAGAAAGTGCGCTACATTCCAGTCAAAACAAATGTCATGTGACTTCAATATATGTTTTCCAAGGTGTTTGTCCAGAGATTTTTCTCGTGTTGCGGGGTACAATCTGGCACAGATTTGGACTAACCTGCTCTAAATCCCGACCCCACAAGAACTTTAAAAACCTTAGGGATGCTATTTGGAAATTTAAGTGAGGACTACAGGAAATTTGTTTAGTTGAAATTGTATTTTTATTCAAGTGGCCATATCGATGAGCGAGAGGCAGTGACACATCAGCGAGTTTTCACCCTGGGATTTCAGCACAATTTTTCTGTAAAATGATCAGTTTGATAGCATTGCACCCCAGTTTGGTAGAAAGTCTGTCATAGGTTATAGATACGTCACAGAGCATAAATTCAATACATACTAGCTTCCGATTTCATTGCTTCGGAGACTGGGTTTCAACCGCCTTAGGTTAAAATAAGCACCCAATCTAAAACAAATTTTCTAAGCGCCAGGACGCTTTTTAGGGCGACTATGGTTTCCTCAAGCCTTGCTCATGGATTCTGAGAAGGATTTCAGGTCCCTCACTCACTTGAGAGGAAAGCTGCATGCCTGTGTCACTCTGACGGGATTTTTTCCTAAGAAGAGAAAATCTCCCATCGTCACCCTCAATACACTGTATGGTGTAGAATAGACCTTATGGAGTACACCTTGTGGTTTTACCTTTTGCTCAATACTAAGTATAAGCCCTATACTTGTAATGAACTAATCCAAATCGGGTTCTTCATACTGAGGCTGTCATGCAGTCTGACGCTGAGTGTCTACGCCAGCTGAGACGGATTTCAACATTGATCATTAAAAGAGTCTTTGGGTATAGTGAGAGGAGTTTTAAGAGTCTTCAAAAAGTAGAATGAGGCCGATTTCAGCTACCAAAATCGAGGTATCGAGAGTCCTGGGTCAACATGCAAATTCATGCTCTATGAGCAATTATTATAGTCATCAGCTCACTGGTCACAAACACTGTTAATAGAACAAAGCAACCTACCGTTCCCCCCAGCACCCTGATCATGAATACTCCTGATAGGGTTCAGCTGTCCCTTCTCAATGCACGCGCGAATGACACGGTTTAGTTTCTGCTCCATCTCAGCATCGCCCCGTTGTACAGCGCCGTAGTCCAGTTCAGCACTGTTGTCTCCCTGCACTTCCACTGACGAGGCCGCGCCACCACCCACACCAATGCGATAGACCGGACCACCCAATTTGACCACCTTCATACCTGAAAGAAGATCACAAGTTTTAGACAGAACATTGCCTGAGGTGAAGTTAAACAAAGATTATTATATGACTACAGATACTTCTGTCCTCCAATTGGCTAAAACATAGCATGCCAACTTCCGTTATGATGTGACATTGCCTGGCTACCCATGCAATATCACTTTTTGTTCATGCTGTCCGTTATTCGTGATCTGAACAATGACAAGCCGCAGAATCCATAACAACTAACTATTTAAACAAAGCAGCTGGTAGGAGTAAAATATCATTCTGATAAGGGAAAGAGATCAGAGAAAACGAGCATCAATCATCGTACAATAAAAAAGTACAAACCAATCCCCAGAGCATATTGTACAAATATGGATCAGTCATAGAGGTGATATTAGGTATTATACACTACCACAGATACTTCTTTTCTAAGAGTGGCTGATACGTGGTGGAGTAATAGTGATCAATATAGGATGGTATACCACTGTTCATTCATGCCACCTGGACATCACATGTCATCATTCATGATCGGACCAATCAAACGCTGCAGAAACCATAACCCCTGACCACAAAGAGAGCAGACGTCAGTACATGAGAGCATATAAAACCAAGTCAATCCAATAAAAGACGCAAAAAGTCAGAGGAAGGAAGCATCAGCGGTTGTGTACTGTAACAAATAGAGACCCATCGCTAAGGTGTCTCGTACATATGGACCTCGAGAGAGCAGTATCAGTCGCGGGCCTTGGGCGGTATGACTCTGCTTCAGTCCATATGACCCAAAATCACTTTCAAGATCGATCCATATTCGTATAATACAGACTTTTAAGAAGCTTCAGGCATCATTGCTCTACCGAGATCCATATGACATGATATAATTGTCGGAATCGTGCAGTCCATATTTGTATATTTATTACATGGCATACCAGGACCCGAGCAAGATTTAGAAGACTTTCCAAGTGGCACCAACCCCAAGAAAGAGAAATTTTTCAGATCTCAACAGCACCCTACTAAAGGGAAATAACAGCCATGAAAATGTAATAATCTATATCCCACATACTGAGCAGTAAACGCAACAAACTCCACAAAACAATAATGAAAATATTGAGACTGGTGCTGACAGATTCGCGATATTGTTTGTCAGCCATTTGTATTTTGACACTCAGCTGGAGGACTCAGACTTAAAGAGAGCACCAGTTGTATCCTTATTATTTCTGGGTAAATTTCAATGCTTCGAAAACAAATTCTATGTGTTTGTTCACTGTAAAGACAGGTAAACCCAACGGAAACAACAAAATAGGTAGAAGCAATGTTTCAGTACATTCAGACAAGGTTGGTTTGCAGCATGAGCCACCCAAATCGAGAGAAGAATTTGGCAATGACTCAGTATGAGGCCGTCTCCATTTTCACAACAAAAACAGGGTCAAGTTAAGATCTACCCAAAATCAATGAAGCAAGCATTCCTATATGCATCAGGTTAGTTTTTTTTTCAAATTTGCATTCCAGTACAGTCACAGAAGTCATAACTTCACCAAATTAAGAAATAGAGAAGACAGTGTGGCCTAGTGTGATAGGTGACCCCTTTCTTTACTGGAGGTCGTGGGTTCGAGTCCCACTGGGTCACGCTGCTAAGCCCTTGAGTCAAGTTTCTAGCCTCTCAGCTCAGTTTTAACTATATATTAATAAAACATAAAAATGGTTCCAGGTGATCAGTGCAATGGGTATAATGTGTATCAGACCGCTTGCAATTATTTTTTTAAAGTCAGAAAGTCGGCACACAACCCTTTAATAAGTCATCAGTTTCTTGCAATGCCATTGCAGTCTTAACAAGGATTGATAAAGGAACAGTGGCAGCAATAAGATCATTCTAATGTACAACTTCCACACGTGAATGCTAACCAACAGTGTGCTGGCAACCACAAGCCTCAACTCCTCATGGAGCTTCTGGTCTCAAGATGAAAGCCAAAAGTTCATGGCCAGGGTGTTGGCAACCACATTCCGGTTATGAGGTCTTGGTACAGAGAATTTCTGAAAATAGGCCCATGGACGGATATGTGGAAAACAACCTTTCAAAAACGTTAAATGAAACTGAATATACACCTGGGCATATATTCGTTAAAACTGTCCTTCATACTATGCTAATACAAATTGTTACCAATGAAGTCAACCGATATCTATTAACTTAAAGATAGTCGTTTGAGTGAAATCGCGATCCGAAATAGAATGTCTTGAGAAAACAAACAAAACTTTACACCAAAACCTATTAAATACGCATTTTAGAATAATCCATCAGATTTTTAAAACATGCAAACAGTTACCAATAGTAAACCCATGCGTGTAGTTTTGAAAAATTTCTCAAATACACCCATCGACGTACTTTTCCGTGGGTTTATTTTCGGAAATTTCAGGTACATCTACAAAATATTTAAACTAAAAACAGAGATGGCAAGCAAAATGATCATGTCATTGATGAAAATGTTGGGTTAATTTAAGGAGAGTCAGAATACTTTACAAAGTGAAATTGTTGTTTTTTAATAAAACACCAATTACAAAATAAAACATGATTAGATGAGTCGTAGAGACGGATGGCCGAGGACTTAAGTATCAGCTCGTTCGGCGGCAACCTTACTGCAACAATCACGAGATCAACAAGCATGATGAAAAAAAGATTGCCTGTGCCCCTGACGTGGCCACAGAAATCAATAGCAATTAACAGCCAGTACGCCGCTAAACATAAGTAAACAGTGCTAATCAAATCGGTTAATGTATACACAACGATCTAGCTAACAGGCTACCAAACGTCCTGATGGAATTCACGCAGTTGGTGGAAGCCAAGTTCCTGGAAATTCACGAGGTAAGACTTTTTCATAGATGTCAGAGTCCAATGTCCGGAATACAAAGGACGTGCTCTTGCCTGAGATTGAGTTCAGTATGTTGCAACAAAGAAGAAACACTATCACCACTACATTGGCAGTAAGGCAAATTCATCAGTGCCTAGTTGACATCAAAACAGACGAGATTTTGACCAAAGTTGGCATTGTTTTGAAGCAATCTCTGCATGCTAGAAAAAATTAGTGTCACAGTTTCAATTCACATGCCAAGAATTATAGGATGACACTTGGCTTACCTCAAAATCCAACTGCTGCCGCTTGGTTTGGTAATTGGCTCAATTATATTGCACACCCAGCAGAATTAATGAAGAACAAAATATGACAACATTATAAAAACGTTTTAGGTTGAAAAAAATCACATTTATTGTCCGATTTTCAAAATTCAAAAACCTAATCACATGTACTTTTCACAAACTATTCAAATATACTATTTAAAATTTTCAAAACGAAAATTCAAAAATACTAGTGTCGCCATCAGTGTGTTTATGACGGGTTTGATTATCTAAAGAACAATAACATTACCAACTGTGGCGATGTTAATAACTGTAGCAGCATGGTGTCTTTGATCAATGCCAGCAGATTTCGAGGTACGCAAACTAGTCGAGTTGCCCAATCTCCACTGGTGGGGGCGTCAATGTAGGATTTTTTTCGTGCAGGGGCTCAAACTATGAAAATGGTAGTCAAAGCTTGAGCAGCAGAGCATAAACTGAGGCTCAAAGAAGTTTAACTTTGAGTTTCTTATAATAACAATACCAACTGTAACGACACAATACAAGTCATGTAATCTCAATAAGACTGTTTCCAGCAAGTGAAATTTTACCCCTGTCAGCTTCAAATTCAAATCTAAGTCCCGTCCACACACAGCCTACCCTAGAACAACTTGCACTAGTGCAACCCCACTTTAAGAGAAACATCCACACACACATGTCCTATAACTAGGGTAAGTCAGAAGCTGTCGCTGCGTGCGTGACAATAAACCCCTAATGCGAGTATAGCATAGCGCGCAAAAAAAACAGTCTGTATGTAACTGCATCTGATGCATACTTCCGCCTTGCCCCAATTATGCAGGCACACAGCACTTACAAGTGGTGCAAGTTAACCAAGAACATTAGTTCCCCACCTCCATAAGGTGGAGTAAGTTGACACAAGTGGGGTAAGTTGTGCTAGTATAAATAGTGTCCAGACAGTGTTTTGACAAATTTCTATTATCATTGATTCCTCATTTCACTGTCTTTTTTCGTCAAGTTTGTCCATAGTTCGCAACAAATTACCAACAGGGATCGCACTTTGTTAATAATTCTGAGCACTTTCTTACCTGCAAACTGAGTTTCTGAGCAAAAAATTTTCTTCGGCGAAGTAGTCACCATTTTCCAAGAAGATGTCACTTAACTAAACAAAAAACAACCAAAAGGCAAACAACCAAGGGTCACAAGCAAACTATTTTGAAATCATCCTCTGACTTTCCAGTGACAAAAACAAGAGTGTGATGCAAGTGAATGCCTTTCATCCAATTGCGTTTTTTTAAACATCTGCAACAAGCAACATACGTGTGATTTGAATGTTGGAGTTTCAAAAACTTATGCACAATTGGAGTTGCTTCATTTTCATGTAAGTTTCAAAGCAAGAAGACCACAAATTGAATTCGAATGGACTGAAAAAGTGAGCTTTCCTTTAAACTCCCAACTTTTTACCCAGCGCACATTAATTCCTCCATGTGCTATGATGTCATAAGTCATACACAACAATTTTGACATTCCTACCAATTGTGATTACATTTAGTGGTCTCAACCTGTAAACCAATCATATTTTTCAGGCAAATGCTCTTGTCAGACTGTATCTTAGCACCTTTATAGAAATTATAACTGAAGTAGGATTTGATTATTCACAAAAATGATCCAACAACAAATGGCCCGACAGTCTAACCCTCGGAACTAGCTCAACATTACGACTGACATCTGGCCAGCATTCCCACAGTGCTGAGCTTTAATCCTGGTGAGAACCCTAAATTAACTGCCAAAGGACAAAGTAAGAAATATTCACTAAGACATCGACTACTAAATACTAAGTACTCAATATTTATTTTGTTTCATTGCCAAAATGATCCTCACTTGATGAGCTCTCACATGTAACCTACCTTGACCAGCAGAGGATTGTGAAATCAGCGTTTCCTGACCACTACAAGATCGTAGGACTTGGTAAAGTCTCCCTGAATTTTTTAACATTTTATAATCTTGTTCTTGGTCATGTCTTAAATTTCTACTAAAATACTTACTTTTAACACTGTATATTGCTCCATCTAGCTGACTAAAAACGACAATTGAATTAGACCTTATCCTCTCATAAAGTTGGTCTCGTAATATTCCGTACAGTGATAAGAATCTACTTCTGTTAAGTCAGAGGCAATCGTTGGAACCTAATTCGGACAAAAAAATTGTCAAATTTGACATTTTTTCAAAGCCTTTTACATAATTTTGAGTGGACATTTTCTTAAAAGATTATTGTCGGATTGTAGCTATGGTAACAGAGTTAAAAATGTGAAAGCATTTGGTTGGTGCGTCTTCTCTTCCATGCAGAAAATGAAGAAACACAATTTCCCTTATCAGCCATATTGTGTCCTAAATGAGATTTTAATTTAACGCAAACAAAATCCAGTGACAGAAAGGAATATTAGGAGACTGAGTTTATGGGCATAAAAGGCCCAATTCAATTTTCGTTTTCAACTAGCTATACAGGGCGAAGTATAGCTTAAGTTAAAAATAACTCAACAAAGTACTTAGTTTTAACTTTTCAAATACAGAAGTTTTGCAAAAGACACTTTTTGTATGAAAACCTTGTTTCCAGATAGACGTAATATCTTTTAAAATTGAACCTGGAACTTTAAAACAAGGTAAACGATGAAATACGTAATTATTTATTGTTTACTGATGATGTAACAATGCCATGCCAATTAAATACGCCCATAAGGTCATGCCAATTAAATATGCCCATAAGGTCATGCCAATTAAATATGCCCATAAGGTCGTGCCAATCAAATATGCGCGTATGACATATAACAGAATTTGTCAAAACCATGCACTACAGGAATTTCTTCACCTATTCAGTAAACAATATGGTGGACAAGCTAATTTGTCAAATTTTTCCACAAAAGCATGGATTATGAATTTTCAGTATATTATTGGATAGGTTTGCATTATGCGGAAGTCATAAAACAATATATTGTAAAGCTCCCTCTATCGGCAACAAGATAAGCAGCATTTGGAAATGGAAAATATCAATTTTGGCAATTATTTTAGTCCGAAATAAGAGGAGAATTGCCGTAACCATCATGCTTAAGTTACCCTGTTCACATGAAATGTGCACTAACCAGATCATGTCCAAGATATCCTGTTCATATGAAACAAGTACCTCACTGCTGATTTATTAGATTTGGGAATAATCTAGAAAATGGCTGAATTTAATTTTAAGACAATATCCCACAGTTTCACAGCTCTGATCTTCTAACATTTTAATTCAGAAATAGATACCTAGGAAATTAACTGAACTCATTAAATTACTGTGATCAATATCACAAATGCGACATACAAATTTCTTTAAGTAATACGTTTGGGTCAATGCCCAGAGAGTTTTAATTAAAACTCAAAAATAGACAGTGTGCGTCAACCCAATTACAACAGAATGACGTAGTTCAAAAGTGAAATTGTTAAAAATTAAGGGGTTGGCATGTGGACATTTAACTCAAATGGACGCATTATTCAAACAATACAAATCAATTTGATTTGATTGCAATCATTTAAAAAAAATAAGAGCATGCAGTCCAGACGTGCACATGTATGCCCATAGCACTAATCACTTGGAACCCTTTTTGTGTTTTATTAATATCTAGTTAAAACTGAGCTGAGCTAGAGACCTGACTCAAGGGTCCAGCAGAGTGGCCCAGAGAGACTAGAACCCATGACCTCAAGTAAAGAAAACAGGCACCTATCACACTAAGCCACACTGCCTCCTCGTTGCAATCATTTGATATTCTCTCTATTCTATAAAACACCATTTTCATTTATTTTTCAAGGGAAGTGCTAAAGAATCAGAAGTTGTTTTTTCTCAGTTCCATTAGAACAACCTACAAGCAGTTAGTCACAGGACTTCGTGTCTTTTCATCGATTCGTTTTCTAAATGGCAACTTGAGCAGGTTCACCCGACACATTTGACACAGAATGACAATCAATGTTCGCTCATTTATACACATATAGTTATAATCCCACGGGTCAGAAAAAACGGTCAATACTTAGAGGCATTGCGCTCTTCGGTGAAATCTCTTTGCGAATTTTTTATTGATCTGCGAGCGAAACCAAATTCAATTTTTACATCCCGACTGACTCGCAATGGAGACACTGACAACATGAGCATCGCAGGCGATAGAAGAATGTGGTCAGGCATTCAAAACACAGCCAAGCAAGAGATTGATGGAGATATAATCGGCTATAAACAGCGATGAGATGTGAACTGTCATAGTCACACATCTATGCGTGTGTGGAGTTGAACTCTTATGTGGGAAGATTATGTGAATGGAAAAGAACATACAGTGAAAGCCCTTGTGGCAAACTAGAGTCAATAGCATTTAGATTAATTAATATTCTAAGCGGGTATTACAATAGATGAGAGAGTGGGCAGACGATGCCTTTGTCAGCCATTAAAGGCCACGAGGCATTTCTATAGGACGCACTTACAATTAGCAAAAGTGCACTCATTGAGCAAAACCAAATGTCTATGTATTATCAAAGGCAAACAAAACTGATCTGCTTTTGTTTCACGGAGGAAACGGAGAACGACACATGACGTCTCAAAGTATTAAAGACTGAGAACTTTACGACCGGATGTGATGGAGAGGGTCTTCTTAAAATGGCAACAGGGGAATTTATAGCGGCAGTTCATCCGGTAAGATGACATGCATCACGTGAAATACACGATATGAATCACAGGAATACAGCGTTGTTACTGTGAATAATCATAGGATACTTGTAAATCAACCCAGGGAGGCTGACACTTCAGACTAAAGGTATGTGAAAAAGGTAAATACACCTTATTACAGGTAGACCTTATACATGTCTTTACAGAACCAATTAGCAAGCAAGGTGTTGTATAGAGACAACTGTTAAAAAATTTCTAGCATTTTTGAACACAAGTAGGTATGGTGCCCACTATGGTTTAAGGAAATGGTCACTCAACTCAATGATGACAGATACTGTGCTTGTCATTCCTGCGAAAGTAGCAGGTGTTGACATCAGCATTTCAGAAATATAGTATGTTGATGACATAACGTTATTGTGATAAACACTCCAAGTTGTGAACATTGATGGATTCTGAGAATCTGAATATAGTGTGAGATGCAATCTTTCATTGGCATTGGCAATAAGGATATTTTTGAAACTGACTGATGACGGCATACACCTCATCATCAGTTAGGAAAATGGTATAATCATGACAGATGTGACATATTCGCAGACGTCATTATGGATTTTTCTTCTAATTTCATTCACTTGGGTAGTTCGGTAACAACTTCTGACATACACCGATGTGGTGATTCCGAAGGAAAGACCTTTTGGTAAGGCAAATTAATTGTCCATCTTGTTTACTTAGTCAACACTGATTTACATGATGCTATCGTTTCGCTCAAGGTCAAAAAGGTAAATCGTTTTGGTTCAATCACTCTGACTCCTATTTTACTTGAACATTCTTCTAAAACCTCTGGTAATAACAGGTTTAAAGATGCAATGACTCACTTTTTATCTTATTTCTTTCAGGGGGGGGGGGCGGCAAAGAGAAAACAAATTGACAAATTTATTTATCTATTTATATGAGATTAAAAACCGGACGATCGCCGCACAAATGAAGAAGTTCATGATAAATCAACGTTTCATCTATTCGTTAAACATCAACAGGATATTAACATAGGACAACAAATGCCAACATACATCTAGACAACCAGCCTCGCCGCTATGTCGGCATTTAGCTGTGACTATACACTTCAAACTTCCGCCATGCTATAAAAAGAACGCAGGTTTTGTTGACCTCGCGAGGAACGCGTCCCACTATGGTCTTGCCTTTCAGAACAGACACAGCGAACATGTCAATGGGATTGAATTTATCCCGTACAGATTCCATATTATCCCGTACAGATTCCATATCTTCTCCCTCAACAGGATTCCAAATTTCTTTGTACATGTAAAAACCGCGAATCAAAGATTAATGAAAAATTGGTATTAAAAGCACGTAGCCAGGAAGTGCGCGCTACACACTTGTCATCTCAGGCATTAATCTTCGAGACCTATCTATTTACAACGGGTAGCGTAGCATCGGCTAGAAATAAATAATGGCACTAATTTCTGACAGTTTCTAATACCATAAAAAACTTTTGTGTTATTTTTAAGAGGGATTGCTTAATTAATCACAACTGGCGTTTTTAAAGCCAAATATCCGATAAAATGACAACTGACAGCGACTGCTAACACAACCATACACTCAAAAAACAACTGTTCGACAGTCACGTACGCATCCAGCCACATGGCGACTAATATGGGCCTTACCGAGACAATTGTCAAACATTTTTAGCAGATGAGACTGGCAAGTGCTGAACAAAACACGTTCTGCTTGTGCTATTTTTTGAGATACAATACACATCTAGCTCGTTAGATTGTGTTTACTCTGGAAAATTGAACTCTGGTGACACACACGTGCTCGCTTACTCATACACGCATACAAACTTCAAAACAAAGGTCACGTGACAACAACATGTGTGTTCGTCCAGAGATTTTTCTTGTGTTGCCAGGTAGGCCTACGATCATAGATGGCACAATTTAGCACAGATTAGGACTTAACCTGCCGTTAATCCGGACTCCACGGGAACTGAAATCTTATGGACACTATTTGGAAAACTTAAGGAGGATTTCAGGCAATTTGCTTGTCGAAACTGTGTGTTTTTACTCAAGCATTCAAGTTGCCACATCGACGATTGCGAGACAGACATGTATCAGTCGGCGAGTTTTCGCTCTGGGATTTCAGCATTAATTCCTGTAAAATGATCGTAATTTAACAACAAATTTTGATAGCAATGCACCACAATTTTGTAGAAAGTCTGTCATAGGTTACAGGTACATCACAGAGCGTAAATATGATGAATCTTTGCTTCCGATTTCACCCGTTTCGGAGACCGGGTTTCAACTGCCTTGGGTTACAATAAGCGCCCCCTGAAATGCCCTGGGCGGTTATTAGGGCGAATACGGTAGATGTTTCAAGATGAAATCCTAAAAGAGCTATCATGCTTTTCTGTAATAATGTTTCATTTTTGTTTCATGGAAGTTTTTTCATGGAAAGCATAAAGTCCTATTTTATAGCCCTCTCATGCAAAAGTGGAACATTTTAAAACCAATCCTAATAGTGTTTTAGAGAACAATTCATAAAGCATTCTTTCGGAATGTCTGACCAGCCCTTTCTGAGATATGATGTTTTGAAGTTAGCCAAATATGGACATTTTTCTAGGATCCTACATGTTTGGCAAATCATCATTTTTAAATGCTCAATCTCAACTTACAACTCCGCCAAGTTATATGATCAAGACTTCCTTGAAAGTGCCTGTGTCTTTTAACGTTTATCTCGTGTGAATAGCTCGTCTCGCACATTAGCTTTGAGTACAGAACACTCAGAGTTTCACTGAGTAGGAAAGTATCAGTAATTGCCTAATATGTGTTCTTTGACTGTTTTACACGAGTCCCAACATTAGCCCAAATTGAATGTTGGGTGTTAACGACAACCCTGACTTCTCAAAAAAACTAAACGTCCATGCTTAGTTTAACACCCTCCCTCTCATTTTTGAGCTCACCAATTTAAGCGCAGTGGACATTAACCCGATCACGTATGGCAAGTCATTTCTTTGGACTAACCATATCAGAACATTTCACATGATGAAGTTACCCCGACTGATAGATGCGTCTCTAATTATCTATTGACTGTTAATAAGAAAGGGATGATTTGCCTCACCAATACTTAAGTTCATTTTCTTTGGAGTCAGCAGGTCTATATATGTGCTGTTTGTTGATTTATGCGTGGATAATTAACAATTAATCCATTGTTGAACCAAAATATCGTTGGTTTTCTTTTGTACATTCAACATTAATTTACAATGCGTATCAGTGTAACATCATCCTATGAATTGTTGTTTGTCTGCTTCACAAGCATACCATTTAGAAATGGAGGTCTTGAAATGTCGGAGAGGGGCATTTATTTGACCGACCGATTAATATTAACAACTTGGTGTTACATATTTGCTTGTTCCTTTCTTCACGTAAAAGAGTCCGGTAACACTATGTTTGGTATAACATGTCAAATGTGCTTCTGTGCTGTTGTTGGTAAGCCAAGTGGTTATAGCAAACTCTTCACTATGAATTGGCATTTCAAAGACCAGCACTTTTCATGAAGTAAAGTCTGTTTAGTGTACATACGTAAACCAGGGGTTGTTGTGTGATCCAATATGGGCACTAGAAAGTGAACATTTGGGGATGAGTATTCAGTCAAACATTGAGTACTGTTGAAAGCCGCATTGAAAGTCATTTCTGAACTTCAAGTCTCACACAGCACTAATTAGGTCAAGATGAACTGCAAATTTCCAACTGGGGTATGGTAAAAATTCTAAAGTTGACACAGTGAAAAGTTGATTATTTGCTTTAAGTTGGTGCTTTTACCAAATTTAAGAAAAAGCTATATTTGCCACCCCAAAGTGATTAAAGAAAGACAAATTTTGTGTTGGCAGCTAATTTGGACAATTTTATTTCAGACTTTACTGATACAGAATGTCCAATATTTGAGAAATATGATGAACACCGAAATTGCCCATGTCCCAATCTTCGGAATCAAAAAAAAATCGATTTTGGCTTGAGTTTCAGTATCCCAAATTTTAGAGACTACCAAACTGGGGACTCTTTATTGTCAATCAACTTGATGGTGGTGGATTCTAAAGTTGAAGCAAACCAAGAACCTTGAATTAATCAGGGTTTACCGAAAAAATGTTTATGCAAGTGGTTTTCCTCTGTACAGATGTTCTCTCAAACTTTGGAGGTTAAAACTTGTACAAGAAAGATGGAAAGTGGTTGTGTTGGCGAAGTTGAATAACAGCATGTTATGAAAATTGCGCGAAATAAAGTGACTCATGAAAACGTCGAGAATTATGAAAATGTTTAGTATCCAGACTACTTGACTCTAAATTGTAAGTCATTAGAGATTTCTTGGAACTCATTATGTTTAGTTTTATGTGCATGTCAAATTTGAGACAAGTTTCTAAGAGTATAATGGAGTTTTATAGATAAAAAATGGTTGCGTCTGTCGCTACCGCCATCGTGTTTAATTTCATCTAAAAATGATTAACCTCCAGCCATTCAGGGCTGACAAGCTGTGCGGTCATTTTATGCCACTCAAATCAGAAACAGTTTGTACTATGAATCAAGACAGACAGACCGACAGACAACGAAATGAGCCGAGAAATTCACCAGACACATCACAAAAACCTCATATAAATAGTTAATTAAATCAGTTCTTGGCCACAGTAAGATTAAAAACCGGACGATCGCTACACAAATGAAGAAGTTCATGATAAATCAACGTTTCGTCTATTCGTTAGACATCATCAGGATATTTACATAGACCGCGCACAATGATCTTTTCAGGACTGCCAGATTTCAATGACAACTTTAAGATGTTACTGATGAATTTTAGCGCTGTGGGTAAGGCATTTTTTGCATGTACACGTTCACGGGCTGGGCGCTTATTTCAGCAAAGTCTGAAAAGGCGAGGGGGGCGGTTATAGGGGCATGGGCGGATATTAGGGCGAATACGGTATATCAAAAGACATTTGGTCATGTCATTGATATCGTTGTTTTGTTATCAATGCACCGTTCTGTTTTGCTAACTTTTAATGAAAAAACATGGTCACGTGACCCAATTAATGAAAAAATGGTAAAAAGTCAAAAATCAATTCCCACAAGCATTCTACTTTCAGAAACTACAAACTTTTACCAAGTTAAATCTGTATCTTTGCAGATATTTGGCTAAATACGCAGACATGTCCATATGTCAAACATAAACTTGACTTGGATGAGAACCGTGGTCCTAACTTTAGTGAAATGGATCAGCCAACTACTGTTCTTTATTGGACCAGTAGGATGATGCAATAGACTGACAAGTGAGAAGAACACTTTATGCAATTGTCTATAGCTAATTAGCTATTGATATGTACTTGAGTGCAAATGGCTCGCTATACTTGGCTGGATCAATTATCTCGGAACTACTGTAATAAATGCACAAATCACAAACAATAAAAGAAATGTTGTCGTGGGATAAAATACAGGTAAACGTCTTGCTTGTCAATCAGAATCGCAGCCAAACCTGAATGCCTAGAAAATGACAAATTAATATACCAAATATCCAAGACGAAAGATTTACTTCATCAAACTTAAGTAGTATCAGCAAAATTAAATACCTTAAGAATTCATCCTCGATTCTTTTCCCACACATAAAACATTGCACATAATTTTTCTCAAATATTGTTTCTAAACAGTAATGAAAATTGTTGGACTTAAAATAAAATGTCGGTGAATACATTTTTCATAAAAATCACCCATGACAAAAAGTTTTCACTGTCTGACAATATGCTTTAACTCATTGTCCAATTGTGATTGATATCATTTACAATGTTATGAACGTACCAATATATACATTGAGGTTATTTAAGACCCTAGAAAAATGTTCAAATTTGACTAACTTTGGAACATCACATCTGATGAACGGCAGATCTAGATTTGAGCGTCACCTTCAAATTCTCAACTTTAGCTTTGGCCAACCAGAATAAAGTGTGAAGCATTTTCGTGACTCGCTGACGGTTTCGCTGATCTTGTCAGTAACGGAAATAGAATCCTATCACAGTAAGGACTATTATTTGTTTATTTTAGCCAGCTAAACAGCAAAATGCAGCTTTAAGAACTTATCCCATCGCCGTGGTAATCTTAATATAAAATCACTGTCATCAGACAGCCTAAGAATCAAGGCATTTGTACCAGCCAATTCATCATTAATATATAAAACATACTCAGTAGTCTAGTTTGTATTCCACATTAATATTCCAGGCATGTCTGTAAAGAATCCCGAGGCAAAGATAAATAGCATTCCTGTTTCTCTTAGAGATTATCATTTATGGGAAGCAAACGAGGTTTGTTAGCGACAGATCCCAGCTTATAGCGATGTTCACCCAAACTCCGTACAGTACTTGAAGAAGCAATATCATGGTCTTGTGTCAATTAACGGACATCAAATCAAAACTGTTACAAAATGGGGAGTAGTTGGGAGGGATTTCAAAATTTGGGTTAAGATTTTGTAGGGCCCTAGAAAAATGTCCACACTTGGAAAACTTTTTTGGTGATTTTACGTCAAAAAAAGATCGACCGTGTTCTTTTAAACTTTCAGAAACTATGCTTTATGCCGTTCTACAAAATGTTAGGAATTTTTTTAAAATGATCCACTTATCATTGGGAGCTATCAGAAACGGGACTTTTTCATGAAAAAAATCAAGAAGGGCATAAAATGAAAACAAAACGATTATTTATAAAATAGTGACAGCATTTTTTGAGATTTCATCTTACCAAACAAAATATGGTCGTGTTATCCATACTGTGTCGTGCAATCAATGTACAGTTACTTAGTGTTAGATTTCACAAGAAAGACATGATTGCATGACCCAATTAAAGGCTGTCAGGTGAGTAAAGAGTCAAAAATCAAATTATACAGGCTAGGTACCCTAGTTTCAGAAAATCAGTACTTTTACCGAATTAAAATATATTATTTGTAGATATTTGGCTTAATACAGTACTGAGGATGAGGTCCAACATGACCTTAACACTAAGTTATTCTTCAATGAAACCCTAAAATTTCCATAATAACAGTACTAGTTTCAGCCCTTCTCCCGAAAACCTGCAACAGAAAAGATGGTAGACTAGATAACTGTTACATTGAGAAAATCTTATTTCACGGCTATCAAAGGATAATTTCAAAATTAATCAATTCAATAAGCATTTCAAAAAACTGATTGCTTGTACATTTGTATGATTCACTCTGACAAATTCCCTGAATATGAAAATATGGGTTCCTTTGATGTTAAAAATATAAATCTAATTTATATAGTAATTCTGTTGAGCGATACGAGGGGTATTTACATAATTTTCATCACAATGTCTTCTCTAGAACTGCCAAAAGCTCGGGTCAAGACAGGCTGTCCCACCAACTAGCGCTACCATGCCATATTCACGCCTATGTACATTTCATGGCAAACAAAATAGCGATGTCCATTTTTCTTAGTTTTTAGCGAGTGGCGTCCTTTGACCCGCCTGATGCTCAACATATTACACTTTAAAAACAATTCTCAACATGATGACGATAAAATGCTCTCAGCAAATCTTTTGAGGAATAAAAGAACTGCTACTCTACATATTACAACTTGAGGTTCACTTCTGAATTATTGTAAGATTGCTGCTTAGTCGTACACACACCAAAACAATGTTGCAGTGGACCCATACGTGGCGTGATGGTGAGGCAGCTAATCTAAGTAATGTAGGGCCTTATCGAGAGGTCTGTTTTTTGCTAAATATCTTCAAAAACTATAGATTTTAACCTAGAAATTAGCTCATATACTCTGAAAGTTGAAAGATTGTAAAATTTGATTTTTCACTTTATGCCAATATGCTAATAATTGGGACACGTGATCGTGTGTTTTAGTAAAATTTACCTAACAAGAAAGGTATCGATAAATTTTTCGTAAGTCATGGTACTGTTTTTTGCAAAAGCAGAACATTCTAAAATTAACTCCAAATAGCATTTTGGAAAACGGAGAATAACGCATGGTATCTGAAAGTTTCATACGAATCCAATCTGCCATTTCTGAGATATGGCGCTCTGAAGCTAGCAAAATTTTGACATTTTTCTATGGCTTTACATAACCTTAATCAAAGCTAGCTATATATAGTGTATATAAATAGGAACTCGGAAAAACAAGTCTGCCACTGAAAATCAACGGGTACAGTAGGTGTAGATCAGCTAGGAAAAACCACACAGGTAAGAAACTATTTCCAGATACCAGCAACAGTGACTAGTGCAGGGCCTTTACTAACATTGCACAGTTATAAGGCGGAAGTGAGTGCTGTAACCTATGTTGTGGCCTCAACAACAACTTTCTTCACACACATAATTGCTCTTCCATAGCATCGTCATCAGGTTCTTGTTTTTGCCTGGACTGAAGTCGGTTGCAATGAAATGCCTGAAATTCACCCGACGGCCATACTGCTTTGGTGGGTAAAACTTACCCACGAGAAGCAGTGTCAGTTCTTCTCATGCCAAGAAATCCCTTTCTGACATGAGTAAGGAGAAAGTTGTGACTGATTCTATAGCTATAAGTGGCTGAAACCAAAAGTTGCTTTTTGATAGACGACGCAGGTTTAATGCATCTTCAAAATCTCATATAGGCAAATTTAACACCAGGCGGCGCTGTAATGGGCAAAACAACCCAAACCTAAACATTTCTGGACACCCACAAAAACTTTTGAAACAACCGAAGATAGAATGCATGTCATGAAATACACACTGCAAGCTGGAAGCGAATAAACAAGAAAGAATTTTTGCATAACTACGAACTGCAGTTCAGCAAAATCCAGACAACATGGTATGCAACGGTGATGGACAAACACTGGTGGGCCAGACATTGTGTCAATTTCCTGAGGCGTTATTGATGGATTTCTTCTCTCTCCTTTCAGGCATTCTGCAAGCGGGATAAATTGACTGAAAACATCATATCGATCACCGTTATTTATATGGCAAGGCAACCTCCCCTGGGACTGCATTTCCCATGACTTAAAACGATACAACCAAAATAAAATAGACATAAACGACGCAGTTTGTCAAGTCGAGAGAAAGAAATAAGTAGGATAGAAATTCACTGGATTGTTGGTATCCGTTTGGAGTAATATTCTGGGAGACAAAAGGCCAAAACGTCATTATGGCGCAATCCGGTTCTGACGTGAATGACACAAAACTTTTGTACAGCTTCAAAACACTGAGTGAGAAGAAGCGCACCAGTCTTATACGTGAGTGCATCTTAACACTCGATGATGACATTATGATCAGTGATGGAACGAGCAAAACAATTAAGATTTATGACATGAGTGGTGAGAAAAAACAGGAGTTTGGTCATGAACAACTTGGTGACCCCTGGGGTATGGTGATGTTGGATCATGATCGTTTCGCCGTGACTGACAGCAAGAAGAAGGATGTTAAAATCTTCCACATAAATGGCCAGTATGAGACTTCGGTCGGGGGTGATATCAAAGATCTTCCATTCAAAGACCCAAGAGGCATTACCGTGAACAGTCATCACGAGCTAATTGTGAGTGACGCGTGGCGCCGCTGTGTCTATGTGTTCCCGATGGATGCTGCGTATGTGGAGATTATCTGGGGCAACCCACCGCCAGAGATGATCATGTTCAAAAGCCCATTGTACGTAGCCTGCAATAGCAAGGATGATATCATCATCTCAGACTACTATGGAGGCATGATTTATACATTTGACTACCACCATGAGTTCCTCTGGCAATATGGCCACAAGAGGAAACATAAGAAGCCACGTTACCCACGCGGCATGTGCGTCGACAACAAAGACAATATCATTATTGCCGACAACTACAATAACAAAGTGCAAATGGTGACGGAGGATGGAGACTTTACCAGCTACCTTCTCCGTGACACGCCAGACAACCCCGTCAACCGGCCACGAACAGTTGCCGTCAACAGTAAAGGGCACCTGGTTGTCGGTGAAAATGGCGGGAAAATCAAAGTATATAAATACTTAGAATGATGCAAGTGTGATGTCTACGCTTCAGAAGATCAAGAAGCAGTTTTTGATCGGGAATCTGGTTAAGCTAGTTTTGTCAGACTTAACAGGTGGCGTCTAACAAGTCGAGAAGTCAGTCAGTGACACAGGAGTGACATCTATTGTGAAGAACATTGGCAAAAATTGTGATGGAAGGAAGAAACATCAGTGGTGATAACCTTTTTAAAAGGCTGTGAAACCCGAAAGTGGTGCCATTCAAATGTGTGTAAGAACGGAAGATGCACACTATTTAGAATGACAATCTCAAGATTTGCAACTAAACACAAACTGTTTGTAAACATTAGTTTTCAAACGCAGTCACAAGACCAGAAGCTGTTCATATCTAGCATGCAGCCAGCGTAACCATGGTAACACAGATATTAAAAACACTAAGGCACAAGAGGTAAAATATATCTGGCTGTTAATGGTTTGGCATAGTAAATCTCAAGTACTTATTGCTCTCACATTGGTCTTATTATGACCCTACTTACAATACGAGCTAATAGGTTTCAACGAAGCGATATAAGAACTCCTGTGATATATACAATCGGTATGAAACCAAGTTTGCCTTCATTGATGACAACTGGTCATGAAGAAATGACAATCGCAAAGCACATCTCTGGAACTATTATGCTTTTCCCAACATAAATCACATTGAAAAACCCGAGTTACCACTGAATTTAACTGTTCATATACAATCTGAGCATAAGCACCACGTAGTGACATTTTGAAAACCCCAATTGTTTAGTTCATGTTTTGAGGTCAAGGCCTTTCTGCTCCTGTGCATATTGTTGTTAAATTTCCACCCAAGATTCACAGCATGTCATTATCCACAGCTAGGCACCTGTGCAACATCGGTGAACTATAGAATATTGTTAGGCTATGATCAGCTTATCCAAACAGGGGAGTTGATTTCTGCTAAGATGAATAATATTCAAGGGATAACAACTTTTTCGTTATATGTAATTGTGCATAAAAAAGTTGCATGTATGAGGAAAGGTTTTGCACAGTTTTGCAAAAAAAACATGTCAAACATGACCTCTAGTTTCGAAATAAAAAATGATGCAGTTTCAATTAAAACTGCCAAGGTATGTAATTAGTTTGAGTTTGATGATGGGTCTAGCCAGCAGGAGAAACAAACTGAATTACAGAGCTAGTCAAATTTAGGCATATTCTCTTTGTAAAGTGAGGCGCTTGAGTTTTCGACCAAGATTCACAGCACCTCAGAGCAAAATTTTGGAAAAATGTAAGAAGTGCTGTTGATGGGAAAGCGATGTAAAAGCTCAATACTTTGAAGTAAAACTATGTAACGCCTCTTTAATATACGTGTGACATACACTCAGTCAACGTTACCTGTTCCTTACACAAGTCACAAGGAGTTTCAGGTTTCTGCATGATTTTGTTTTAAGACCATGATGTCTTCAAGCTTGCACATCAACACAAATTCCCTTAAGTTAAATTTCTAGGAAAAGGAATGCTTTGAAACTTCAATAATTCATTTTGTGATGCGTAAATAGATTGCACTGAGTCTTCAACTAAATTAGCAAATAAGAGCTTTGGCAATTTTTTTTTTCATAATGTCCGCATTCGTACACATGAGGGATGGTAAATGCCCTTGAAATAAGTACATAATTTGGGAGACAAATGGACATTACCTTGCCAAAATTCCTGATAAAAAGAAATGCAAAGATAGCTTACTTTCTCATCAGGATGGTTTATATTGTAGTTTACCAAATAATAGGGCACTTTACATAAGGACAATTGGCAGATTTTGGCAATTTGAGCAAAATTGAGGAACGGTTCCACTACCAGAAACAACTAATCTGAAAAGTGTTATGTGAACTTTAAGATGATGTATGCTAGGTTGGTAAGAGTGAGCTATCACACAATGTGACCTCTGATGAAAGGTTAGACAGACACCTTGAATCTAGCAGAGGTCATAAATCAAGTGATTCAGATTTGTCAACATAGCTGATGACACCGTGAACACATAGGTTGCAAATTGGCACTTCAAACTAGGAAATGCAATGGAAGCTAAGATTGAATTGTAGTCATTTCATAACACAGTTAGGGTAATTGCTGTGTCATTGATTTTTCGGTTCTGGTTTTGTATTTCCACTTGTATTTGGATATTGTGTGTAAAGTAAGTGTAAGACAAACGTAGGAAGATTCAATGAAGAATGACTAGTTTAAGCTGCATTATCAACATTCGAATACCATGGAAACTGGACTTCACCAGGAGAATATCAACCATGTGGACATCCTCAAATGGACATTCAACAACATTAGAGCACCAGCAAGTAATCAAGATAGCGCAATTAGGTACTTGAATGGCTTCTTTTCTGAAAGTGTTTCCATTTTGTATGAGAGTCTCTTCATTTTTGGCCAAATCTAGGGGGAACTGACCACCACTGCAGCCAGTCTGATATGCCCATACTAGTGGATACAAAACGCAGCTCAAAACAGGCTTTTGAAAAATCACAGGCTTTGGTCAGGTCATTTGTGAATGCATATTTTCACAGCAAAGATAATTGTGTTGGGTTGCACATATTAACTAAATACTCTGTCCTCTGGATCAGGGCCGTAGCTAAGATGGTCGTGGGAATGTTCTTGTGAACGCAGCACTGTGAGAGGAGACAAAGCAAAAACTTGTAACTGAAATTTGTCATATTCTGATTTAACGGTTGCCTTCAGAAGCCTTGTTAATAACTTGTTTGCAAATTAAAATCAATGCAATGGATTTAAACCCTTGAGCCCTACTTACTACTGCAGTAAATGCACTACAATGTTCCCACCCAGATTAAAGCTGAGTGCAATGGTAACAATGGAACGCTGTCAATCACGATGTTTAGCTTAGTCCTGAATGAGAGATCACAATGTTCTGTGTTTTGGGTTATTTTTGGGGATTAATTAGATCATAGGTAATAATTCCCATAAAAATGCTAAAGTAATTGTTCATTCTTACTGAAGATGGAACTTTTCTTTTTCCAGTTTTGGGTTACGATAAACATGGTATGCAAGAAGTTATCAGTAAAATAGAGCAGCAGCATAATTTTATCACTTCAAAACAGCAAAACAATTTTCTAACTTACAAAATACAACATAACATACTTTTTATCTTGCTAAGATGAATTCTCAGTTCTCGAAAATGGAAAACCAGGGTCTCTATTAAAAGCACTGTATTATCACGACTGGCATTACGATCGATCAAAGATTGAGAATGGTGGCTCAAAATTTGAGCGTGGTGGTCACTTTTACTTCGATAAAAGCAAATTAGGCTTATGTATTGCATTTAGTGTGGGTTACGTAATTTAGTGTGGTTATTAATCCCATGTTCTCAGGAGAAGTAAATTTGCTGTAGCAGTTATAAGTAATTGCCAAACTAAATCACAGTTTTGCATCAGAACTTACTGTTCTTGAGGCTTTTAGGATTGTCACTACCAGTAGTAAATCGCCTAGTGCGGAATAGCTTTTCAAAAATTTGGCCCCAGTTTGTTAAACTGTTCAACAACAACCACAAAACTTTGGATAGCTGTCCCTATTGTAATCATGCGGACAGTTTGTGGACAGCTACTTGAGAGGAAAACTGAGCTGTGCACATGTGAATTGATTTGTTTTATCTGGCCCAGGGGAATAGTCAATACTAACAGCTAACCTGCAACTCAAAGGGTTGTGCGAATGATAAGAATAAACGGCACTATGCGATTACAAAACTTGCAAGCCAAGATGAATTTCACCAAATTACCTACCGTAGAATATCGCCAATTTAGGACACAATATGGCAGACAAGTGAAACGCTATTTTATCATATTTGTCAAATAAGTTAAGTAGCACAAAACAAATGCATTATAATTTTCATCTTTCGTGTTGCAGTTACCACAAGACCATGTTTTTAGAAACTGTTGGTATTTTAAAACAACAATGCTTAGAGGTCTTTGAAAACAGAAAAATATCAATTATGGCAATTATTTTTGTCCTAAATTGGCGAGATTTTCCATAAATTGAAATACATCAGTTCCGATGTTGCTCTAATGTCTAATACAAGGCAATTCAACATACTTTTGGTCTTAATTATCTCACAAGTTAGAAAAGAATATGAGAGGTAAGTTTGTAGATTTTAGGTGCATGGCACACAACTTTTATGGAAACTCAGGTGCTAACTTAATAAAAGCAGAACATTATGCATCCTAATCATGTAAAGTATCCAGCTACTGTATGGAACATACTCTTAAATCTCACCATCTAAATACACAATATGGCAGATATCTAAAATTTATTTTTGTCATGTTTTCATAAAGATGGGCAACAAAAAATATGCTTTAACATTTTCAACTTCAGTACAGTAGCTCTCGTCAAATGAATTTTGGAAAATTTGTTGACATTCAAAATAACGCTCAAAACTGAAAATTGAAAAGAAACTGGCTAGTTTTGATAATTATTTTTGCTTGAAATTGGTAAGACTATGCACCAACAACATCATTTCAGTTTGGTCGATTAATCTCGTCAATAAGCAAACACGTTACTGTCAAATAAACCAGCCTTAAGTCAAAGTAGATGATGCGTAATGTTTGATATCCAGATCAACCGCTTTCATTCCAGAAATAGTTACAATTAAGTTTAAAGCTATTATAAATCTTGTTCCGCTGTCAAAGCATTTATACCCACAGGCACAGCTGCTCTCCACACTAACGTCATGGCGTTCTTGACCTTTGTTTGAATTGCAAGAAGTAGTCGAGGAGAATTCCCCAGATCGCCATACTGCCTTGCCGACTGAACTCAAGATAAGCATCTTAGTCCACATAGTCTAAAAACAAAATGGTCTGTCAGCTCTTCTGAAGCCCAGAAAATATTTATCATTCAACTAATGAACAAGAAGAAGCCCATTTGTAATTGGTCTAATTTAGCTCCTTTAGTTAAGATTACTATGTGCAAAAGTGCCCAAATGGGGTCACTTCGTGTATAAACAATTCCTGAAAACGTTATTTTGCATACACAAGTCACAGAACAGATCAATGACACGAGGAACTCCATGCGAAAGTGCTCAAGGTATCGAGTGTCAAAATATCTCCAATTTTAAAGCAAAGACAAATGCCAAATCTGCCTTTTTCATTGTTGAAAGGTTTCTAATTCTAATTCTAACACTATTGCCAATGCCCATAAACTTTCAAAATATGTCTGGTGGTAGCTATGGTTACAGAGTTTGAACATGGAAAAGCATTGATTTGGTGCTACACACTTTCATAAAAATGAGAAAATTAAAGTTTACTAGTTTTATCCACCGTATTGTGTCCTGACTCAGCGAGACTTTACCGTACTATTCCTTAGTATGCTAGCTGTAACCTGGTAGATTCACACCTGGTGTAGCCGGGAACACTGCGTATACGGAGATTGACTGCCATTACAAGTCAGATCAGTACTTATAGGTTATATATTCAAAAATCAGCGTTATTGTTTAAGATTTAGTTAATTCACGTGTGAGATCTACATACGAGTTGTGACACACATGTTCATATTACTAGTGCTGATCATTAACTATTATTAGTTATCGGATTATGAGCCCACATATAAACAAGTTCGTGGCCAGGTCATTGTTTTGCTTTTAATCTGATGAAGCATCATTAGGACAAACAGACGTACATCACATACCACCACTAGTCGAAACCAAGAGAGCAAATAGTCACAACTTTGGCCAAGATAATTGGATGTTACTGATCAGCAACCTTAAAGCTTTTGGATCCATCTTGGATCATTCGTCAGGGAACTGAGCAGGAACTGAGCAGGAGCTGAGCAGGGACTGTTCATTACATAAATATCAAGTGTTGACACCCAGTAATATGAGATGAGGCAATCTTAGACACTGGGAATTTCTAATCCACCATCTCTATTGAGACTCAATTTGCTTCGCATAATTTCTTACAGGTTCCAATAATGCCCTTCTAGGCTGCTGATAAGTAACTGTAGTGCCGTCCACGCTACGAACAAGTTACTCCTGGAACGAGTTGTCGCACTTGGGCAATTTGAAACACATGTAACGCAACTTGCCCCAATTCATTAGTCATAGTGTGGATGCAAACCTGCGGACAAGGCAGAAGTAATAATCTGATGTGCACTTGCTCAGTTACACACAGAGGGGTGAATACTTGTCACATAGTGTAGTGTGTGTAGTGTGGATATGCATTTGACAGGGGGCAAGCTGTTGTAGGGCAAGTTGCTCTCTAGGGTAACTTGTGGTATGGACGACTTGCCACTTTTTACTTTGAGTTATCTTTCATTTGACTTTGACTTAGTGATGCAGTGAATATGTATGCAACAACTGTCTTGTGATCTTGTTTTGGAAATAAAATTATTTTGTACCATGTGACCAAATTTTGTCACTACTTTTTGCTATCTGCGGTTTGTTTCTGAAAAAATATTTACACAAGCACACACAGGAAGTCACTGCACTGGTGTAGTTCCATTTGAAACAACAAAATGTGCAAATGTATTAAGAAAGCACTGCGCGCTGTGCTTCAGTTAAGTACAGTTGTCGATAACGCTAGTGTACACCACAGACTAACAGTACATACCAGCACAAAGACTGAAGATTTTTACACAAGCCTATTACAATGATTATCCCACCTTTAAAATCCTGTCCCCAGATTGATCGAATGATATCATTTGAACATCAACAAGTCTGGTCATAGCTATGAAGGCCATGCAGGGATGTTACTGCGAGTATGACATCGTTTTTTAGAAGAGCAAGAACGTTATAACTGACGTCAAGTTGATACCTTTTCATGTTCAGACTTAACGACCTACTTCACGAGCCAAGTTAATGGTGTGTGTGCAAACTAAAATGAAAATTACGACCATCGAAGCTATGACCGAACAAACAGCCTTTTCTAAAATGTACCCTTGGTGCATGGCACAGGTCTGATGATGGATAGCGTTTGCGTGGCATAAACAGCTCTATCATTCACACTGGCTGAAATGCAGTTGCCTGACAATAGGCACTCCAGGCAATTATCACCCCCTCATAGAATTTGCCTGCAGAATTGGAAACAAAAGCTTTCAGAAATAAAAATGAACGTAGAAAAAGACATTTTACTGAAAATAGTAGCAGATTCATTTGCTGAGTACAAACAGCAATGCTCATAAAGGATTCTTAATGTGAAAATTCTGACCTGAACCACAAAAACAAACAAACAAAACTTAGAACAATCATTACTTGGAGCACAATTTTGAAGATGAAAAATCCAAACTTTCGTGACCGTTATTTTACCATCATATCGTCATGTTGCTAGACCCAGCAATACTGATGTAGGATATAGTCAATAACTGCATGGTATTTATAAGTTTGAAATTGGCGCACTACTAGTCACTGAACCATATCGACTGAAGGCTCTAAACCACAAAAAATGATTATTGAATGCTGACAATTTATTGTATCTCAAATGTAGCATTTCAGAATGTGAATGCACATCAAAACATGGGCAATAGTGGGATGTAACTGCCCATATTTTGAAAACCAGTTTGATGCCCGTTATTCAGTGCAAAAAACTGGTTCTCAAAATGCGGGCACGTTATATCCAATCAATACCCAAAACAAGTATAACAGTGTCCGTGACCTTTCTAAATCACTAAAGACGAAGCATGCTGAACAGAAATCTGCAGACGAAAGTGAAACAGACTAAATTAAGTAACCATGTTCACCGCGCTGATTTTCAGCTCATCTCCATTGATCAATTTCACCCGAGGGAGATGGGTATTTAAACAGGCAATAGCTTAAAACTCAGATAAGACCAATGGAAATGTGATATTGCATGGAATAATTTAGCAACTGGGCGAATTCATCAAGTCTTGAAGACAGGTCAAATACAAAAGTAATTATTATATGGTAGTCACATCTTTTTGAGGTTACAACTTATCTGAAGTATGATTAGTTTTTTCATACTAAGGCTATGGGGGGCAATATTGACATGTTCTTGGATTAAGCCAAATATCTACAAAACTATGTTTTCCGAAAGTAGAAAACTAAAAGAATTGGGTTTCTTTGTCAAACTGCCATCCATTCTGTCACATGACTGTGTCTTTTTAGTAAAATTTAGCAAATAAGAAAGGTACATTGACAGCAAAACGAAGGTATCAATTACACGATCAAATTTTATTTGATAAAAATGTCCAAAATGAGATCCACAAAATGGCATTACAATTTTCTAAAATATTTTGTTTTCATTTTATGCAATGTTTTTTCATGAAACTCATAAAAGTCCTATTTTTGATAGCCCTAATACAAAAGTGGAACATTTTAAATACAATAATATATTCCTAACGACTGAGAACATGTAATAATCTATTTATACCACATACTGAACGAGAAACTTTGCAATGAATCGATCTACCTTTCTCGAATTGCTGCGGCTTTGTAACTACTTTCTATGTCAGATGCCCGGGGTTGGAGGTCGCTACCTTTTAAGAAAAGCCTAGCTATTTTTGTCAAATAATGCTTTTACTCTAAACCAATAGAAAAATAAAACAAAATAGAAATAAAGTGAATCTATAAATTAAGGTTTAGCAACTATTATAGCTTACTACACATTTTATCACGCTAAGCTTCAACCGGGAAAATATCGTCTGCTAAAGTAGGTTACCACTGGCTACTGGCTATAAGGCTCAAGTCAAAGGATCCCGACGACACCATACCCGCATTCAAATTGGAGATCAGTGATTTACAAGTGAGAGACCACGAGAGAAAAATTTCATTGAATTAAAATATCGTTTTTATGGAAATTATGCGTCTTATTTTTCATAGCGTATAAATGTCGGTGCAATGCCCTTTGCTGAACATGCGATTGTTGCGCGTGCTCATTTAAGTATTCTATTTTCACGTTCGATGACGTCAGCCGCTGAAAGGTGTAGTGGTAAAGTCGGCGACTCGAAACTCTTGAGGCCCGGGTTCGAATCCGGCCTCCGTTTCCCGCCAAAATGTTATCTCATTAGCGAGATAACTTTATGGATTATTACATGGTTGTATCTCCCATTCGAGGCTAATATTGTGGTATAAATCATAGTATCTGAAAGTAAATTCATGTGAATCCGATTGGCCATTCCTGCAATCAATATGATGTTCAGAAGTCAGCTAAATTTGAACGTTCAACTGGAGTCCCACATAACCTTAAAAGCATCTTTTTTGTGAACTTAACATGTGCAGTTGAACAATTTATACTTCCTAAATCAAGTCTTTTATTATTAACAATTAATTTAAAAACTGCAGGTTCAACAGTTACAACACAGACCAATTAGGTGTTAGGGCAGAATCAAAATCCAAAGTTTTTTTACTTCAAAACTTTCGAAATAGCATCACATCCCCGCAATACAGTTGCCACTAAGCCCACAGTGTCGCGCATCGTCACAGTCCTAAGAACAAAGAAATTCCATTAGTAGTAAAGTGCCCTCGGCAATAAGCCATCACAGCACTATGTTTCCACAGGGCAAGAGCAAGGCGATATCGGTATTACATTCATGCAACCTCCATATTAACATTACCACCCCCAGAAAACATGAGAATATTCAAACAATTCTTTCAAAAATATAATAAAAGCTTCGACTTTGTTTAAAGCCCCACAATTACACAACATGAATCTATGGACCCAATGGAGTTCCTTGATTGTTTCAAATGAGAGACTCACCATTGCTACCATACTCAATTTATTGTAGTGTAAAATTTGCCATTTCATCAGGGCCCAATTAGCTTTGGCAGTGTTTGTGGGACTTTAAGGTAATGCAGGACCTTACGGACAAGTCTTTGTACATAGCCAAATACTTACAAATGTAACAGGAGTGCCCTGGACATGATTATGTAAGATATATGCGCCCTCTAGTGGTCAAGCGGTGTATTACGTATGGAATTTTCCTATGATGTTGAGTCCTTTGGACATGGCCAAATATGGTCAGAAGCTAGGAGCTATGGGCCTTGCCCTTCAGATCGTGTCTGATTGGTTGAAATTGTGTACTTAAGCTTTGTCTCTGTCAGACATGAGGAGTCCAGTCACAGAGTTCAAGAAGCAAACATGTACACCTTCACTCACACCAAATTGCAACTGTTTGTGCAGCTTTCGGGCTCCTCCCGAACTTGGTTGCCAATAGTTTAGCCCCAGCAATTCTCGGGCTCCTCCCGAGCTTGATTGCATCTCACCTTTCGGATCTGAATAACCAAATTGCCCCGTTCTTGCACACACAACTATTAATCAGCGACTGGCTTGCCCGTGTATCAGAACTGTATAAATCACAACGCTGCGATACTAAATCATGGAACAACTGGATTGCTTGTAAGTGTGAGATATTGTAGTTATATATTCTTACAATAAACCTATGTATCATTCACCAACTTTTAGTTTTCAACATCACCCTCAGTCCGCACCGGGCTCGTAAAATCGGGGCACCTTGGTCGTAGATACCGCCCCCGTTACACAAAAGTATATATTTTCTGAAAGTAGACGAGCTGAAAATTTTATTTTTGACTTTTTACTAAAGCCATTAATTGGGTCACATGAGCATGTATTTTCAGTTAAACAGAACATATTAAATGTATATTGAAAGCAAAACAGCATTATCAGTTACATGAGCAAATTTTATTAGATGTAAATATTAAAGACAAGATCTCAAAATTGCTGTTACAGTTTTCTAGAAAATCATTTCGTATTCATTTTATGCAGCCTTCTTTCTAGTGTTCTACATATTAATCTTAATTAAGGTTAATACCCGACACTGGTTATTTCACAAGTCATTTGTAGAAAATAACATTTGCGCCAGTATTTCATTGTCAGAACCTTGCCATGCTATAAGCCTCAGGTTTTTGACTCGAGGGAATTAAAGACAGTCCGACTATGCAAATAGCACTGTACGTAGTGCTGTCCATACTAAAGGTAACCTTAGAATAATTTACTCCTGACCATAAACTTGCGATCACTAAGATTTAGTGGTTCTGTGGATGTTGTTTATGCTGGGGCAACTAAACACATGTGTGACAACTTATCCTACCTTATCAAGGTAGGTTAACTTTTCTAGGGTACGTAACTTGTCCCAGCTGTTCTATGGTAACTCGCAACATTAAATATAATGTTGGCAGGGTAACATTCAGTGCAGCAAACAAATGCTAGCTCCATGGTTGCTTCTCAAACGAAACAGTACGGTAACAAAACTTCCCCAAAATGCCACTACTTCCCCTACCATCAATCAATCAATGCGCCGTCGAAAGTAACTGCCACAGAACGAGATGGGATGCATTTGGAATTAACCTGGCCATCCAAAGAGTCTCAGTAGATTCCCTGTACGACTGATAAGTTGGCAACACTTGACTAGAATATGAAGTTATTGATTAGCCGATGAACTGGTAAAATGCCAAGAAATGAGTTGCTAGTCATTTTTTCAAATTCTGAAAAGACTAAATAGACACTTGGAAGCCTAACGATGTTGTTTTAATTACACTGTCTGAGTAAAAATGCAATGCTCTGAAGTGCCACTGGACTCTTCTGTATCATAACATAACAGTGCCACCTTTTGGTGGCTCGTCAATTTCCAACTGCACAGTTACACAACACAATCCCAGATATGAACAGCGCCACCCTGTGGTAAGCAGTGTCAGCTACTTTAGCTGAATTTGATCAAGCATGAGGTATTTTTCAACCTCTGTGGAGTTCTTTCACGTTTTATCATAAAATTTTAACTGACTTTCAATTCTTATCTTCTAAATCTCCATTAATTCATGTCTTAAAGCATCATTCATAATCACGTGACCACCATTTTTGATAAAATTGTATGCATTGTTTTGAGCACAAATTCCTAAAAAACCTTAGCTGCAGCTAACAATGTTTGAGCATATCCGATACATTCTGGTCAACGCCCTGGGCCTTAAATTGGTAAGTGCGGAGGAGGAGCGCTTACCCAAAGATGGGCTTCTTTGAAACTGAAGTCAAGTCAAAGCCCTCCAACTGACACGTCTACTCAAGTAGCTATGTATGCAGCATGAAATAGAGAAAATACACGGTGAAAAAATACTTTTTAGGACTGATCTGCCTGAATGGCTTGTTCATAGCACGTGCAGCGCACTCAAGTGGGCTAAAATAAAGACGTCTGCCACGTGAGCTCAGTGCAGAACCTTGATTAAGGTAGACTAAAAAGACTGAATAATTCTGGCTACGCTTTAATTAGGATGTGCACATTAGAGAACCATTAAGCTTGCCAGTGGGGATTATTCATGCTTGATCAATTTAATCTCCTAAATCACAACAATCCTATTTTTAGAAAGCCTTCTCACATATTGCGGTAATGGAAGAATGGTGGCAGAGTCACAGGCAACAGGATCTTCAAAGTAACAAGGGTTGTTACAAGTTGCCTCCAGCATTTGTCACAGGGTATCCAAACTGCCCCCGCTGCTTAGGGATGCCCCCCAGGGTGAAAGGCCACCCCATCCCCACAGCTAGGCTACTGCCGATGCCTCAGAACGTGTGAATTTTTAAGGTTATAATATTTTTAAATGGTAATGGGTGTGCAGCATTCATTCAGAGTGCACTTTTGTTTCTGTCCACAACAATAACAGATTCATTTCATGAAATGATAATGCTGCTGTGACCTTGAAAATGATATCAAGGTCACCAAATACCGGTAATGCCTGGAGATGGCCCACCTATACCTTGGTGCAAAATATTCACAACAAATACTGCACACAAACAACATTTTCCAATTCAAAACTTGATTTTCTCATGACCAAGGTCTCCAAAATGGACTGGTTCCTAGAGATGCCTCACCTACACCTCAATACATAACACGAATAAAAAAGCTTTCTTCTTAAGAAATTGTGCCAACAACATTTTTTTTAGATACAGTGTGCTTCTCATGGTGTTTTTAGTATCATAAAATTGGCCACTAGATGGCGCAGAATAAATCAAACTTGCCCGAAAATGGGAAAGGGTCGTTGTCTCTCTATTACAAAAACATTTGTAAAATTTCATGAAAATTCAACTAGGAGCTCCAAAGATACAAAGACATTATGTTAAAGAAACAAAATTGAAATTAGAAGGCACATGGGCAGTCATATCCATCCATCTATTGTCAAGTAAATAGGAATAGACTTGCCAAAAACATGGTCTTGCAGAGGCAAGGTAGATACAGTCGCAGATGGGGATATAATGTCACTAGGGGGCACCACACTAGTTGAACCCATCCACGCCAGTTATACTCATGTCAGAAGGAACACATCACACAATTTTCACAACGATCCTCAGAGCGGTTTGGCAGATGCGGAAGTAGACGGCAAACAGCAGACTCAAAAGTAATTGTCATGGCCACTAGGTGATGCAGAATACGGTGAATCCATCACAAACTGGAAAGGTGCTATCATATTCACAATTGAAAATTTCTTGCAAAATTTCAAAATATTCACCAAGGAACATACATAGAAGATATATAGACAAAGGTAAAAAATAAATTGCTACTGCAGGCACGACAGTAGTCAGAACCATCTAAAAAGTCATGGGCAGCTATTGTCACATCTATAGGGAAAAATGGAGAAGTTCACAAACATCATGCGAAAACATCAGGACCTACAGCCATGATTGCAAAAAAATACAAAATCACCACTAAGGGATGCCACAGGTGTCAGGTCCGTCAAAAATCAATGTCAGCCATAGTGTGCTCATCAGGAACACAACTGCTATGACTCATAACAATCCTTTAAGCAGTTTGGCGGATAAAGAGGCAGATACTAAAATACGAGCTCAAAATCATAAAAATGGCCACTAAGTGGTGCAAATCATGTTGAATCTGTCCGAAAATGGAAAGGCATAGTTGTCACCTTAACAGAAATCTATTTGCCATGTTTAAGAACAATTCATCAACGAACTCCAAAGATACAGAGGCAAACAAAAAACAGCCACTGGGGGACACACCTGTGGTCAGACTGGTCTGAAACTTGTCGTCCTCTCTTATCATTTCTAAAGGAACATATCAGCCACATTTCACAAAGATCCTCAAAGAGTTAAGGAGATACAGCCATGGACGCAAAAAATGCCACTAGGGATCCCCATTTAGTAACCAAACCCGTCCGAAAATCACAGTCGGCTGCGGTCTTCTGATCAGGAAAACAATCTGCAAATTTTGATAATGATCCTTTCAGCAATTTGGCAGATTGGAAGGTGACCATCAAAAATGTACTCACACATTTTTAAATTGCCACCAAGTGGTGCAAAATACGTCAGATCCGTTTGAAAATAGGAAGGCACCATCTTCTCTTTAATAGAAACCTATTTTCAAATTTTCCTGAAAATCCATCAAGGAACTCGTAAGACAAGAGGCAAACGAAAAAATAAAAAAACTGCCACTAGGAGGCACACCTGTAATCGGACTGGTCTTAAACTCATCATCATTCGTTATCATCTTCACAGGAACATATTTGCCACATTTCACAAAGTTCCTAGGAAGAGTTAAGGAAATACAGCCACAGTACTCGAGCCTATCCAAAAATCAGTGACAGCCGCGGTCTCATCAGCAGCACATATATAGGCCTTTTGCTGAATTTTGTGAAAATCCGTCAAGGAAGATACTGAGGCAAACATAAAAAATAAAACTGCCACTAGGGGCAAAGTGGTAGTTGAATCGGTCCAAAACTCGTAGCTGTCTGTCATCATCTTGGTAGGAAATTAAATGATTCAGTTTTTGACCACAATAAGATTAAAAACCGGACGATTGCCGCACAAATAAAAAAGTTCATGTTCAATTCAACATTTCGTCTTTTCATTAGACATCATCAGGATCATATTTACAACAATTTAGGACAACAAGTGCCAACATACAGCTCAGGTAACATCCATAGAGAGAACACATCTGCCAAATCTTACTATGATGCTGCAAGAGGTTTAGGAGACACAGCCATGGACGCCAGACACCAGACGCCCAGACACCCAGACAGAGATGACGGCAATATGCACCCACATATAAATATATGGGTGCATAAATCCTGATTTTCTCTCTGTGACCTTAGAAATGACCTTAAAAATTATGTCACCGTCACCAAAATCGACTGAAACCTGCAGGTACCCCCCCCTTCACCTCAGTACAAAATACAAGCAAAATCGAAAGCTTTGTTCCTCAAATACTGAGCCAAAATTGTGTGATGTACGGACACTGGGATATACATATGGACGGACGGACAGTCGTGAATATTATGTTCCCCGCTTTGTGCTAACACATGGCGGGGGACAAATACAGCGTTTTTAACTAATCAGTACAGAAAGTAGTAAAATATGCAATATGGAACCACATTTTACCACCAAAACTTTATTGAAAACCAACCAACCAATGAGAAAACGGAAACAACCACAACAAAACTCAAGCTTTTGTCGCTCTGGAGAAAACCTCTAAACCAACAGCCAAAGACGATGGCAACATGCTGTAAAATCATCTAGCTCATCACCATTTTGATCGCTTCAAGCTCAATGACTCATAAATCTGATGCTTTTCAATTGCAGTTACTATTTCTTGGTTACAGTCCAACACATACACAAATGTGATACATAAATTCAGCCAAATGATCTAAAGCTATACAAAACATTGTAATTTACCTCTGCATTGAAAACGACTTTCTATTGAGGCTCAGTGAGTACAAATTCATTTCCAATAAGGATAGTCAATCTTTTCTCATACACACGCGCACACACAAACAAAGCCTACCTTTCTGTGGCGCCACCTTGTGCTGGTGGATGTGATCCATAGAGCCCAGACCCCCGCTGAACATGATTGGTTTGATCCACTCGCGTCGCTCACCATCGGCCATCTTCATGCCGAAAGATCGCGCGAACCCTGCCAAGACAGGCTCACCAAACTTATTGCCATAGTCCGACGCCCCACTGCTGGCCTCAATAGCAATCTCAAGGGGTGAGGCAAAGTTTGGAGGATGAGGTAGGGACAGGTCATCCCATGGCTGTAGGAAACCTACAAGATGCAAGTAATAAATCGCTGAGAAGTATTTCATTGAATGTGAATGATTTCGGGTTAGTTTCCTGAAAGCAACAGGAACTTGAAACAGAAGTCATGGCCATAACCCCAAACACATGGAAATTTCTTTGATGTAGTTCTCTGGGGCAGTATTTTAGAGAATATAAAATACACACTGTTCAAAAGAACAAAACGCAACAATTTGAATTCTTTCAAATCCTGCAAAGTTCTCGCAACCGGTTCCTAATCTATTTTTCTGCACACAATCTTCTTTGGGACAGCCTTATTTTCTATACTTATCAAGAGAGAGGTCACATGAGCTGCAGACTGACAGTACTAATTGCAATACTACTACAACAGTTGTCTGAGAATTCACCGGAAAATCAGCTACCTTGTAGACAGTCTCAGAGCACACGCACGAAACAAGGTAAAACCAAACAGAAAATGGTGTAGAAACATTGAGGTACAGTATATACCAAAAGTATTCAGACAAAATGACTCCATTAAGATGGCCGGGCGAAGGCGAATTTATCGTTAGTGTAGCCTTCCCTAACGACCAAGAATGAATGGGAATTAACCAGAAAGTTAGAAACATGGCTAGGTCATTACAGTTTTTCTGAGGCAATGGTTATTACTAGCCATTTTTGCTGTTAAAAGACTTTGCCGTCTTGGCGGAGAAACAGTATTTTGTCTGATCACTTTTGTCTTCTACTGTAACTCCTGAAACGGGTCAAGTAACATTACATTGCTAAAAATGTGAACGGCAGTTAATTTACAGCACCTGGAATGTTTAAGTTGCCAAAGCAGTAGCCAGCTGTCCCCGCGACAACATGGGCCCCAATACCGGTCGCCTGGACGTCACGGATACGGCCACCCGTACCTGTAGTTGCGCCTGGGAATGGGGCGACACCTGGTGTGGAAAGATCAAAAGAACATCAGAGCTTCAGACGTCAGTAAATTGGGACAAAAATTGACCTTTTTTATTTTTAAAAGGCTTATTGCATTGCTGCAGAAGCTCCAAATTTCATGAAATCTTGTTTAGTGACAAGCATGTTATCAATAAAGTCAAATTTTCTTAAATAATTTTAGAGCGAAAGTTGACAAATGAAATCACTTATCTGGAATAAAGTGTGCCAAACTGAAGAATTATAAGGGCTGTTCCAGCAAAGTCTGCGTGGGAGGGAGGGGGAAGGCAACTGAAATAAAAATGTATGGGTGGTTGCGTTTGATTTAAATTCAAAATGGCTGGTGGTCGTACTTCAAAAAAATTAAAATTTACAGGTCATTGTTGTTTCATTGGGCCATAAATGTTTGATGGTGGGTAATTTTAGTAAATTTTATAAACAATCCGCACAGAATCAAAAACTGAAACAAAAATGC
>NMRA01000047.1:1119732-1160665 GCA_002633005.1 Phoronis australis
AGAGGCAAATACTAAAATTGCCACTAGAGGCATACCGGTAGTCAGAATCATCCTAAAGTCGTCATCGTCCGTTGTCAACATCACATAAATACACTTGCTAAATTTAGTAAAGATCCTGCAAACGGTTTGGGAGATACAGCCATGGGCGCAAAAAAAACAAAACTGCCACTAGGAGGCGCCACAGTAGTCCAAATCGTCTGAAAATCGTTGTCAGCTGTCTTCCTGATAGTAAGCACATACACGGCAATTTTCACAATCATCCTTTGAGCGGTTTGGTTGATAGAGGGGTGGATGCACAAAAACAGACTCGAAAACACTAAACATGGCCACTAGGTGGTGCAAACTATGTCGAATCCATCTGAAAACGGCAGGATAGCGTCATCTCACTAATAAGTGCCTACATACCAAATTTCATGAAAATCCGTTCAGGACTTTTGAAGATACAAAGGTAAGCGTAAAAAACTAAAATTGCCACTAGGGGGCACACCGGGAGTCGGATTTGTCCGAAAGTTCGCACATGCCGTCCCATTCATGAATGGAACATATGTGCCAAATTTCATGAACTTATGTCAAAGGGTTTTGGAGATAGAGCAGCGGACGCCGGACGCTGCCCGGACAGACGGACGGACGGACAGAGATGACGGCATAATGCGTCCACATATAAATATGTGGGCGCATAAAAATTACGGGTGGTAGGCTGAAGAAATAAATGAAAAATATGGGTGGTGGGTGCGAAAAAAAGGTGTCTTCCCCCCCCTCCCATACAGATTTTACTGGAACAGCCCTAACCGATAAAAGCACATTCTGACTGAAATTACACATTTCAAATCAACATCAACACTTTACAAATAGTCAACTTAATCACTTAACAAGGCCAAAACGCCCTTCCACACATTATCCGATTGCCAACGCTGCGATGTGAGTGGATGTCACTTCTCACTCATCCACATAATACACAAAGGCCAATTCCACATAAAATATTCACCAAGACTTATCACCCCACCTGTTGGAAAATTGTGAGTCTCCGCTGTCAAGATGGCATGGCGGGTGATATCAGTGACTTTGGAGAATCGACTCGCCGTGGCTGGATTCTCGGGGTAGAGGAGTGACACTGGGAATCCTTGAATGGCACTACAAGTCAAATACAGTAAATAGCACCAAGTTTTCATCAGCAACACCAACCAACATGATTTTAATTTTACATAAGAATGTATATTGACATGAACAGCAAAGTGACTTCTCATAACATAAAAAGAATTTTTTAGAGACAGTCATTCTTCCAATAAGATGCATCACCAAATATCTATTCTACTGGGTTCCGTCTGCTTCACGAAGCAGGTGAAAGGATTCTTCTCACAATGTTTGAAAAATTAAGGACATAGTAAATCACTAGGTGGTCGATGACGGGCTTTTCAAATAATGTTTGAAACAATAAGGGGGCAGAAAAGCATCGTTAACCATACCTGCTGTTGTCACAAAACTTGATGACATTGTTCTGATTGCTATGTTTCTGCGTTTCCATCACCATCTGAAACAATGAGTCATCAGCCTCTTTCCCATCCAAGATCATACGGCCCTTGAAGAACCAGTGACGACTGTGCTCACTGAAACACAAAAAGACCTCCTGAGAAAGAGTGGTGTCAAACATACAGACAAGACAGACAGATTTATTTAGCAAATCCCATACAGTTTACCACATACAAAAAGTAAGTAAAACACTAGAACATGAAATAAGCCACAAAAGAGAGAAGCTTCTAATGACTTTTATCCCACGAGCACTGCTTTGAAAAGAAAATTGTTTCAAACTGAGGTTAAATATAAGCAAGTGCATGTTGAAAGCTGTTTAGACTGACCTGACCTGACCTTCTGCGAAAACACAGACTTTTGACCACTTGCAGTAATAAAACTGGTCTCAACTGATTCCTTTCTTAGATTAGAACAACACACAGTTTTAAATTGCCAACTACCCGTTTGTTACTACATGAGCCCACGGTGGGTACATAAAAAGACCCGCTGAGTTAAACCATCATAATGAGTCAGACCTTGAACTATAACGAACTACCATCTTTTCTCAAGCTCAGAAATTGTTTCTAATTTTGTGGAAGGAACAATTTCAACCCTTTCTATCATGGCAATTGGTCGAAATCAAATTATTTTTGACAAACGGCTGCTTCACTGCAGCTCCAAGGCTGACTCCACGACAGAAAATGATGTCCAAATGGAATGAAGTAATCTTAGTTGTGAACTTGAAGCAACTGAAAGTGAACGTTATCTTCAAGAAGAGTGCATCTGACTTAGACCACTTATTGCTATAAAATTGATCAAAACTTGTTCCTCACTCAGATGAGAAGTGATATATCGTTCCACAAATAAATAGGCTTGTGTGATAGAATTACTTTTCGTGTTGTAAAATTTAACTGAAAGACACACGTTTTTGCATAAATAAAGTCAAAATAATGATAAAACAGAGATGAATAAAGAGGAAACTGGAAATCAAATATTAAAGAGGAAATTGAAACCCAAAAAGAGAAAATGCTCTTAAAAGAAGAAAATTACAAGCCCAAAAGAACTAATAATTCATTATTCCTTGAGACCATGTTCGGCGCATGACATGACAAACCAACTTGTGGTGCCCAGTCACAAGTAATAACAAAGCGTTTGTTGTTTTGAAACTCTGGAATCAACTGCAATTTGAGACCGATTTCATAACAAAAAGTGATCTGAATCACAAGTTGGGTTTTACGATTAGAAGACAGGTTAAAGGCCAAATCGAATTCATTTTCGATAAACGTTAACAGATGGATGTTGTTTGCAAACAACACACCAAACGGCATTATAAAACAGATGGATGCTGTTTGTAAACAACACACCAAACGGCATTATAAAACAGATGGATGTTGTTTGTAAACAACACACCAAACGGCATTATAAAACAGATGGATGTTGTTTGCAAACAACACACCAAACGGCATTATAAAACAGATTCCCACATAAAAGTTGTTGATGCTTCATTGTCGTATAGCAACATTCAATCCTGCTTTGTAAGAAATTCGTCTTAAGTTGTTGCCAAGGCAACAGACCACATACAACTCACCTGTTAGACTGGGCCAGATCAAAGCACTCCACATTGGTCGGGTTTCGTTTGACTTTTTCCCTAAACATGTCCGTGTAATAATCTAGATCCCAATCATCAAACGCCAAACCTGCAAAATACCAAATCATGGGCACAAATCCTAAAAAGAATGAGATGAAAAACAAATTTTTACACAAAAAATGAAACATAGGTTTGTGGAAAACAAGATTTTTTAGGTTGTTGTGAAAACACATAAAACTTCCCAACTGAGAATTTTCAAAACAGCCCTCCACTTAAAAAAATATCCCCATGGAGCTCACTTGTAAACAAGGTTTAAAACAACCCCCATTAGCGCTCCACGAGGATGGTTTTGCATGCCTGGAATAAAGCATGTACATAAAATGGTAAAACAAAGAGATGTCATTCAACTTAATGACATTTTTGGTCTACAAAAGGACAATAAACAAATTTCAAATTGATCGCAAAATGAATCCTAGCTGGTAGTTCAAGCCCATCACCAAACAGGGTGTTGCAATTGGCAACATAAGTTTCCAAGACAGCCACACACAACCTTTTCTGAGAGAGCGTTGTGAGAACTTTATGGATGTAAAATCACATCACGAAAATGGACGTTTCTGAAAAAGTGATGGAGCTCTTTTTGGAAATCCTTTGTAGCTGCATGATGAAAATATACTTCTAATTTCAATAAGAACAATGACACCTGCTGCTAAAATGCAAACACAAATCTAAATGGCTACATCGATACTTTACGAAGCACCACTACAGGTAGCAATGTTAGTTAACTTAAAATTGCCTCTAGTAGGCACAGCACAAGCCTGTAAGGGCACAGCACAAGCCTGTAAAGGCGTAGCACAAGCCTGTAAGGGCGCAACACAAGCCTGTAAGGGCGCAGCCCCTCTAAGTCACCATACCCATGTCTTTATTGACTTTCTCTAGCGCCGTACGTCCTTGTTCTATAACATCGACTTCATAAACTTCATCAGGCATGTGACTGAGGTCAAAGGTCGATATGGGCTTGATATAGCGGCACTGTGTCATTCTGTCATGGAGAGCATTGACAATGGCTAGTTCTTCATCTTTTTCAAGAAGAGGCTCATCGCCGTGGTGGTTGGATGGGGTCAGCTTGATAAGATAGCGGATGGAGTATTCAAAACGAGTCACGTCATGGAGACCGATGGATTGACAGATAGAGACGGCATTGGTGGAGAAGGCAGTTGAAAAGTTTAACCTAACAACAAAAGAAAATGGATGCCATATAAGGTAAATGAAACTATGAGACTCGCACAACAGACAGAACTTAAATTGACTAAATAAAAACTACCACAAAGATGTGCAAATAAAAGACTAAAACTGCATTTTGTCCTGTTTAGCTGACTAAAAATGAAAAAAAAATCGAATTAGACTTTTTACTGCCATAAATTAGGTGGCATAAAATTCTTTACTGTGACAGTATCCTATTTCACCGACATGAACATCAAAACCACCAATAACTCAATAACACGCTTCAGACTTTATTGGGGTTCAAAAACCTTAGAATTGGAAACTCTAAAATGGCACCTGTGACTTGAGTTAGTGACGAAGTGGGATCCTATCATTGTAAGCAATATTACAAGACCAATTTTATGAGAGTAGAAAGCCTAATTCGATTTTTGTTTTTTAGCCAGCTAAACAAGGTGAAACACAGCTTCAAGGACAGAACTGTTTCAGTAGATCGAAACTGGTGAATCAATTGAAGAAAGTTCATTAGATAAAAATTTGCAAAGCACGTTTCAGTTTTACACATTTTTAAAGCATACCAGGTAAACACAGCAATACGAGCTCAAGCAGGATTACCTGGGACCAATCTCTACAAGAACGGTTGAGCTGCACTCTTGAAGGCAGGTTTCTGTAGACACACCATCTTCTTCAAATGGAGTCCTTATCAACCACAGTAACTTCTTCTGTTCACAAGCGGACAGTGCTAAGGTGAACGGATGAAATTTTGAACGGAACATTTGGCTTGGAAGACCCACCACAAATTTCAAAATAATTTGTAAATTCACTGCACAAACTGCAGATTTTGTAACAGCCAATTTCTGTGTAAAGCAGCTTTCAGTTCAGGCACTTTAACGTATTTAAATTCATGTAATGATTCTAACACACATTAATTATAAATTAAAGGATGCATGTCACCTTCATTATTAGTCGCTTTCAATGACAACCACATTTATGAACACCACAACCCGTTTTGTCATGGAATATCGTCAATAGAAACAACCGAAATCTCACGTTCATAGGACTTTCTAACCTTCAAGTTACCATTTAAAGCCCCAAATTTACTTATTGGCCACAAACCTGATTCATTGTCACCACTCTTGAGGACGTAGAAGCATAATTCTGTCTCCAGTGACTCTATCTGGCTGCCTGGAATGACTGACTTCAGCTTAGCAAGCGTGACTGCATGTTGCCCTGTGCTGATACCTGGTCGACGGTAGAACCGAAAGATAGACATCTCCAACAGCTGTAGAAAACATATTGGCATGATAATAAAAAGGAATATAGGCAAAAGTCATTTACAGAGGATCTGGATTTTGACAACCAGCCTGATGCCCGTTATGCGGTGCAGAAAACTGGTCCTAAAAATGCAGGACCTTCTAAGTGACTATCACCCAATGTAGAAAGTCGGACTGAGAACCTGGATATAATGTGAATTTGATTTCTGGGGGTAATATTTTAAAGAAAATATGTTACCCAGCTTTTTCTAAAGTATTAAGGTAACAGTCCCTTACAGAGGGTCCATGGTTTTCTCCACTGAATAATGGGCATCAAATGAAACTGGTTTTCAAAATGTGGGACCCTTGTTAGTTTCTATTGCTAAAAACTGCCACGTTGCCATTGCTGAACAATCTGCTTATAAGAATATCAGACAGCTCAAGTTATCCATCGGAAAAGGTTTGAAGTATTATGCCCAGCCAAGCAGTTTTTCAGTGACGAAAACACAAATGTTTTAGCCAGAGAGACAAGATGTCCAGAATGAGTCAGGTTTTCCAACAGTTAATTTGTTTTCTCATTTTCTGTATAATTTGTAAGCAAGAAGTCATGCACAGGATATAGTAAAGTTTCCTGAATTTTGAAGAAACATAATTGCAAAAATAGTCACAATGTTCCATAATTCAATATCTCACTGCATTGTCAACAATGCTCAAAATTCCATCATTTGTTTGTAGTTGATGTACAATATAAATGTGTTTATCTTTATAGAAAATTTTTCATATAATAAAATTTCATCGTTCTGCCATATCGCGTTCTAAATTGAGAGAGAAATGGACACCAGATTTCATATTTCCCTGTCATGAGCATTTGTAGTTACAGGAATGAGGCTGATATTCGTCTCCAAAATCAAGGGATTGAGGGTGTTGAACTGAGCAAAAAAATTTGCGACACAGGTGATTAGGAGATTTAATGTAAAATCAATACATTTAGTGGAGTGTTGGGTGATTGGGGTCTGCTCCCAGTTTTCTAACAGGAGTGTATAATATGTTTTGTAAAATACTAGCAGTCGCTCACCAGTGCCGTAGGTTTGATCAGTGACAGTGGAACATTGACAGTTGCTCTTGGCCAATGACATTGATTGACACAGCGTCTTTTGACCACTGCCAAACAGCTCCACAAAGACACAGGGAACTAGATGGATTCCCATGCGAGTCTCTGATGATAACACACACAAGATTTCTCTGAGTATCTTCCCACTTTTGGAAAGCCGTCGGAAAACACCAGATCCAACCCCGGGGTCAACCAGTGCAAAACCCAGCACAGAGCTGGTCAAAACATCGTCGGTCGGGACGTTGATCCCGGGACGTGGGTCGATACACAGGAACATTCCAGACCTAAACTCGCCCAGTATAATGACATACGTATTCAAACGTCAACTAACGACTAAAAATGTCAACTTCTAATCTACAATAAATACTTTGAATCCAGACACTAACCTGCTAACCGGCTAAGCAGTGAAACACGTGCAACGCCACCTTTTATAGTTTTTAGCGACATCTATCGGTCACGCACTAAGTTATATTGAAGATGGTAGACTATCTGATTACACCAGTTCGTTCAGACGAAGCGCATAAACAGTAAACACTGTACAACGTAAACAGTAAACACTGTACATTAAGTCCAGCAATGGACATGAAGGTATACTATATTAGTAAGAAAAGATAAAAATATAAGTACAAAACAAGAAATTAGAATGAAAACTAATTTATGCCACCCGACTGAAAAAAATGTGTTGACGAAGTTTTTTGGAATATAGTACGATGACAGACAGACATTACAACTCGTCGTGAAATAGGGTTGCATAAAATGCTGATATCAAGCGTTGAAATTGTGTCAAGATTTTTTCCCAGTGGCTTCGAGCGTACCGGGTCTCATGCGGGTCTTTGATGTGCCAAGCCCGGAGTGTGTCAAGTAGATCATCTTCATTGCATTTTTGGCCGACTGGTGTTGTATCCTCCTATTGTGAAATCAGGATACCCATATTTCTAGAAATTTAGCAAAACAAAACAGCTGGAAGAATACAGCGAGGGCCTTTGACTTCTGCGACTAGAGGTTCCCTTTGACCTGTCAGCTTCCAGCCACCGGAAAGTTCCAGTGAGAAGATTTTACTATCAGCTCACTACTACTGCAAACATGACCACCAATACCCTTCAGCTTATCGTCAGTAGGTGTACATATGGGGAGAGGATTTGTTCCCAATATATTCTATTGAACCCACTCGCAGAACGAAGGCACTTCAGGTAATTCAGGTAGCTCGATTAAAAGAGAGTCCCATTTTCTGGCCGGACTTGCTGTGAAAAAGTTTTATTCGTTGAACAAAAATTGAACTAAAAACTGAACCTTTCAAATTGTAGTTTTTATAGCAATAAACATAAAAATATAAAGCCTTTTTTTTTCAAAATGTGCACTTTCTTAAAGAACTTGATCGAAAAACACTTTCTTTGTTACAGTAAAGCCTTGGTGTGCAACCCTAACTCGATCTCCCGCCATCTGAGCAACAGTCTCGTAAATGTCTCTAATGTGAGTTTCTCCTTGTGAGAGGAGGAGCAGCCCTGAAATGCCTATGATTGGCCAAGATACAGTGAGCAAGTGTATCGCTTATATTCCATATCTTTACGACGCTTTCAATGCAGGCACAATACCCAATCGAAATTCGATCGAGTACTCTCGCGCCTTTCTAGGCTCAGTCGGAAACATGCAAACTAGATACTTCATCTGTATATAATAGAATACTAGTTATAACTGTGTGTATATTATTTGAATGCCACTGAGTGGTAACAACGGTTAAAATTTTTGAAGGTTCACCCTCGACGAGTTTTCAATTATCTCAGCAACTACGAAGAACTTCTTAGATCGTGAACAGTGTAAGCATAGCCCAACCAAATCATAACTTCTTGAATTGTCCTTGTGTAGCCTTGCTAGCTCAGATTATCCAGGAATAGTTTTAGGTCTGTCCTCACGTGCCGCTGCTGTCTGCCTAACAACTAAGGAGACCGACTTTCATTGTAGCGTAGGATCCGGGGAGCATTCTTCCATCCACTATTTTTGACAAGAGTGTGCGTATTGGAAATATAAATGCCCGCCCTTTTGGAAATTCAACAATAATATTGAGAACCCTCCCTTTTGATGAAATAGAACCAATAAAAAGGCCTATTTGTAAAAGTCACCCTAGCGCACACGCTGGTTCATACATTATAATCCTTTTTAAAAATCTCGACACTTTCAGAAGACCATTTATTTGATTTTTGATTAAACAAAGCTTTGAGCCTAAAAAGTACAACACTAACGATACATTGTATTTGTTATCACATCACATATTAGCAATGAGATCATTTACAAATTGTTGATTAATTATAGGCATATTCTTAAAGACGTTGTAATTTGCTGAAGAAAAATTATATAAGCTATTTTTCGGAAACAGTTTTCTGACTTAAATGTCACTTTTTATGAAACGAAGTACATTTCCCGGTGGCACGACTCAACTCTTCTTTGCATTTGTATCGTTTTTTATTAACAAATTTTCATTTTTTTCTATCAATTTATTTTTATTTGATTGATGAGGTTTCTAAAAACATATCTAAAAATCGAGTCATTGTTTCAATGAAAATAGACCTTAATAAGGCCTTAGAACTCAACTTAAATTTCACTCTCAGTGTGCATAAAAGCAAACGATTGAGATTACAATCAATGTTTGCTTAAGTTCACAAGTCCAGTGAAAACTTAAGAAATATAGTTGAATCCCTATTTGGGAGTGTCTGATGCAACCGAGTACTCGACAGTGTCCATCAAACCGTAAGAAGAATCCAAAACCTCTCTTTGCTGAGTTTAAACAATTACCATTTTGTAGAGCTCATAACCTAAAGTGAACGTCTTTATAAGAAACGTAGTCGGAAACGGTACCTCACGAGTCTGTCGTGAAAACCTCTACCATCTGCAGACACTACACAAGCCGCCCTCTGGTAGATTTAGCGTGCCTGAAGGGAGGTTCAACCATGACCGCGACATACCACCCTAAAATGTCATACTAGCATTTTTGGATCACGTCTGGTCCCTTTAAATCCGTCCGCGTTACCTTTACATTGCGGGTGATGTCTGCTAAGAAGAAGGTCCTTCTTTAACTACGGATTTCCCGCGAAAAATTGACAACAGTGTGAAATGATGACAGATAGAAAGTTTGTGAAGACGCCCGAGGACAGAATGGCGACCGATCATTAGAAGTTGAAAACAGGAAATTAACTCAAACAAACCGGTGGTTTAGAAATTAAGCGGCCACAAAATGTTGAGATATTTTGCATCCTTCCCCTCCCCAGTGAACACCTAAATAGTAAAACAGAGTCCCTCCAAAGGCGCAGAGGCCCTAAGGTGTTTGGACCCCTCTCTCAGCCATTTTTATTGCAGTACTGAGCTGAGGCATATATAGTCCCCACTTGTTACACCGCTATGTCCTGGATCTATATCTCTTTTACGACGTACTGAACTCCTCTTGGCGCTGTTTTGATTCTGATTAACGTAAATGGGACAGTTTACATCCGGGACATGTTACATCATGACAAATTCTTACCACTTAGTATAATTGACACAGACGGTATTCTGTTTTGGCGTGTTTATGTTAGCAAGAGACAGCGAGCCGGAAAGCTAGGGGTACAGACAAAATGATATGTCTGAGGCGAAATTATTGGGGTGGGGAAATACGATAATAAATTATGTCATAGATAAAGCGAACGTTTCAATTTACTGAATTTGATTAAAAAGTTACGATGTGAATCATATGGATAACACCAAAAGTATGAAAAGCCAATTAACAAAATAAAATAAATGGTTAATTTCTTAGTTCATTAATAAAACTTGCACACTTTGTTGCAAGTGTTCTTTTTAAGAAAATTTGTTTATTTGGGAAAGAACAATTACCTCTATTCAATTATCAGCAAGAACAAAATTTTTCTCAGTTGTAATTTTACGTTCTTGGGTGTTTTACAAACTTTATTTTAAATTCAAATTTAATTTTAAGTTATGGTTTATTAACTGTACGCTAATCTATTCTAAAACAAACTTTTTAAAATCACGTGAACATGCATTTCGCACCTACTCCAAAAATATTGCAAGTCCACAACTTTCTACAAGTTTTTACATTTATTTTTAAAAATAACGAATTAATCAGAAAATTTTGATGGAAACAAAATGTAATCATACGAGAGTTGATTTTTCCAAAGATTTCTAGACAATTCTATGATTTTTCAGCGAAAATTTTGACACAGTTTTTCTTGCACGTCCAAAGAGATTTGATAGCTAAAAATTAAATTGTTAATTTGTTTTTTAAAGTTTGGTTCTAAAAAAATCCAAATTAGCTTATTCCTTTCGCCTCTTATTTACATTAAAAATAATATAACTCAGTGGCATATGCGGTTTCAAAAACATAATTCACAACGTGACAGCATAGCTTTACGCTGACGAACGTCACTTGGTCAGACGTTTAACGTTAAGCAGATACTCGCCTCGTTTTTTGATACTCATCTAGACCCGATCAATTGGAGTCAATTTGATTTTGTGATAGTTAAGATAGCTTGCAGGCCCTCCAAATTGGATTATACCGTGACCAAAGAGAAAATTTCGTTCGACTGTTTTCGTCATCAACGCCAAAGCGAAGCGGCTTGCTGGCAACGGCGGGGGGAAATCGGTGGCAGTGAATCAGAAGCGAATGAAAGCTTTATGCATTCTAAAAGCTTCTGAACACTTACTCAAGAGTCTGATTTCTGTGAATTCAGACTCCTACGTCGAGTCGTAACCCACCAAAAGAAGAAGACTTTCAAATTTCTTGACATTATTTGGTTCGCCCTTCTTTGCTTGTTACCAATTAAACGAAAAGCTCCGCTGTTTTACTCAGTGTTCAAACGGTGACAGAAGAAAAAGTACCAGTTTCTACTAGCCGTCTAGGGCAATACCAGTGAAAATATCGAAAGAATTTCCCATACATTACGAGCTAAGCGGATAATGCTGATAGCGGTTTTATATTGATGATCACCATCATATAATTATCCAATATCATTGTGAATTGTTGTGCCTGTTGAGCCGTAACAATGACCGTTTTAAGCAGCTGGAATTTGAAACAACATTGACAACCAATTGTTTAGAACAGCCCTCACTAAAATGGTAATATTTTTATCTCTCGAAGTGACGTATTAGTAGTGCTCCAAAAAGTAGAAACTAAACATATTTACGTTCCTGTAAGTGGTTCAAAAGAAAATTCGTCACAAACAACTACTTTTTATTTCTGCGTTTATTTACCAATAACTTATCAAAACGAATGAGGTTCTACCCCGCAATTGTAAGAAAACAATGCCTTTTTCAAATTTTACAATAAAACGTTTTACACAGGTCAACGAGATTACCACTTCGTCGGTGTCGTCTTATGAGAAAGTTGTTTTCTTTTCTGGAGATTAAAGTGAAATGATTTATTAGTAAAACAGTGGTCTTCGTGTAATCTGTTGTAAATAACCGTAATTTGATCAAGTCGTTAGGCTTATCACAAATTCGATAATAAAGTCGTTAAATAATCATAAATATACATTAAAAGCGTTTGAAGTTTATTGTCCAATCTGTTCCGACAGACACGGTAGAATAATTAGTTCTCCGTCCTGGTTAACAACGACGTTAATTCAAAAAGACAAATACGACCCAGGATAGTTTCTGTGGTACAAATCTTATTTCTTCTACGATTTGAAATGTTGCTGCTTCGAGATTATTTTTTGTTACACAACCGCCACTTCATATAACATGCATGCTTTACACGTCTATGGAGTACGCCTAAACTTACGCTTTTTCTTAAATGAAAAATGCAAATGGCATTGTGTTTATACTTGTGCTTCGAAATCGGAAAAAATGGATACTTATGCACACAAATTATGCGTCGAGAATTTCAATACTGATCTTCGTGATGTCACTAAAGGAGACCAATTTTTTAAAGGCTCTTCAAAGAACAAAGTTTAATCGATTTAAGGACCCCGAAATTGGATGAAAAATGTTTTTGTATCAACCTCTTTCATCTGTTATATATTTTATCAACACCAAAGATTTTATGCAAGTAAAATATGATATAATATTAAGAAATTAACCGCCTCATTTTCTTATTACGTGTACAAATGGTGATCTCTGACCTTGAAACGTATTCAGTTTACCGAGTTCAAATGCCGGAATTATCGAACGGTATTACACGCCCAGAGAACCAGAAATATGAGATGCTTCTATCACAAGAAATCGTTAACATTTGATATTTAACTAACAATCCCCTTCCCTTCCATAAAATATATTGCGATATGTTCTACACACTTCTAACGAAAATGTGTAAAAACACACAAACACAATGCATTAAAATTGTAACAAAATCTTTCGCTTAGACCCATGAATTAGAGTCACAATAATATAAACCCTGATCTGTACTTCTCACACTAATGACCATGGTAACCAACCAACAAAGACGTGTATCGTGCTCGAATTTAGGCACAGGCGACTGTATTCAAAAGTTACGTATATAAGCGAATGTGCCTTATAGGCGCAGGGTTCCATGCACACACGACGTGCAAATCCTAAACTGGGCGTTATTCTTGTGTTTTTCCCCATTCTAAACACTTTTCATTCAATTGTTATTTTTAAGCATAATAGCTCGCAGACGTTTAATATTTTGTTGGGAAAAGTCAAGTTTCACTAATATTTTAGAAATTAGCTCTCACAAATAAGCGCGTGTGCCTAATTCCAGATATAGAAGGACTCGTCTAATTCTACTGAATAATAGGCGCAGCTTCAAATATAGGCGCATGGGCGGCACATATAGGGTGACAGATTTGTTTCAGGAACGCAAATCTGCAAAATTGTCTAAAGCCACTGTTTACACAGGTTCTACCGTAACCATTCCCATTTCGCGCATCGTAATCGTGTTTCGCTACATAGCTGACGTTTGTCTTAATGATAACGTAAATTCTTTGGCATTAGGTTCAATCATTTTACGACTATGAGTTCGCCACGGTGAGTGGTTACCGTGAAAACGAACCTAAGACGGCCGGATCTGGCAAATGTAAAGACGTCAGCCACACAAAATCGCCACACTGAGAGTTTATGTGGGAGAAAAAAATCGACAAATAATCTGCTACAGGAAAAACACGCGAACAGGTGAGGAGGAAAGCAGTGATCAGACTACTCCGGGACTTGTGCATTCGAGAATGTCGCGTGTTTGCTCTGTACAAAGTGCAAACAAACGTTTTGATGATGCCCAGCGAAACTTGGGTTTTGCGAGTTTGATTGTGTTACTAACTTACGTAGTTCTAGATCAGAATACTCAGGGTGAAATGTGCAAATGAACTTTTGCGTGCGGTAGCGAAAAATGGCTTATTAATAATCAAATGTCTGTCGTTTTTTAGTGGTGGATATCAAATTTGGTCTGACAAATGAAAATCTATAATCCCGTAGGCTTGCCTGTCCAATAAATGTGCCCACCCGTTTTCAATTTTCGGGATTCCTGACAGTAGAGTGTAAAACAAAAAATAACTGTCGCAAATCATACATTTTATTGCGATCAAGCACGTGTGTGAAATTCTTACTTTTCTATTTTGGCGACCCCAGATAAGAAAGTCTGCAGAGTTCTCGTCAGTTAGCTAGACGTGGTCGCGCTACATTGGCAATAAAAGTGTCAAACGGGTTTTTTGTCACTTTTACTCATTTCAACATTCAGTATTTTTGCAGATGACAATCACAAGTATTATGTTGTCGTCTATATCATAAAGAGTTTTATGTAAAAATGTGGACAGAGAATTGAACAGGAGCTACATGAGCAGTCAATCTCGTGCAATGGCTCAAAATTTTTATATAGTGAACATGTAAAACCACTGGGGTTCAGTTTCATTATTATGAAATCAATGTTAAAGGACTTTACTATTAAACGAAGCGTGCAGCTTTTAAGCCGTGATATGCAAGGTTGCTGCCAATTAATTGTTTGTAAGTAACTTTCAGAAATAAATTCACAACTTTCTGAATTACTGTACAAGAAAGTCGCTTTCTAATGTTCCAGCAAAGGCAAAGTATTAGTCAAGTGATGTAACTGATCGCATAACTTAATTTTTGAGTACTTTTTACTGTTTGTATTTTAACCCGCCAGCAATTCAAAGTGAATTATTCGAAGATAGTAACTAATTAGTGATTCATGCAGTGACTGTACGTTAGTTACGGACTGAAATACTTAGATGGGCGATCACGTGTCCTAAGCAGCTAATTAAGATATACTGTATACAGATAGTATGCAAACTTGGCAAAAGGTTCGACTGTTGTTCAGCTTCTTAATTGGTGATACGCTGAAAGACAGAAATGAAGACTTGGCAATAGGAAATTAATAAAGACTGTTAATGAAAATTAATTCAAATAATTAAAACCAACCCCACCGAATCCGCCTTTTAATCGGTGGGGTTGGTTTTAATTATTAGTGTTTAAAAATGTTGTCTTAAATACGGAAACAACTTTTCGCTCAGCTCACTAAACGCCATTCGAACAATTTCCGACCACAGATAAATACTCCGTTTGTACAAGTAAAAATGAGAATCAATGATGCATTGTAAGAAACTACAAGTTAAAAAATATGAAATAAAAAGTCTCCGAATTGGCTATCCTCTACTCCGTCTCTCTCAAATCACTCAATTTTCATCGGTCAATGTTCTTACAGTGGCGGAACCGAGGTTATTTCCCTCCGTTATGGATGCCACTGAACTTCGGGACACGTGCAGTGAATTTAAGATGAAGTTATTATTTTCGGTTCACTTAAAACCCTGCAGGAATTAACCCGAATTAAAATTTATTACTTGGTCTGTGTTGGTCTCTACACGTGTGGTAAGACTAGCGTCGGTGGACTTCACCACTCGATTCATGCCGACACCGTCAAGAACGCTCAGTTTGTGGTGAGGTTCGACTCATACGCAGAGGCTTCGACGGCATACGTGCTTTTATGAATTTGTCATGCTTAACCACGCGTTTAATTTTGAAATATGCATTTTGTAAAGAACGATAAGTGAGTGGTCAATTTTTTTACATCACATAGATATAGTTTTGCCACGGAGACGCTGTTGGGATTTTGAGAACACTGCAATTTTAACGATATATCCTACACCGTACAAGTGTACTTGCAAAAAATGTCTTGTGCAATTCTTGATTGAATTAATGCCAGTTTGTTATTGAAACTTTTTTAATAATCAGAAAAATAATAAATGAATGAAGAAAACACTTGAAATGTTTTGGGACCAACAGTTGTCATGAGAATTACATAATATAAAAGTTCAAAATTTCATAGCATTGTTCGAAAATAAAATTGAATTTTTGAATAAATGAGACACCATCATCTTGAAGTTCAGGGTCCGGGGTCTAATTTTTGTACTGTAAATTGAACTCGAAATAACTTTTGATATTTTCCATTCTACCTTTGTGCTAACTAAAGACAAGTATCTATTATTCTGTACTCGAGTAGAGTATGCAATGATTTTCGTGGGCGATTGTCTAATCCTAGTTTTCAATTGACGAATCCAACATTAAAACGATAAGTTCGAGTATAAACCCGCAATTTTGAATTCTTCATCCAGTTTTTAATCAAGTTATATGGCATAAATCTAGGTGTCGTCAAGTGTATTCATGGATTAGACATTCATCTGCATAAACCATTATGTATTCGACAACAGAATAATAGATACATGTCTTGATTTTGAAGTAAAGGAGAACGGGAATGTAAGTACGAAGATTAGACCCCGGGCCTCAGAACGTAACTTTTTGCTGGATTTGACGAAATTTGCTTTTCGCTCTGATTACGGAGTTTTTATCTATGTGTCCTCATGGAGCCTGCGTTCATGTTGTGTAAATATTCCAAAAACATTACCATCTGTAGACCTCAGAGAAATCTGCCTATGCAAATGATGATAAATCAGCCAATAACAAAACGCCAGCGCCCTCTGCTGAAGGATATTTAAATAGCGTTCTCATTTTCAGAATAATTTGATCAGCAACCTTTATGATACTGATGCTTAAAATAATCAAATCAAGGAATGGGTTGACTACGCACAAAATAAATAGGCAAAACCTCATTTCAAGTGTTAGTGCCATGTTCAGTTTTTTAAACCCATTAATAAAATAAACCCGACTGTGGATTTTTGACGGACTGTTACACCGAGAAAACGTAAGATGAAGCGAAAAATCATTTTATGTAAAAACATAATTTATTAAAGAAAATAATACATATACTATATTTATCAAAACAACTTGTCAAATACGTATCAATTCAAATCTACGCTACTTAAGAAATGTTTCGAATCGGAAACAGCCATAGAACTGTGAAGTGGATCTCCCAATGATATCTCACTTTCAGAGATTTTCACACGGATTTCGCAGCAGTGATTAACGCCCTGCCGTCCATCCACTTGAGAAAGCTACGATAAACGCAGTGTTCTTTACAAAAAACAGACCACTGAAAACATCGAATTAGTCAAGACTCCGACACTAACACGGAGGAGAGGATCAGTATAGAATGACTCAATAATTTGGACTCTCGCTAATGCGAAACAACGAACGATACGTCAAGCCATTAGCAGTTTGCAAAGATGACATTGTTATGTATACATTTCTACCTAAGACCAAGGTAAAGTTCAATACCTGTCTCACGGCGAGAAAATCTTGCCAAAATCACGTAGTCTCATTGAAATACAAGGAAATATCTCACAAAATTTCGCGATATCTTACCTTTTTAGCGAGGCCCTACCGAGGTCTTAAGGTTATTGAAATCGACCAAACTCATAATGGAAATCTTCCAAGATCCCCCACACTCACAACCTCACGGAATTAGGAGCGAAAAATCGAAGCAACTTTTAATATATTTTCCGACTACTCATAGTTTATCAGCCATGGTCTTAATTTTAAACAGATAGATGTGTAATGTAATTAGCACCCAGTAATTAGACTGGTGTATATACATTAAGAACACTGGCGTATTTTAAAAAAACAGCGTTTGTCACACATAATAGTGACATAGCAAGCCAGGAAAACGCACCACGAGTCGCATCGCTTTATAGTATGCTAATACAACTATGTCGTGGATGAAGTATCTATAAATCATATTTCCCCCTGAAAATGCCTAACTTTAAACCCAGCCTTAAACTTAAATGAAGCAAAAAGCAAAGACAAAAGAAAGCAACAGAAGTTTTGTAATTTTTCAAACGAATTCTACAAAAGAAAGCGTTTTGAGAACTACATACGTTTATTAGGATCCCGAAATTGTTTTGATAAACACGCACGCGGCGAAGACAGATTTTGAACTATTAGCGCGCATTAGCATTGCTAGGTTACACAAAGTCTAGATCAAAAACGCGATAATATTTTTTCAAGACACACTAGGAATGCTTCTGGCTTATGTCTGTCGGATGCCTCTTTGTTTCGGGAGGTAAAAAAACGTCACTGGAAATTTAATCAAAGAGAGTTGTCCCTCCTAGTTTTACACACGCACACACACCGCGCTTTATTTTAACATTTAATATATTTTCTTGAACATCAAAGCAGTTGTCTTCAACTATTGTTCAATTAATAATGTCGTAACGACAAACCCTAATTATTATTTCCATTTTAACGTTTTTAACAGATTTTCAGAGGATGTAAAATTTCATTTCTTCACTATCAGCATTAGTATAACAGTAGAACTGTAGCCTCACAGTGCTAGTAGAAATATGAAAGGAAATGGACTTATCAGATCTGATTTTGCCACATCCTTTCATTTTTATTTATTACAAGAATTTCACTTTTTACCGCACGTGCCAATACCTTGAGTTGGAAAACCTGCTATGCAGAAATGTAGAGTACGGGGAAAAATGACCACAGCACCTTCTCATTTGAAACGAGCTTTTCACAAAAATGAGCTTGGAAAAAAGACTAAATTATATACTGAATATGGTATTGCCCAGACAATACCACACTCTCGAATGCATTATTAAGTATATATGATATACATGTACCACTAAAAATAACGCAGTCAGTGGTCTATCCTATATGTGTGTATGTGTGTGTGTGTGTGTGTGTGTGTGTGTGTGTGTGTGTGTGTGTGTGTCCGTAGGTTGTACCACTTAAACGAATGCTCATGGTTTGCAATGGTAATTACTAATATACAGGTGTCACAAATTATAAAGGCCCTATTTCTTGCACATTTTCAATTCAGAGACACTTTGCCGCAAAATTGAAAAACAACTCAAAAACTCACTTGGTCAGTTATTCACGAGTTACTTTCGCTTTTTATGAACCTGCAGTCGTGTGTTCACTGTGCTTGCTAATAACCGAGTTTCTGTTTTGAACAACACGTGTTGATATTAGTTGTGGACTCAACGTTCAGTAAAATTATAAGTCAGAAATAGAACATGCAGCTTATCAGAAATGGCGTGTGTCTTCACTGTTGACGTAAACTGGTTGGAGATCGACTTTCAATTAGGATAGACTTGCGCAGAGCAAAATCTGTCACGGAACTTAACGTTTTTAGTCCTCAAGTGGTTATGAAATATAAAAATATCTACATGTTGATAAATGGTTTTTGTTTCGATGCACAACACAACAAAACGGAAATTCCAGTGCACAATTACACGCGTGCAGGTAACCTTGCTGAAAGCTACATTTTCCCTGTTTATGAGGCTAATCAACGAAAACAGAATTGGGCCTTATACTCTTATAACACCGGTCTCACTATATTCTTCCAATGATAGATCACATTTGTTTTTGGCCTAAGTATGAGTACGAACTTTGAAAGTTCGAGGATTGCATTTCCGTTACCAACAAGAAGATCTAAACTGCGAATTCGGAGACGGCGCATGTACTCATTGCCTGTAACTCGACTTGATAGAATCTCATATCAGTGGGAATTGTGCGAGACCAATTAGATGAGAGTGAAAGGCCTATTTCGATTTCGGGGTTATAGCCCCTTAAACAGTGGGAAGTGCAGCTTTAGGCCAATAGTAAAACAAATAAATATTTTTTCCATCATCACCCCAACCATCACTGTAACCAATATTCGATCCAACTTACGAGATAGTATTTTTTTTAAGAAAAAATGGTGTGAGTGTAAGTCACAAAAATGCATCTTAATTCAACAAACGCGCACGTTAACATGGCAACGCGTGGTACATACGACTGCCATCGTTCTAAGGACAATTTCACGACGAACGGGGTAATATTTATAAATTGACGGATCAAAGACACTGCATAAATCTCGGTTTTTAAAAGAAACTTTTTTAATGACCGGGACGACATACGAAAACTGATAGTTACCGAAGTTTTGATTTTAATCGAAATAACTTGTTGGCTACGGGGATGGGGACTTTCACTTGTGCCGACTGAATGAGGAAAGCGTAATTTAGCGAGCACGTTTTCCACGCCCGAGTGTCGTCGTCATATTTGTCGTCTGCATTGCAATCGTAACCTCACCACCATTGAAAAATCTATGTTGAATTTGTTTAAACGTGACTCTCAATTAGAGCGTCAAAATCTTATTTTACTGTTGCCATCTTTGTTTAAAACATAAATAATTTTCTACGAAATTCTTCTTAAATAAAATATGTTAAATATATTACCTTATAATATTTCAACAAGTGAAAGTGTCAGTAACATTGCACTTCTAAACTTAAAACAATGTGCCAGTAAAACGTAGTCGTGAATTTACAAAAGTTAACAATTACATACTGAAAACGTAAGAATCGAAATTCCAATTGTAATGTTGTTGGAACCGCACCACAAATCTCTTTAAACGGAGTTGTAGATAACTTTCGTGGTTTAGATCATGCATGTAATGTTCTTAAATAGAACTCAATAGGTTAGTGACACGAATACCACGCAGTTCACATCCTTTGCTGGTTGGCACAACGTGCACGAAAACGCAGAGTGAATGTCCGCCTCTCTCTAAGACGCACCGCGAGTTCATAAACAGCATACTTGATCGCTCATGACAGGAAACGAACTAAATCCATGGAACGTTGCTTTCAGTCCAATAGTCACGATTTTCGTCAAACCACTTCACAAATACGTATCAATTGTAACAACTTCGACGTTCGTCCTGTATTCGTCTCGTGCACTTGATCAACCCGGCAGCGCTTGAAAACACAATCTGCATAAGGTCGATTCCAACCTCGAACGAACTGGATTAAACGTAGGAGAACGTTAATCACACAGAATTGCGAACGAACAGCCTTGCCATTCCCACAACTGTGGTCAATTTCTTCTCTAGCCGACTCCTGCCGCTGAGCGAATTCCTGCAAGCGCGACGAAAAGATCGTAAAATTCGCACTTGCGAGGTCTTTAACCTCGGAAGGCTGACGGGGATGTTTTTCAAATTTTCACTGTTTCAGTTCGGAAGCCCACACGGCTTGCGGCCAACCAGTCCTTCCTTTTTTACTCTTATCTTCGCCACTTTCTATGCAATTCTGCAAACAAAGAGACGATACATTCAATATAATAAGGTAACGCAATGCGCTTTGCTTACTGAAGATAAAAATAACAAGTTAAGAGCAACTTAAACTACTCCAATTTTTAAACGTGCTAGCGGACGCAGCTAACTGTCTCCAAAAACAAACTCGTTTACATACCCTGTTCTCCGTTTTTCCACAACTTCATATATTGCATTTTAGAAAGTTTATTAATGGAAGAATTTAATAAATCTCTCTACCTTGAAGTAATCAGGTTATTTGCTAAACCCATTCAAGTTACATCTTGCCACTGTTGAGTTTTCAATGTTAAAATTTTAACACATTATTATTAAAACCATTGGCACGCTCATTCGATCATATATTGTTGCCGACTGAGTCCCTGACCTCAAGTCGCAGACAATGCCGTACACCCGCAATTTTCCAAATGAATTCTGAAGCGTATTCTCAAGTCTCTTGATGGTTTCTAATGTTCTTGTTAGAAACGGAAATTTAATCCTATTATAGTGAGGATTATTGAGACCAATTTTATGAGAGTAAAAAGCCTAATTTCATTCCGTTTTTAGCCAGCTTACAAGGGTGAAATGCAACGTTAATATATGACTGTGCAACTCTTTACGTCGTATCTCGCAATGGAAAAGAGTCCAGAACATTGAATACGAAAAGCTCCACTTTGCTCAACGGGAGATATGCATCGAGGTCCTGAGCTATATGGTTAAAGCGTGTTTCTGAATGTTGGACAACAACTGAGAACCGCGTCGACACACTTATGTCAGCGGGGCAGCCACCACACACGTCATTCGTAGTTAGCGAAGAGACGGCAACAAGTCGGGTCGAGGGGACATTGCATAATACGTCATCATTGATGAGGTTGCACAACAGATCATTAACATAAACGAGACGAAGCAGAAAACCCAGTTGACGATTTGTTAATTAAAATTGACTTTCGCCGACGTTGAGTTGGACGGGGAATGCTTACTGTCTTGTAATTCAACTCATTTGGTAGAAGACTGGATCATTGGCGACGTATTTCCAAGATTCCATTTGCTACAAATCTAATATTGTCTGTATGAATTAATTAAATGATTCAATCACTGTTTAACAATATGCTTTTTAACTCATGTTATGTAATAAAAACTGCACGCACACACATTATACTTCTATCCAACCGGATTTATGAAACACAATGTTTTCTTAGACTTCAAACATTTTGCTTTTGGTGAGCTGGAAATGTCGATGTAAATTATATGAAAAAGACATTTAAGGTATCACAATCTTGCGAACCATAAGTCAAGTCACAGGGAGATGGGAGCGTGATTTACTAAAACGAAAAATTTGCAGAATTTGGAAACCATTCCGTAATTACCAACGTTAAGATAGTGTTCGGTTCTAAACAAAGTTTATGACCCCGAGACTAAAGACTAGAAATATTTACTGAATCTCAAGGTTTTATAACACCCAGTGAAATGCGACCCATGACAGTTTAAAAATGTTTCAGTAACGTTTGGTCGCCGAAGACCAGCGAAAGCAATTTAATTTTGAATTATTCACGAAGAAATTACTGTCAATCCTCGCTATGGTTATCGATGGAGATCAACGTAACGATGCTTGTAAAAAGGGCATGAAAACAAAATATTAATAATTATTTTATGTTAATAAAACAAGTCGAAATTAAATGACCGTCATAAAATAAATATCGAGATCAATACGATAACTCGATTGCTCAAACTTACGCGAGTTTTATTAACTTGGCATTTGTAGAAACTCGCAGCACTTCTTCCTTCTTACAAGTCTCATGTAACACAAGCAACCAAATGGAAATGACTTGCGAGGACTAACAAAAGTTATAATCACCATTCGCTAACAAGTGTAATAATTTTAAAAAAATGACGATGACAAAAATCTTTTCTAAGGCGAAACCTTAGACTCCTGAAATGTGGCCAACAGGTGGCGCGGTGACGAGATGAAAAATACTCTCCAAACTTTTTATACTAAAAATAGACCCGTCTCAACAATTTCGTTCGCATGGACGCGCGTTTGAGTCGCATAAAAACAATGCGTATTAGCAAAATTCGCCTGGAGCATCCGTCAGCGGCAATGAATGACAAGTTCTGTCTTACACAATTATATCTCAATTAACTTAAATCATGCAAATAAGCATCGATCTATCAAACACTTAGCAAGCGGTAGCGGTCGGGAGAGCACTGAAACATTACTTTCTAAAAACTTATTTGAGGTCAGATCTGCGAAAATTATGCTTTCAAAATTGTGAAAATGACGTTACCATTTGTGAAAAGTTTCACTCATAGCAGGGGGCTTCTAAATTATGGTAATTCAAATCACTGCTCTCTTAAAGTTTCAAAACAAATTCCTATTAGCTGATTGATATACACTGTTCATGTTTGCCGTTATCAGGCACCAAATAAAACTCAGAAAGCAGAAATAAAACTGAACGTTTGTAGCTTGATTCACCAACACTGACCATGTTGACTGAACTTATAACTATATTTCATGTTTCAAATAGAGAACATTTTCTAAGTAAAAGATATTGCCTTCCGTTACTGTTGACAACGTGTCATAACTTCAAATAACTTAAAAACGAACAGAGGTGAGACAAAACTTAAATTTGTCTCAAGACCATTTCAAGAAACAGATCTTTTAAGTTTAAACTTGAGTTTTTTTACTTAAGTTTTGTCTTAATTTTGACTATCTTACCGGATGTGGATTTGTTTCAAAGTTTGATAGTTAAGACAAATCTTACACTGGTAAGTAAAACATTAGCTAAAGTCAGTTTCTTGGAACTGCCCCCAGAAGTGTAATGTACCAGTAATTTCTGATCATGTTTAAATTATTAATTTATTATTTTTCTTTACTGAAACGGCATTGGATTATGGCTAATGACAAACCCTCTTTCTAAGGAAATAAAAGTGAAAAGAGCTATAATTGCACTATGCATTTAACAATGAGTACAGCGTGACCTGGAAAATAATGGAAAAACAGGACAAAGTGGTCAACGACAAAATTAATTAAGAAATTAAAAAGAGTAAATTAAGACATCTTTAAGAAGAAAATTTGAAACCGCGTTGTTGTCTCTAACCAAATCAGACCACGCAAGTCTTTAGCACGAATGTAATTTAAAACAGAAAAACTTTTTTCAGTTTTGCCAGAAAATGATACAAATTCTTGATAAATTAAGTTACAATGAATTTAACCACGTGATCATCACCAATACAGACTAGACCATTTATCACAAGGGCACTTCTTTTCTCGTTAGCTTGCACTTAACTTTATCGTTTGTGACAACTGGCCTTTCACAATTCTCACGCCTTTTATCACAAAAATGATCTAAATGGTGAATAATCTTTAACAGACGACATTTTCCACGGGAAAGAGATATGACATGCTTATTTTCTTGTCGTTAGAGGGTAAAGAAAATTATTGGTCTCTACGCGGGGCTAAAATCAATTGAGATCTTCTTAATCGTTAGGCTAATTAGCAATTACGAGACGAGTAGGATCGACAGAATAACGAATTAGCAAAACAGTGTAACTTGATTAAAACCTCACTAAAACGTCATGATTGAATTAGCAAAGATCATGATGGGATTTTCATGGTTTTGACTTTCTTCGGGGAAATTTGTTCATTCAATCAAAAAGGTACACAGAGGAATGCCCAGATCGTGCGATCAAAGACAATTACGATTAGCAGTTAGCTATTCCACGACAGCTCTTCAATGACAAAAAGATATATCTATTTAGGAAAAAGATGCAGTTGTGAGTTGCAAACAAATCATTTCAAAGTGTGTAAGTTTGGAAAAATAAAAATAATCACATTTGCAAAACGTCGAAAATGTATGTTTAAAATAACTAATTTCAGGCATTTAAACTCTCAGACTATCTGGTAATAGGCAAAATGTCCATTCATTGATCAACCAGTTATAGTTTGCCATCGTCAGTACAGCGCTAATGCACGATCAAAACTTCATATGTACTCTTAAATATTTCTGGTGACTACTTTCCTAAAATTAAGCTTGCCTGTTGAGCTTAAGTGAAAAATTTGGCCTTTTCAAAATAGTTTTGTTATACTCCCACCCAAGCAGTTCATGGCATAGTTGACCAGCACGAGGGCTTTCTAAATAAAAACTTTATTAAACACTATCATGTCAAAAACAGCGTATAACCGAAATGCTGCTAATTAGTCCGCCCATTTCGTCTCCACGTTTAGATTTATTGCTACTTGTTTTTTGTTGACAGAAAAGCGTGCAGTAAACGAACTGTTTTGATGTTAAGAATCTATTTAAATATTGAATGAATCATCTTATGACCTGAATCACCACACGTATATGATGTGCTACAGCATTTTCCTATTTGATGAATCAGTGTACAACTTTTAAGTTATATTGAGAGCTGCTTCTAGGGTAAAACAGGCCAACTTCACTGTAAGAAGAATTGTTTTCGAAGTAAGTATAAATAATAAAGCATGTGATTTCCATTCACTGACAGTATAACCACGGAAAACGAAAAGCGTTAACTTATTTCTCGATTTTTGTAACCTGAGCAAAATTACATCAAATCATTCCACACTCGTCATTGTCTGAAACGGAATGTCCCAAGGTAATAGTCTTATTATCTTTACTGCGCTTACACACCTTTAATATTTTTCGTTTACAAGAGGCTAAAAAATTAGAGGCAACTTTATTCTTCGCTTCAAGAAGTGTAACATATTTACAGTAAATGGTTGCCATCATGCCGACACGAAGTTCTGAATTCGAACAACCTTTGGCTTAAAAACGAAAAAAAAAACAACCCAGATTGCTATAAATGCTAGAGTCGAGAATACGGTTATACTTCGTTGCAATCCCTTGCAGAAGAACACATAAGAACCGAATAATAACTATTACAACTCAAAATCACAAAAACTCTGACGCGTTTTTCTTTAATGACGAACTCCACACGATGACAAAACACAAGAGTGTCCTTGTCACCTACTGTTTAAAAGTGAAATTAGAAAGATGTCAACGAAGCCTTACAAACTGGACCTTAAAATTTCTTTGCAAAGATAACATCTGCTTCTTGAACCTGAATTGAACCGGTCAAATTTTGGATTTTTTAACGTTTTCTTTTGATTCGTAGATGGTCTGAAATTTTTCGTGTAATGAAAAAAAATATGTGACACGACTTCAGTGGGTTGACTGGCCAGTTGGTTTCGATTTTATTTTACAGTGTTAAATGCCATCAGAACGCATTTATTTTATGTCTACTGCAACCCTTATGTCGTTCTATTGCCCTGATGAAAGCATAGAACTTTTAGTGTTGGGTCACTAGTCAAATTTTCTTAGGACATCGTCGTCTGCATTTTCCATCGATTTTGGTGTTTCAGTATTTACGTGGCCTTTATTATCACGAGTGTCACTCAGTGTTCCTTATAGTCATTGGTATTTGGTGTAAAATAACACTTCTATATCACGCTTCTCGATTGGATCCGAGATATGAGATTTTAAATCTTCTAATGGACATTTAATCCAACTGCTTTAGAGTATTAAGCTTGGATTGAAGATCTGCGAAAGTTTGTTTAACTCACGTAATAGACCACTTTCAGTGTATACACTATCCAAACTAACTGGTGTCATCGATTGTATCTTTCGAATAGAGAGCTCCGGTGGCAACGGAAGGTATTATTTAGGAACCCCAACTTCTTCCCACTGAGCAAACTGTTTCGCCTCACGAACTGACGCCTTGAAAATCCAATTATTTTTTTAAAACTTAATGCCGCAGCGACGCTATATGTCAAGTTTTGAATTACAGTATCTATCGATGTTTGAATATTTCCTGCCAAGTCAGGGTAAATTTCAATAATCATATTCGTATTTTGTTCGCAGCATTTTGCCAGCAAGTGATTTTTCGCTGAAAACGATGTCATTGAAAGTTCACCATATTTTCAAGAATTGTACATGTGAGTCAAGTTTCCCGTACCTCTAGTCTACTGACATGTTGAAATGTGTGGCGTACATTCAGAATTTCTGGAAGAGGGCGGGACATGCGCGTACGAAATCAAACAATTTCAAGCTGATGGTTGGAATTATCCTCCGTCCTGAATTTGCATCCTTTCAAGAAACTTTTCCGATAATAACAATAATAAACGCAACCAAGGCTGTATTTTCCGCAAGCCGAGGAAGTCCAGAGCTTGCGAAACACCAAAAGGATCAAGCGCGTGTCTCTGGGTACCTACACTGGCATAAACCAATATGCCCGCTGGGAGGAAGGGACACCACACGCGGTCCACAGCAACAAATTCGTTATAAATTCGTACATTTTAATTTGCGTCATTCTTTCACGCGATGGTTGGAACAAGGCTGCAATTATTCCTAAATGACGTTAAATAGAAATGTCTTGATAGTTAGATAAATACACTACTTGATTGTTTTTCTTCGCTCACTTAAAGCAGCGTTAAATTACAAAACGTCACTAATTCATGGCTAAGGACATGGATTTCGCAGTAATTAGGTTCAGAAAATTCTTAAATGTTTGAAATAGGCCTGATGTAGTCTTTATTTTCCACATTGTAACTATTGTGAATAAAAAGCTGAAGAACAGCACTCAGATGTTGAAATAATTTCTTTAAATACCTTTAAAAACATTTTAACACGTGGTGTCCGAGAAATTTCGTCTAAAAAAACACTGTTTAAAATCGACCAATGTGTGTTTTTCATCCACACAAAATAATAAAGTATACAGCATACTTTAAGAATGACGTTAGTTTGGAATGCTGGTATACTTTCACAAACATCAGCAATCGTCATGTGTGCGATTCCAAAACAATTCCAACAAAATTTATGACACCTACGACGACCAACTGGATGGCGTAATGTAAATTATTTACACGCTTAAGTTTGCTTGCTTCACCCTATAAATCTAGCACAATACCTACCTTGGAATTTTCGTGTTTTTTCTTGTCAATTTTTTTAATTTCTGCCTTGAACTCCCCCATGTCTGGGTCATCTTTGGCCAAAACCTCCGTCAGGTAGGCAATGTAACTGGTCGCCAGCCTTAAAGTTTTGATTTTAGACAGCTTCGTGTCTGATGGTACATTCGGTATACAGCCCCGGAGTTGGGCAAATGCTGAGTTAATACTCAGTGTTCTCCTACGTTCTTTACGGTTGGCAGTAACCCTACGCTTGACGCAGCGGACGGGAAGCTGAGCCGGGTCGTAATGGATTCCCATCTCGGAGAGGGGTGAGAGTCCTGCGTGGTAGTCGCCAGGGGACGACGTACCGCAGACGCCGTACTGGTCCGGCGACAAAGATCCCATCTCTAGCTGAGAAGGCATGGGGTTACTGCCAATCGCCCAGTTCACGTTTCGGGCCGCGAAGTTGTAATAAGCCGGTGACGGCATCGAGTGTTCCACCATCGACTCTGGAAAGGGTGCTGTCTGGTGATAGTAATAATCATGGTGGTGATAAGTTTGAGAGAAACCAGTCACTAAACTCATCTTTTTCACCTCTTGCACGCCGTGGTCTGGAAATTTTTGAACGTTTCCCAGACTCCCTAAGAATATCGATTCTCGGTACCACTGCACGGTGCACTGTCTCCGCTTCGGCCATCAATCCTATTTTAACTGTGTGACTTCGCTATCATAGTCTAACACAGTCTGACTTATCAGCCAATCAGAGCCACTGTCTTTGATTGACAACTGGTTGAGATTAGGGCTGTCGCCAAGGAAGTCATTGGGCGCTCTCACCAGAAGGTATTTACCTCCATGCTCGAAATCTGATATAATAGAAAGAGGCGTCAGTCTCTTTATGCAATGCTTGTTCTCAAATTACAATTAAGTCAGGGACCGATGAAAAATTTAAAAACAAAACGACGAGATAAGAAGATACAAGTGTCGGAGAACTATTTTTGAAATAACATGGCTTATATTTTTAAAATTACAAATTGCGGATAGAACAATAACAAACACGTATGTAATGAAAACAAACATTGTTTTCAATCTGGGACTATAAGTTTTCTCTCGACAGCAATAACATCTTATATCCATGGGTTGTATTACTTAATTCCAGGTTTGTGATGAGACATTTAAGTTATGAAATACGTACACTGACAATATGTGCAACATAACTAATAGAACTACAAAAGATATTTCGTGTTAGGATTACAGCATATACAGGTTCTTAAAAGAATAGTTAACAAGGATTTTTACTCGTTCATAGTTAATGAAGCAAAGTCTTGAAAAACTAAAGCAACTTAGCTGTGCAAGCAGCTGGTCATTCTCTGGATACCAAAATCCAGATTTCACTGCAAGAGAAGAATCACGAACAGCATACTTAGTATTTTAATGCACTCGTAATTTATCTAGAATAAAAACATATAGTTACATGAAACGATTCCTTTCCTGACGATTTGTTTCATAATAAAATCTTGATAAAATCATTATCAACAGGAAGCACAGTGGTCGAGATAGTTGAACGGAATATTATTTTTTTTCTATATTTGGGACATTGTGAGCAAGTATACTTCTTGTTAATTATCATGCAATTTTCTTACAAGTTCCCCTTACGGATGGCGCATGCCGTTCTGAGACTTTAAGTAAACACGTTAAGGTGAAAGACACTTGTAAATCGTTCGAACACTCCATTGAGTCACGGTTATCGCCCAACGCCAAATCCCATTCCAGCTTTTTTAAACGAATTATCTACCTGAATTTTGGGCTGCAGCGATAAAAAGTAACAGTTTCGTCAAATTTCACCTATAGATTTCATTCATCCCGAGCCATTTCAAAGCTTGTATCACGTGTTAGTTTACACAGAAAAGATAACTTGTGTAAATTGTTTATTTCCGTAATGGTCTGCGTGTCGCCATCTCCCTCGCAGCTAGACCATCAAGACCAGTCGGTTAGGAAGTAGTAACGGGCTGCCATAGGCTAATCAGGAGAAACACGCGAGGTCCCGACTAAGCGAAAGATAAGAATACAACGCAATAAACCACCCAAGACATACTTGTTGTGACAACATAAACCAACAAAAACCAAATGATCGACAACCCATGTTAAAAGATCACACCGCGGAGGTTTCCGGGCCGCGAGTCAGGCCAAATCATTTTCCGACTTGATTTTTAAAAGCGGGGACCAACAAAATCTACCAATGTATTGTCTTGACATAATATAAAACGCCTCGTCGCCAACGAAGTCAATGGCCTTCGCTCGACGTGAAATCAAATCGAGAATCTAATCGAATTGATTTTCATTACGAATTTCGCAAGTAACATTTCTTATTACGTAATCTTACTCACTCCTCATTTACGTTTAGGTTTCATTCAATTATCAAACTCGCCTCCTGACTCCACTACCGTCTACCGTTTTCAAACTGATAACTAATCATTTTCCAAAATTCCAAGAATCAACTCCATCAGATAAGAATTCAATGCTAAGCTCAAACAATTATACTACTGCATCCAGACAAATGCGTGTTTTACCAAAAAAGAAGATAGTTAGAGCACACGAACTGTATGTGTGAAGACGATGCGCGTCCAAACCACAATTTAGAAAATGTTCCGGTCAGTTAAAGACTTCACACTGCCAGCAAAAAGACAAACAAACCGAACTCCCCAATAGCGAGTCATTTTCCAAGTAATTTATCTGTAATAATTGACTGAGCGACTGTAGTTTACGACCGTTATCCACTGCTTATCTTGTGCATTCATGTGAAGAAAGGCCGGAAATCGTAAAGCACGTTCAGTTCACTGTTCACAACAAAGCTCGATAAACAACTGTATGCAACTGAAGCGGCCTTCCCTCCCAAAAATGGTTTTGATCACTTACCGTCAGGCAGTCGGTCTCGAATTTTTCCTTTGTCAAAATAGAGGTGATTTCTGGTCCTGATGAGAACTAACAGTTTGCCTTGCTTGAGACCAGGCTCCAAAAGTTTACTTGTCACGGCGTGTCATTTTAATCGACGAACATGGTCTCGAGGAATAAAGCCCTGTCAGCTTTTTTTGCAAAAATCACTTCTCATCTGTGTAAGGAACAAGTTGAGATCAATTTTATAACTGTAAGTGATCTGAGTCAAAATTTAATTTCTTCGACTGAACGCGGGTTTGTTGCCGCTTTAAAATCACGTTTTGCCTCTGTTTAGTTGTCTGTGTTGAATTCTTAACCCCAGGCACTTTGAGGTTTAAAAAACATTACCACGACGTTCATCGGATTTTGAATTGTTGCCATAAGAGCTCGTCCAGGGGAGTGTTCAGTAACGCTAGGACCTACGCTAGGACCTCGTTAAAATCCAGCCAAGATCACGTGTTCGTATATCTCACGAAATCTCGCGAAGTCTTGCTTTTTAGCGAGGACCTTGCGTTACCGAACTCTACCCTGGCAACTCATGTCTTGTCAAAGAAAATGTGCTTGTGCGCCATTCTCAAATCCACAATTTCAGGGTTAGCCAAACCCAAGGCGAAACTCTGAAACGTTTTCATGAGAGGCTGATGATTTCGGTGTTCTTGTTGATAACAGAAATGAAACTTGTCACGTTAAGAAATATATTGAGATCGATTTTATGAGAGTAAAAAGTCTAATTCCATTTTCATTTTTAGCCAGATTAAGAAGGTGAAATGCAGATTTAACTTCACAAAATCAGATTTAAAAGCAAACCAACTTCGTGAAAATATATGATGGTCTTTCAACACAACACTAATATTTTTAAATTGCCTGCAGTAATGTCTATAGAAAACGTCAACACACACAAGACATTGCGAAAAGTTCCTCGGTTATCGTTGCTGAGACTTGTTCTTTTGGAGCAAACGAAAAAATACCTTCTAGTAAACACTTTGACACTTTGTTCACGGTGCCTGCCAGTGACTTCCAACTTTTCAGAGGTCACGTATCAAAGTCTAGTTTTCTTACCATGTTTCGTTATAGCTTATATTTAAAAATGGCTTCACAATCGTGGCATTGAATCCCTTCCTTCTCCAAGCTTTTAAAATAAACTGTTGCACGGAATAGCAAATATGTAAATAAACAAATAGATCAATAAATAGATTAAGCACACAGTTTCGCACTTAAATGCGTTGCGTCACTTAATACTAACGTGGGCTCCTCGTTCAAAGGCCGGGTAAATACAGGGCGTAACAAAAAGATGACGCCGACAACGCCTACAACCACAACTCCCTAAGAGCCTCGATACTGCAGATAGGACACATGGAAACCGATACTTGGAGTATTGACGTCATGACTGCAATACATGCTTTGCTGCACCTAAAGCCAGAATTGCGCGTTTGCATCTCTATATGAAACACTTAAGGCCTAAGCCCGAGGAACAATTTTTTAAGTGAGTGAAACTTGTCCGTTACGAAATGATAATACTCAAAGCCGCAGTTCACCCCTGTTTAGCTGTCAATAATAAATTCCTAATCGAAAAATTCTGGGGTCTAAAACATTACCAAGCTCATTCCATATTGAATAAATATTTCGAACTAGTCAGCTACTCAAGCCACAGGCAAATCATGCATGCAAAATTATCGAATCCGCAATTTTAACGTCTGAAGCGTTTCCTTGAGTTTCTGATAATTTCGATTTTTTCGGTAACATAAATAGAATCCTATTACGTTAAGGAATGCCATGGCAACAAGTTTATGGTGAAAGCAATATGCTTAGTGTTATTTTCTTTTCTTTGTATCTAGCGAAATGCATCTTTAAACTATGACTTGACAACACGAAATAACGTTCACATTTTTGTGTAATTGCCACGTGTTGCCGCCAAGAGACTTATTGCTTTCTTTCATTTTGAATCACCCTGTATTGATCGTGATGATGGCGTCGAATGTCAATCGCGTGCACAGGGTTGGATACAAGAACGATGGCGAAAATTGCGACATCTACTTCCTAGACGACATTTACGGTCTTTCCGATTTCTTTAAATCTGAATAGTGTGTTATCTTGGAAGTCGGGATGGAGCCTGTGAAATTAGATGTCGGGTAAAAAAACACAGAAACATTTTATTTAGACCTACTTTGACCTTACCTTGTCGAACTTGGTGTAAATAACAAAATACCGTAAATTACAAACGAACAAATATCTTTAATGTTATTTACAATAAAGCTTAAATGAAAAAATGGGAAGGCTTAAAAAAGTTAAGTATATCGACAGGTAAGACCGATTTAATTGAGATATATGCGGTTCTTTGATAAAAACAGGTGTAACTGGAGAAGTGGCATACCGATCGGAGAGTGGATTCGGAAAAAAGACCCATTTGTAGGGAGCTCCATGAAAAGCCACCCTTTCGTAGAATTTCGCTCCAGAAAAATCACCCTATTGTACGGTTCTTTGGATAGGTGTCTTTTTGAACCCTTTAAGCCTGAAACAGTACAAGAAAAGATGCCATGTGGTAAAATATAACTACATTTTTGGAAAAAAGTTTTAAAAATATTCATGCTGTAAAAACTTTTGTAGTTTTAAAGAGGAATACTTTTGTAGAGTTTCAAACTCCCAAAGTGAACGCTGGTGCAGGGAGTGAAATCGAAAATGTACCTTTTCGTAAATAATTTTGTTAGAAAAGAAATCTTTACGTAAAAGAATTGGTCGTGAAAAAGCCACCCATCTAAGCATTCGGAACACTTCGAGCTACGAAAATACCCGAGCAGTGTTCCGGACGTCAACTCCTGATGACGAGCAGTTGGTTTTCTTGGGAGTCTATGAACATGAAAACTCCCGGTATTGGTGAGGTGCCGTGTAACATTAGCACTATCTACTACATTATTTTGTATAGGTTATGTAGGTACTTATCGACAGTTGTATTAACCAAATATCTACAAAACTATTAGAATTTAACTCACTAAAAGTATACTGTTTCAAAAAGTAGAAAGTCCGTAGAAATTGCCATCAGTTGGATCATGTCACCATGTCTTGTTAGTAAAACTTACTAACAACGGTATCAATAACATGACTAAATTTTGTATGATATAACTGTTCAATAGGAAATCTTAAAACATGCAATAACATTTTATAAATTACCATGATTTCGTTTTCATAAAAATCACAAGTCCTACTTTTGATAGCCCGTCATGCAACAGCATAAATTTTAAAAACAAATTAAAAATGTATTAAAGAACAGTGCATAAAGCACATCTGAATGTTTCACAAGAATCTGATCAGCCATTTCTGAGATGGGATGTTCTGAAGGCAGCGAAATTTGGACGTTTTTTTAGGCGCCTACATAAACTTAACTTAGTGAATAGGACGGTATCAAACAAAATCCTGATATAGAGAACACAACTTACCCATGGGAAACGTGTCAGGTGTAGACGTCTATTTTATAACAAAGACACCATCAAGTTTCAAGTCAAATTTTCATGCCAGTTGTTCGCCACTGGTCTAGTTACCACGGTTCAGTTGCCGTTGAGAATGCGAACTTCAGCGAGGTGGAAACATGAATTACCAGCCAAGCCAAATTCTAGTTTGGCTCAAATTTTCGAAAACTAATGTGCATTTCATTTCATTATCGAAGACGGAGTAGAACCAGTAAGTAAATTTTTATTTATTATCAAAAAAGTCCAAGAAACAACATTTATATGCTGACATTGCGCTGCTAATTACAATTGAGTTCAAAAGCAAGTATATCAACTAAATGATAAACTAGTTCGTTAAAGATAGAGGCAGATTCACTTCATTTTTACTGTTACTGGTGAGCGCAGTAAAAATACTCCTGGGAGACAGGTACGATAAGTCGTCTAACAAGAGACAAAATAGAACACGGGTGGCTCAAAAGCTCGAACAAGTCGGCAATGGCCAAGCATTCGTTCAGGATAGTTTCAAAACTTTCTTAAGACATGGTTTGGAAAACTTACAAAAAATGCGACTCCATCCGGTGAAGTTAACAACGCCAATCAATTTCAAGTCGTGGGCTTAAGATTCTGAGGAAAGTAATAGGCAATAGAGAAAACATTTGGTAAAGAAATGGGGTTTAAAAGTGCAACAACTATATTTGTACAAAACATTATGTATTAACATGGACACACTACACAAGCTTCAACACTATGATACTGTACAAAAGATCTGTTGACACAAGAGAAGCCAACAAGTCAGATCTCTCTTTTTTAATTAATTCAGAACATAACATTCACGAATGTCCATCCTCCAATGCTGTGCTTGCCCTGTACCCTAGATGTAAAAAATTTAACTAAAAAATTTCGCAAGCAAAAATTCTATTTCTATCAGATATCCACAAGTGATGTTCACGACTAAGATACCTCAGTTAACAAAAGACTACATTGAAACTCTGCTGGTTAATACCTTACTACCCACGTGTGGGATAATGCCCGTGTCCAGCAAAAAGCCCACCCACAGACTTTACACTTCCCAGTTTCAACGTCTTGGACATGAACATAAACACATATCAGTCAAATGTAAATTCCAAGCCAAAATGACAAAGCTACACAATGCTGTTTTCATTATAAACTCAAAAAAACATTTTTATTTCTAACACAAGAATAGACTACCTGTAGGTATCCAAACTTAGCAGAAAAGTAGGACAAATTTGTCACCGTACTACATAACCTTGCATTAGGTTTATTCTACTGAACATAGAGAATCAGCACATGGCCTTACAAATCTCGGACATATTTACCCTATGGAGTATGAGGTTAGCACCAAGACGCCAAAAGTGGGAAAAATCCACCTAGTTTAACATCTCACAAAAGTTCTATGGTGTAACCTTCAAATGAGTCGATCCTAAGCAGTAAACCTCAGCAGGCAGTTCTCAAATACTGTTTCTGCTGTGTACCATATAAACAATTTCATCATGACAAGACCGTTAGCCAGTAGCCAACTCACCGACTCGGGATGGTTGAAATTCCTGAGCACATTAAAAATTTGAATTTCTGATGTACGCATCTCAGTAATTTACTAAAAGTAGTCCCACTAACAGCTTTTACGCGATTATCATATTCTTCAATTGTCCACACAACATTCGAGGATCATAACCATTCAAATCGGTCCATGAATCCTATAAGATTGCATCCCGGCCATTTTGCATTGTGCACCATGAGACAAGCTAATACCATTTATGACGTTCTTAAAGTATTCTAAGACTGGGGCTACAAATGGTCCACAGACAAAAGCTTTCCATTTTTAAGACCATGCCAATCAGACCATAGATTCCAGAGGATACAACACTATGATACATTAAAATATGTACACAATGGAAATGTATCGGAAAAAAATAATACATTTCAAATGAGCATCGTCAGCATAAATACATTCAAATATGTACACACATCTGTAATGGACCCAAAAATTTTGGATAATTTCTTAAATGGGAATAACACTGTACAATATTTTCAAAACAATTTATTCAAATGTCCACCTAAGTGAACCCATCACCTCTCTTGTACGAATACAGTTTCTTGAGGAAAGAGGCCAACTTCCTTAAGTGTGGAGTCAAAATCCATGAAAGAAAGTTTTCTCCGTGGGTAGTTTGTCACAAGTTCATATTGTTCATTGGAATATCCCTTCCCAACAACAAACTGGACCAGAGCCTGCAAAATAGAAAATAACATTTTAGAACACTTTCAACGGAGCGCCCCCTATGAACATGAGTAGGTATCATGGGATTCCACGCATTTCGGAACTACGAATCTTAGAGAGGTAGCATAGGAATGTCGATAAACACCCTCACACTGGTGTATCATAAATACTCAAACTAATAGCAATCATCATAAGTTTTGTGTATTAAGAGATAAACATCATACCTAAAATATATTGGTCTATTCACACCAACCTTTTTACATTCGTCTGATGATTCAGTTGGTCATTTTCCAACCATCTTCAGGTGTTACGCTGTGCTTAGAAGAAATGGGTACTGGTGTCTGGTACACTCATGGTGGGCACTTGGATTATAGTTTAACCTGGGATCTTTCAGTTGTCAGTCCTGCCCTCTAACTACTACGTCACTGAGTCAGGTTCAAACCCTGCCGTGCACCAGGATAAACTACAAACCCAGTGCCCACCATGAGTGTACCATACACCTGTACATCTGAAGATGGCCGGAGAAATGACCGACAGATAGATTTTAAAAATGATACATCACCACCTCAAAGTGATTTTAAGATGTTGTTAAGAAGTAAACCATGTGTAAAATTACCACAAAGCGATCAGAGCCACCAAGAATAGATGCAGACACTCGTATAAGAACAAAATCAAAGACCCAAAATCAGCACGATTTGTAATTATTCAAATAAAGCAGGTGCTGTCTTCCTCATAGGACAATATCACCTCAAAGCCAGTGGTTAGACAGAGATGTCAGCAACGAGCAGCCATAAATGAATCTTTGAGTACATAGAAATTACATCAAAAGTGAATCCTGCCAATCGCTAAGAATAAGAGTACGAATTCTTCAATTTGGGATAAAAAATACTATAAAAATTGTCAATATACAGTTTTTAAAAGACTAGCGTTGCTGCAAATGCTCAGAATTTTACCAAATATTGCCTGATGCCAGCAGTACCAATTTAAAATTTGCACAGTAGTTGCTTTAATTTGCAGATAAATTTCAACGAAATGAAATTTTACTTTTTGTCGAATTACGTCAAAAACTGAAGCGGTCTTACAACTAAACGAGGTTGCCCTGTTGGAGATAGGTTGAATACAGAATAAAGTCTTACCATGAGCTTGGATGAACAAGGCACTGTGAACTGTTCACGTCTTCCGTCAGTGAACCTGATCATAATACTGCTTTTATCATCTGGAAGACAGACTCAATAAGGTTAATTATCACATCGCATTTGAATTCTGAGGACACTGCACAGTAGCAGTGGCACGGACAATGACGTAGACACAAACCGACCACCATATGTGACAGATCATAATACAAATATTGGTAATAGCCCATTCCAAGGGTTCCACATTTTGAGAACCCCTTTTCTACACTGAATACTGGGCATTAACACAGGTTATCCAAATGTGGAACCCCTGTGGCTATTGCCCAAATAATAACCAAACCACCACGCATATCAGGCCATATAGACCGAGGGAGAGTGATGTTGCATGAGGCTGAAATTTGTTTTACTATACGACCACTGATGCTCCTATCTTCTGATTTCTTCATCTCTTATTAAAACGCCATGTTCCTTCTTAGATGCTTTGATATACCACCTGCTCAATTTGATTACAATCAGGTGTTCATGGTCTCAGGTGCCTGGTCAGATCTCCAACAGCCATATCTGACGTCTGGGTGGCGTGAAAGAAAAGTGATGGCTAGCTGGTCAACATCACCTCATAATGAAATTAACATGGTCAGTCAGAGGACAGAAGTATTAATGGTCGTGCAACAACATGTAGTAACACCAAATTTAATTTTAAGAAAAATCAAACCAGTGAATGCATTTCTACCTTGTTGAAGGATACAATGCATGGAATTTGATTTACTTGATCATACGATGAAATCTTGGGTAAAATTCGAGAAAAAAATCAAACAACGCAGAGCCACTACTCCTGAATACGCTACTGGTGCAATACAGGGGAGACAAGTGACCATGATAAGCTCACAGTCCACGTTCTATTTTTGACAAATACAGTTAAGAGAAACTCACAATAGTTAGATTCCATTGAACCAAGACTTCATGAGTAAGAAAGCCTCTGAACGGCACACACATACTAGAACAACAGTAGTGCGAACGTTATTCAAATGAACAGCAAAGATCTGATTTATGCGAAAACCACTAATATTTGTACCACACTTAACAATTGCTGATGCCATTTTACCGTTTTCATTTCCAAGAAACTGCTTCCACTTTTCTTCGTTGTCAGCCGTCGAAACATCGATCTCTCCACCACTCTTACTGTTGCTAGAAACAATCTGTTTTCCTTTCGACTGCTCACAATGTCCATTCTTGGCAATGCTTATACCGAGTTTTTCACCATTAGAAGATTTCTCGTTTTTAACACAAGATTCCTTGGAATGTTCTGACGATACCGAAACACTGTCATCGTCACTGTCAGTGAATGTCTCGACTTCATCACCGTCCACGTCATTATTATCGTCATCCCCGCACACATCATCATCATCATCAGAATCACTGACAGTTATAAGAGTTTTCTTTGATGATGGAGGATTCTTCACGTCTTCAAGAGAAGCCCTAATGGCTGCCTGTATTTGTTGATCCTCAGTGGCATCTACAATACTGTCCTGCAAATGAAGACAACTGAGCTTATTAAGAAGTAATTTAAGACCTTGGTCTGTCATGAGGCATTTGATTGGGTTAGATTTGAAAAAATCAAACACATTAGGAGTCAAACGAGCTGTTTGTTGTTTGGAATTACAATTGTGTACTTTTAGCATCAAAAGGTTACTGAACAAGCAAGTCAGTAAAGTGATTATATCCCTCGAATGAAGTTTCAACAAAAAACCTTGAGAGAACCACAAAGTTGTCAGGTGATCCTGGCTCGCTGTTCATGAGATGTTGCGATGAACATGTGACATAAGTATGAAGTCGTATCATTTGAGTGGCTTTGAATCACAAACGTTAGAACTCACACTTTTAAACAAAGACTCTATACAGAAATTCTTGTAAATTTTCTACCAAAAAGAAGAGCTAAGGTTTGAAAGCATCGGCCTGAGGTTTTCCGAGATTTATTGTCATATAAGTTCATACAAGTTGTAATGGGATCAAAAGCAATGTTCTTGCCTGTTTATGATGTCAGCTGACACAAATCTATAGGTTGTCTATTTATTGAATGCATTGCTGGTGAGTTGCCATGTTGATCTGAGGTTTACCTATCATGTATGTGACTTCTGAAGTCTTGATTTGAGGATTTTTAACTTCGAGCTTATCATTTTAAAAGATTACTATGCTCACAGCCAATTTTTGATCTGAATTCAGAAGGTTGCTTTCATTATGACCTATCTGAGTGTCTAAACAAACACCACACACACGAAACAAAATGGGGGATATTCCTGTAGTTTTGCTATATGCCAACAGGTGATGCACTGTAGTTATTCTCCAATTTAGGATACAATGTGAGAGACAAAGAATAACTTATAAGAAAATTTTATGATAAAAACTCACCAAATTTCATGACAAAAATAATTGCCAAAATTAATGTCTATATTTTTTCAAGTGCTTCTAGCATTGTTGTTACAATCGTTAACAAAAATGTAAGAACAAGAAAAAGCCCGAGTAAAAAAGAGCAAAAACTATCAACAAATTGTTACTGGAACATGTGAAACTTTATGACCTACATTACGCCGGAGCTTCTTGGCAGGAGGTGAAGTGGCAGCTGGGTCAGGAGCAGAGTGTACAGACAGGAACTGATTGGCTGCAAGAGAAAGCGCATTACTTATCACTACAGCGAACAAGAGAGGTCTCTGGCAACGGGTTATCACAGTGGCAGCCAATCCTGAAAGCTGGACAGCAGAGCAACTGATGCCTTACTTGCATTTCTGATAAAGTTAGCACTTACTTGATATTTAATCCTCTTCTGGTGCAGTGGAGCCCACTTAATTTCATACCCCCTGTTTCATCGTCAATTATGATAATAAACGGAATATTCCTTTAAAGGCGAAGGCAACCTTTTTCCATGTCATTTTGAGCTAAAATAAGTTTGGTTGGTTATCCTAGACATATTTTCCACTTAATTACAGCTTTTCGTAATTTTATTAATTACTCGTCCGCTACTCCGGAAGTGACGTTTTAGGAGGCAAGCATTTCGCGCCAATTTCTTTTCATATAGTCTGACTGTGAGAGTCCGTCATTGTTCTACCTCGGTTGTGTTAAGTTCCGTCGTCGTTTGCTTTCATTTACTAGTCAGTCAACATGCCACACTGTTGCTGCGTACCAGGATGTACTAATTATCGGCTCACGCG